>WAAE01014614.1:0-51161 GCA_013400495.1 Nicator chloris | reverse complement strand
GGGCCCTGCAGTCCCCGCCCCGCCCCGCGCCGCCGCCGGGCCGCCCGCGGGCGCTGCTGCCGACTCACGGCTCCCGGGACAGGCGGCGGCAGGCGGCGGGGCGTGCTGTGCCGTGCCGGCGGCGGGGCGTGCTGTGCTGGCGGCGGGGCGCGGCCAAGTCAGCGGAGATACGAGGTGGCCAGACCAAACACGGGGAACCGGCACGGACCTGGATCCGCGCAGTTTGAGCCAAAGTGCCCGGGCAGGGTGGTGCGTGGGAACGGCCGTGACCGAGGCAGGGCTGTGCGTGCGCCTCGCTGCAGTTCTGCGCGCACAGCGGGTGCCACGTGTGCCCGGCATCGTGCCCCAGAGCCTGACCGCGTTACTCCATGGCCCTGCGCCCGGGGGAGTGTGCCGCACCGTGCCGCGATGTGTCCTTGCCGTGTCAACAGCCTCTCCGATAAATATCCTTGGCGACAGGTAGCTTCCTTAGCATAACCAAGAACTAGTTAAAGACCAGTTGAGAAAGATGAGCATGACCTTTTGTCCCTGCTTGATGCTGATGGGCAATAAATCTTGTCAGGCATTTCATGTTAGGGCATTCTTCCATGGTACGACCTGCATCACCACCTACATTACCTTGAAACTTTATAAACTGCACACAAACATTTCAAGACACAGCACACCTTTTTTTTGTTGTTGTTGTTTTGGTTTTGTTTTTTTTTTTTTTTTTGGGCAATGGTACAGTCTGTCTTTTTCTTCTTTATGTAAGTACATTTCCCCCAAGTTTCAGCCCCTTACCCTTTCCCCACCTAAGTCTCTAATGACTTTTTAGAGGTGATTGGTCAAAGGTTGGGCGTGATGATCTTGGAGGTCTTTTCCAACCTAAAATGATTCCGTGATTTTATATTATGACCAAGATTTCGGAAAATACACAAATGATACGTTGATACCTTTTAAGACACTCTCATGGATTTTCAATTACATTCAGTTGTTATGATGTGTGTCAAGGAGTAAATGTGGCCATGTTTGTCAACCGACAGTCTGTTAGGTGATGCAACTGCCAGCATGGCCAAGGTTGAGTTACCTCAGAGCTGTGGCTGGAATGGCAGGTATCTGGGCTGAATGATTTACTGTATTTCTTTCAAAATTTTAGAATACTGTAAGCCAATTCATTCATCAAGTAATACCCTTGACTTAATAATTCTCAACTAAAAACAACTTCTTTTTTTTAACAATCTACTGCTTTATTTTATAAATACTTTGTATGTATGGCTCCCAGCCAAAATCCTTGTCTGCAAGTCTGAGTTACATCTCTGTACTAAATGACTAAAGGCCAATATAAAGACCAGCATTTAAGAGTCAAGACAATAATAGTTTCTGATGCCTAGCATGACTGAGACACGAGTACTTTTCTTGCAAGTACATGACTAAGCATCCAGTCTGGAAAATTTTGTAGAATGTGGCTCTTGGATCTTATCAGTTCTAGCTGCCTCATTAAGAGACATCACTCACCAATACAATTACCTTTTTCAAATAGTCTACCTTTTTGGTTTGACTGGAAGAGAAACCACTTTTGGTCAGTGTGGTGTCCCAAAGTAAACCTGTTAAGAGCTCATCAGTCACCTGAACTGTAGTCATGAACCATGAGTTATCTCCCTGTTCACACTGTTTCCCTGAAATTAATTAGCCATATTTTACTGACTTTCAATAACACCTTTAGGCTAAAATTTCTTTCACTTCAAATATCTAATTCATATCTGCAACTACTTACACCCAGGTAATTTTAGGCAGAACTTCCCTGGTGAGATGTTTGCTTAGGAACAAGTGCAAAATTTATTTGTGCAGCAAGTCTGAAAACATAAGCTGTCTGAACATCTTGTATGCACAGATTCAGAAAGCATGTAATTTAAATAAATTAAGGTTGCTTTAATCCAATTATTCATTTACAGGACTAATAAAAAAGCTGCCAAATGAGGCATTTGAATATTGATATATGGAAACAGTATTCTCACTGGATGTAGCCGTGTAAATGTGTGCTCACTGCAATAGCTTCTCTGTTCCATTCTGCATATATAGGGGTTTATTCATGTGTGTCGACAAAAACATGGACATAACAATTATGAATCTTTAAAAGCCCTATGAATTTCTGTCTTCAAATAAAGAAATAAAGCATGAAGGTGTAAGAAATGTAGAACTTCCTTCCCATAGGAAAAAAATCCTCATTGCTTTTTCCTCGTCTGTATTTTCTTAAATAGTTAAATATAAATATATGTGTAAGTATACATGCATACATACCTGCTACTGTATCTCTTCAGAAAAGAAAGCTTTAAATGTTTTTAAAATCTGCATGTATTGCATTTTAAAGGCTTTACATCATCAGATTATGACCTAATTCATGCATGGAGCCTTGAAAAGGTTCTGTTCTTTTCTTCCTAGTGAATTCTGCACAAGGATATTTCACTCAGACTTGCAGTGCTTAGAAAGGCACTCATTGCAACCTGTGCATGTTCTGCTCACCTTCCTGAAAGCAGAGAGCCATATTTTTGTGTCCAAATCTAGGGAGAAACTGAAACTGGCACTGATACGTAGGTATGTCCAGCTGGACATATCCCTTTGTGTGCTACTCTGTGGTTTTTCTTCCACCAAATGTTTGCTTTCTCATGTATTCATGAACCCCCTCTTTCCAATATTTTATTATATCATTAAAAATTTATGGCCGGCACGAAAGTGTTTTGAGGGAGTTCTAAAATTAACAAAACTGCAATAAATTGCAGGACCTAAAGTTTTATAGCTAACAGGAGTTTAATAGATATGTAGATCGATCTGTCTCTCCATATATATACTGACTATCTATGAAAGATTTCAGTCCATTACATTCTCCACTCCCTTGGTAGCCACTAGGTTTTGCTTATGACAATATGCTATTAGGAAATACACAGTAATTATATTGTCCATAGAAGTCCTAACTACTTGCTATGGAAATAAAACCTTGACCACATATATATTTGTTCAATGACACTGAAAGTGCCGTCTCTAGGAAGTATACGTAGAGTCGATTAGATTGTACTGTATACTTTAAGTTGAATTATGTACTCTTGTAAAAAACTCTTCAAAATTATTTAACTTCCCATGGTATAGTTTCAGACGGTGAAAAAAAAAATCTTTAGCGTTATCTTTTCCTGTCACATGACTAGTGCAAACACACACAAAAAAAATCTTATCTTTTTGTTTCTTTTCTGGTACTTTATAAAACAGCATAACCGGTTTAGTTCCCAGACATTAAAGACTCCACTCAGAAAAGATCGGTGTTATGTATTCCGCTCTACTTGAAATGTTTCCATTATATAACAGGAAAGATTTAGCCATAAGGGTCTTTCAGTGTGTGATGGCTGAAGACTTTTTTTCGTTCAGAATAACCCCAACCCTTCTCTACTGGAGACAGTGATGTTATGTGAACCATAGACCCCTCTACTGTTTGTAGGACTTGAGGGTACTGCTTGGACCAAAGAACAGTATCTGTATGGGAGCATCTTTAGGCTTAGAACAATAGACCTCCTCCATTTAACTGTACCATCCTGGTGCATGTCCTGCAACTTAACAGCTGTGGTGAACAGTTTGATCTTGACCTGCCAGTCATGTCAATAAAAATACTTGATGTTTGTTTCAAACGTTTTTGGTGTATTTGAGTAATCTGTGAAGAGGCTATTTGAGAAATAGGTGCCATATAGATTACTCAACTTTGATCTATTTCTTTGATTTAGCACTACAATTAAGTAGATTTGCTTCAAAGAGAAAGCTCATTGGTTGATGTTTTACACTGATGTGATAATGTTTACACAGATGTGCTTTGAAATCTCGATTATGGTGGATTTTTGGGTCCCACCACATGACAGGCTCCTGTTATCTGAAAGGTAAAATAATATAACATCTATCTGTAACTGCCTTCAGAAGAGGTCTGCCTGTGCTCTTCTCTGAGGTGATTTATCTGATCATTGTATTTACCATTAATTTTTTCAGTTTTAAATCCCTCCACAGTAAATCACTTGCTTTAAAGCAGCCTTTTTATAATTCAGGTGCACACAGGGGCAGTACTTAGGATGAAAAGGTGTCACATTACCTGCTTTAAAGCACCTGCCAATTAATTAGCCCTATACTCTCCGTAGCAAATAAAGGTAAGCAGTCGAATCCATTTGATCTCTCAGATTTAGGCTGTGACTGAAAAGACCACGAAGCAAGACGGGAGAACTAATCTCTCATGATTCTCTGCAACGTTTTTGTTTAAATGAAACCTTAAACCACCAAGCGATTCTCTTGAACTTTTGAAAGAACTAACTATGAAAGATCTTTACATTTTATACTCTAATACCATGTTTTAACATTGGCAAAGAACTGCATAGCTTAGATGCTAAGATATGTCATTTAACCCCTAAAATTCATTAGACTTTACAGAAAAAGCTGGAAAGATGGCAGAAGTCAAGCTCTTAGATTTAATGTAGCATTGTTTTACCATTGGTGAATATGTTTTCCATCAAAACATATTTCCTGTGTGAACCATTCTACCCTGGGGATGAAAAAAGTGCATATGCTCATCTGGAACCGGACAACAAAGTCCCAAACGGATTCAAAACGTTGTAGAACTACAACAGGTATCTTTCAGTAGACGGTATTGCTAGTTCATGATGCTCACAGACCTTGGCTACGGGCCCAGTGAAAAACCCCAAGAAGATGGATTAGATGAGCCACCTCTCAATCTTTCTTCTTCTCTGCAAGTTTTGAAAATATTTATCCCAAACGATGGGGCTGCCCATTTATGTTTTCAAGATCTCCTGTCAATACCCAAATACTATAGATCAGTTTAGTGTCACATTAATGATAAATTAAATGCGAGGGAGAATTTGCAGAGGGGAAAGCACCTCCCTGACTATGCCAATTTCTTTAGAAATTCCCCTCCTTGTAGTTGAAGCGATAAAAGGGAAGCGTAATGCATGTACATTTTATTAGCGTTTTAGAAACATGGAGTAAAACTGTCAGATCTTCGGGTTTTTTCTTTCATGTGTGTCTGGGCAGGTCTAACCCTCAGGTAACGCCCTTTCTCCTTCTTCCCTCCTGCCTCTCCTTGCACCTGTCCACGTAATGCTCCGGCAGCTCCCGCCCGTCCCCCGCTGCCCGCTCCGCTCCCTCCGCGCAGGGGCCGCGCCCGCGCCCCCGCCCCCGCCGCGCGTGTGCGCGCCCGGCAGCGACCGGCTGCGCGCGGGGGGCGCGCCCCGAGCCCCCTCCCCGCCGACACCGCAGATCAGAGGAAGGTGCGAGCAGAGGGGGAGCCGGTTTACAATTTCAAACGCGGCCTCCCCGCAGCGGCTTCATTAGCATATGTCAGGGGACCGCCGTATATATATACACACGCGCGAGGCTGATGAGCAGCACCCCGCCGCCTGGCTCGCACCGCCTCGGATCAGCACGGCTCGGCTCGGCTCGGTTCCGCTCGGCCCTGCCGGCTCCCCATGCTTGGGGCTCCGCCGCGCACCCCCACATGCCCACCGGGAGAGGCCGGCAGCCGCTCTCCGCCGCCGCCGCGCCCTAGCCCGCTCGCCCCGCGCCCGCATGGCTCCGCTGGCCGAGGTGGGCGGCTTCCTGGGCGGCCTGGACGGCCTGGGGCAGCCGGTGGGTGCCCACTTCTTGCTGCCGCCCGCCGGGGAGCGCCCGGCGCTGCTCGGGGACCGCCGCACCCCGGCGGAGCGGGGGGACCGCCGCGCCCCGGCTGCGGCGGCGGCAGCGGCGGCGGACCTGGCGCACTTGCAGGGCATCCTGCGGCGGAGGCAGCTGTACTGCCGCACCGGCTTCCACCTGCAGATCCTGCCCGACGGCAGCGTGCGCGGCACCCGCCAGGACCACAGCCTCTTCGGTAGGCGGCTGCGGCACGGCCCCGCGTGTGCGTGTGTGTGTGGAGGGGGGGTGTGTAAGCGCCTCCGTGTGTACCTGCGCGGGAGCAGCCGTGCTCTTGGGAGGGAGATGTGGTGCTGGTGATGCTGAGGCAGGTGGATGTGTTCTCAGAACAGAAAGGCTTCATCCTCCGGCGTTTGACCGTGGGGTCTGCACCAGGGCAGGGTAGTGAGGGAGGGCTGTGCATCCCAGGCGAATCAGGAGATAGGCACTGCTCAGCCTGTTCTGGGGGCCTATGAGCACATGCATACACCGGTAGGTTTAGTGGGAATGGTTGAGAGTCAGAGTGATCCTTTTTGTATTCACTGTTGGTATCGGAGCTTCTTGGGTCTCTGTAAAACAGTATAGGTCACAGACTGGTATGCTGATTCTTAGGCTGCATTAGACTGCCTTGCATCACAGGACATAAAGCTGAAGCAAAGGAGCCAAAAATGCCTCTTTGATCAAGTGCTTAAAATGCTTTCCAGCCAGTTTTCTCTGTCAGTAAACCTAAAGGCGGTGAAGACAACCCCAAAACATAAACATTTCCTGTGATATGAGAGTAAATCCTAAATAGCAGTTGTAGAAGCTGAACATCCCAACAAACCTGCTGTTGTCAACTACATGTGAGTTTTGGTGTGTATTGATTTAGCAGTCGTAAAAAGGTGATTAAAGAGCTTCCTATCATCCTCCCCATAGTCAAAGCAATCTGCTGGAATGGCTCTTAATTGCTTTTATAACACATGGATGTTTTAAGAAGTAGAAGAGCAGTAGTCAAACAGACAGTTGTCCTCAGAAGGAAGATTTCCTACAGCATGCAAACATGAAATAAATCTTTGCTTTAAAAGGAAAATCAAGTTAGCCATAGATCTAACGTTTGCTGGGCTTTTTAGAATTGTACTACCTTTATTCTACCACTACTCTTGGCAGGTTTGTCTGATGTGGTTTCTTTGTGGGTTGTATCACCTGCTTATTATGCTTTCGGAAAAGGGTGGCTTTGAAAATGATATCAGAAAGACAAAATGCCTTCAAATCTTTGATGGGACTCTGTGCTTTATGAACTGGAAAACTAGGATGATTTACGTGTGATACAGTTTTTAATGCTTACTGTTTGTAAAGGACTTATTTTCTTTGCTGTTGGTTAATACAACTAAGAAACCTGCCAAAGCTCAATTAAAATTGAAAACATTATAAATTATTGTATAATCCAGATAGTCCATCTGTCTGAGAGTGAAAATTGTCATGAAATCATAAATAGTAAACAGAAAAAAAGTCATAATCAGCTGCGCTATTTAAAACTACTTACCTTAGATTCAGGGTTTTTTTAAATGTTGTGGTTTTGCTGCTGAACAGCAATATCTTAGATCTGATTCTGGCACTTCTTTTTGATGCTTTGTTTACATTGTTAACAACTTCCAAAAAGCCAGTTCACACATTCCCTTTCTTTCATGTTTTGGATGTGCTGTAATCTGTGCATATCAATTGGTTAAGTATGTTGGCTTACCTTTGCCAAATTCAGGCTTCAAATAGTACCTCATGTCTCAAATACTTTATTAATATATATTACATTTTTGGGCAAATGTAATATAAATAATATTGTAGTCCAAACAGCAGCAAAAAAAGCAGCATATTTTATGTACTTTAAAAGCCTGTACTAAAGACAGCAAGTTGTGTCAAGAGGTGTGGGCCCATATGCTAGATAAGATGTCTGGCAAATACTGTTCTTTTTCTGTGGGCAGATTCTGTTTTATAAAAATCCCATCTGTACTTTGATTTCCATTCGAATGACCTAATAATGGATGTGTTTTTTTAAGATAACTCTGTAGAAGTAGTAAAGTATATTTTCAGGTAATTCAAACTGGTCTTCCAATATTTGAGTAGGCAGTTTAGCAGATAGTGTACAATCATTAAAGACTGCAACAGCATGGTAGTAATGGCTTTAGTCTCAGTGCTGAATAAAATCCTTTCATATTTAATATTTTTAAAAAGTTTCTTAAGTGGCGTAGGATTCCTGTTCCTAGATGAGGCTTCTCAGACTGCTTTCTTGTGAACATTGTGTACAGTTTCACATAGTATTTGAAATTTCAGAGAAACTAGGCCACATTTACTATAGTATGTGCATTTTCTACTTGTTTTCAACTGAGTTTTTGGATGCTATGTGTTTTATGGTTACAAAATTAATTAAAGCAATTTTTTTTCAGGCATCCTTGAATTCATCAGTGTGGCAGTGGGACTGGTCAGTATTAGAGGCGTGGACAGTGGCCTTTACCTTGGAATGAATGAGAAGGGAGAACTCTATGGCTCTGTAAGTACCACTTTCATATCAGCTCATACATCTTTAGGTTTTGGTTTACTTCCTACCACAAGAAGTTAATCTCAGCTTTCAAAACACTAACATCTTTTCCTGTTGAAATGTGTCATGTATTTTTGAAGTATACAATGTAACCTTGGATACTTCAACAAAATAGAATTGATTTTTACAAAGCTATGAGGGTAATACCAGTCCTACTCCTCTTGCAAGTTTTAAAGCATTTTCAGATAAAATATTCTGTTTCTCCACTTCCTTTGGTTGTGGTCATTCCAGTTTAAAATGTGAGAAATGATGCACACCACAAAGAAATACATAAATACCTTCCTGCTCTGTTAGGTTGCATCTCAGTCCCTCTACCAAATCTCATTTCTGGAACAGTATATACCCCAAGACAGAGCTCTACATAATATAATTCCTGTAAGTCAGATGAATTTTAAATAAATCATAAGTAAGTAAGGTCTTCTTACACTAAATGTTAACTAATTCACTTTTTAAATCCAAAATTGTAGGTGTACAGGTCCAAGTTTCCAAACTCATTATCAGGTCTACATACTCTTCTTGGGATTGGTTTGTTGACATTTAAATGAACAGTAAGGCTACACAAAGCCCAAAGCATTTTATTTATTTTTAGCTTTTTTTTTAATGTTTTCAAATATCTAGTGATCTAGTGACAGCTTTAACTTATTTTTCTTTTCCCTTTCTTTCTGTAGGAGAAACTAACTTCTGAGTGCATCTTCAGGGAACAATTTGAGGAAAACTGGTACAACACTTACTCATCCAATGTGTACAAACATGGGGATTCAGGGCGGAGGTACTTTGTAGCACTTAATAAAGACGGTACTCCCAGAGATGGGGCAAGGTCTAAAAGACACCAGAAATTCACACATTTCTTGCCCCGGCCTGTGGATCCTGAAAGAGTTCCAGAACTGTACAAAGATGTGTTAGGATACAGCTGAGGAAAGAGGCAGCTTTGGCAAAAAAGCCAACTGGAGCTGTTGCCCATGCTTTCGTGGCAATGCCAGCATGAGGAACCTGCAGAGGTCTAGGATGCTGGATGTGAAGAGCCTTCTTGGTGAAAGGCAAGCCTCTGCTTCCTAACCATTGGATTTAGGAGACAAAGCCTTGAAGCTGAACGTGGACCAGCCTCCTCAAGACTTGCTCAATGGTTTGGTAGCCAGTCACCAGGGGGAAGTGGGACTTCTTAAAACTCTCGGCAATTCTGTCTGGATTACCTGTGGCCTGTAGATTAGCAAGGAGCCATCTACATCATATGGATGAGACAATGGCTGGAAGAAATGGAAAGAAATGGACTGTAAAATAGTAATAAATCCTGAGAACTGTGTGTGAAGTTTTATGGGCTCCACTTTAGTGATGGATGTTAGGTGTCAATACGTAGTAGTCAACACTGGAACTTTTCTTCAGGATGGACCTATTTATACATCTCCAGATAGCATATATTTATTTTATATATTTATTTATTAAAGAGTTTATTTTTTACTGGGATATGAAGAGAATACAAGTTCCTAACCCCAATGAGAAATCATTTATAGTGCCAATATTTACTCTGAGTAGTGTCATGATATGGAAATGACATTACCTTGCAATACATCCAAAACCTGAACATTTGGGTTTCATTGTTTATCAGTTACAGATAAGTTTATATTTTATGTGCATACTGTTGCCTTGTAACTGTCCTTATTTGGAAAAGAATGTTTAAACTTTTTTTACTTATGAGAGTGCCTTACCGATTGTATTAAATTCAAATGCACACTTAAAAAAGGGAATTAAAAGTTACTTCACTTTATTTGGTTTACTGTTATTTTTAAACTGCAAGTTGCATAGCACACTATGTGCAACATTTCAAACCTGCAACAATTGTGAATAGTGTATTGCAGTTACCTTGAAAGAAAAACTAATATTAAACTCTTGAAATCTTGATTCAAATCACAACATGCTTGATGTTTTATGGCCAAAGTATTCCTACTATCTTTACTAACACACAAATAGCTATTCTCTGTAAAATTTTCATGTAGTATTCTCATGTTTTAATACTATTCCCTCTCAATGTAGTTAAGGGGAAACAAATTCAGAGTGCAAAGTTTCAGATATTGCTGTACAATCTGAGTGAGGGTTGTTTCTCCACTGAGTGCAGAGAAACCTAAGAAGACAACACTCTTACCTTAATTAGCTTAATTCTGACCTTAATTAATGAGGAATTAAGAAGCTCTGTGAAAGCTGTCAGCACAAGATGAGCAGTGCCTCTGTGCTAGATACAGCTCTAAAACAGGCAGATCATACTAATTTAATTCAGAACTGTGGGTTATGAAGCACAAACTCATGTGAATATTAACTGATGGGGAAGTCTGCGCTGCAAGAATACAAAGGGTTAATGACGGATTTATGATTTAGACCTAAACCTGCTGATGCTTGTAGTCACATGATGGCCACCTTCATGGACAAGGCTGGCCCAGGAAAACTGCAGGGAAGGCAGTTCAGGAGAGGGCACCAGAGGTGGGCTCATGTTTCAGATGCCAACGCTCCCAGCGGGCTTCTGCTCAAGATAACTCATTTGCATTCAGTTTTATGCAATCGTATATGGTTCAGTACTGCGCATGCATAATTTATATAAAATCAAGGTATCAATGAAAAGCATTTTTCAGTATATAGCACACTTGCTGGAACCTTTGCTGTGCCAGAGCTTCTTCAAATCTATAGTGAGAAGTGGATGAGCATAGGTTACTGATGGGTTGTTGACAAAACCATTTTACTTTCTGACAAATAGAAATGAAATGCAGATATGCAAAAGCATGTTTCAGCACTTTGTGGCTGGCAATATGTAACTTACTGAGATAAAAGGTTTCATTTAAATTTTCTGAAAAATGGGAAGTGCAAGATCTACAGTGTACTAAAGACATCTTAGTAAAATAGCATTGTAATGCACTCCAGTTTACCATAAAATAATGATTTTGTGGGTGACATTGTGTCCTATTAGTAATAGATCAATAACTGAAGGCAAAAGTATATGCTTAAAATAGAAAAATTCTTCCTCTGCATCTTAAAAAGTAGTTTATTTCATATAAATTTTGTAAAAAAGAAGTAGCTGCTCCTTAGGATATAATTCCCATACATTTCTGGCAAACACACTCAAGGTTTGAACCATAGCATGAAGAATTCCCTCTCTTTGGATTAGCAGTTTACTGTTCATCTTCAAAAGTACATTGAAGATGTCAAGGGCTGTAAGCAACCTTGTTATTATCATTATGCATCTTTTTTTTTCAGAGATATGGTACAGCCCATAACAGTAACTGAGGATACTTCTAAATGGTAAATAATCATCTGAAACTTCTGGATCCAAACACATACCCAGCATCTAAGTGAAGAAGAAGAGGAAGAGTGATATATGCTTGCCCCATTTCCATTTTTGATATATGCAAATAAACCTTGAAGAAAATATAATGGAGCAGGCACAGTGGTGATGAATGACTGTACAAAACCTCCAGAGTACTGAAAAGCTGTCACAGCCTCCTTTTTAGTTCTGGTGTATTGCCATGGAAGAAATATATCGAGTTTCCTTATTTCATTTTCCTTGCAGCATATATTTGCCTTTGTTACATCCTGCCCATCATGATCTTCAGATGCAGTTAATGTTTTTCTACTGTGAGAATGGTGGATACAAAAGCAACACCTCAAAAGGCAATTTTAATATGTTTTTAAGGTAATAGCTTTAATTGTCAGAGGTTTGGGGGTTTTTTGGTGTGAGATTTTCACTCCCACTTCAAAAAGCCCAACAGCAGAGAGGGAGGGGTTTGTTCTGTTTAGCCAGTAGAATAATTGATCTAGTTTAACTCTCATTATATTTTAATAACAGTATAAATCTGAAAGATGTGGGTTGCTCTAATAATACGGAGGGAGTAATCTGAAGGAGGTGACAGTGTTCAAGGTTCAGGAGGAAATCTCTGAAGTCAGAGAAAATGCCACATCTTGTAATAAATTCCTGCATGACTGCTGCCCTATTTCTGCCTTTCCTTATTTATCTTTTTCCTAGGGAAGAAGAACCATCCAAGACAGTTAATTCAGTTTGTGCAGCAGTTGCAGCTCCACTTTCTGCTTCCCATGGATTCTCCTACAAGCTGTAAAATTTGGCCCTTTGATCTCAGGGCTGGCTTGAAATGGAGTGCTCCTTGTCAGTTCTGTATTTCTTCACATATTTTGGGTTTTTCTGCTCTGTTTTTCAAGTTGTGTCAGAAATAACATACTGGCCATACAAAAGATTTTCTGAAATCCAGGAAGAACCTTGGCTTCTGAGCATATTTGAAGTAAAATTGTTACTTCTATTAATTTTTGGGCACTTGATCAGAATGCAGAAGGTAGAATTCTTATCAGTCTTCTGTGGAAGTTTTGCAGCCATAATAGTTACCAGATATAGGAGAACTCCAATTCCTCTGGAAATGTGTATTTTTTAAATAGACAAGCTGATATAATCAGAAAAAGTGGACAGCTAGTCTATAAGGTACACAGTCCTTTCATTGGTCTGAGCCATTTGTGTTTGCATGGAGCAGTTTGATCCATGTTTCCTATCACAAGCTTATTGATGTTATCTTTCATACTCAGGTGTGACAGCCAGCTTAACTGCTTCTGTCTGAAAACTGAAATCCCTGGTATGGCCGTGCACTCTGGTAGCACTTCATGTTTGGACAGAATTTACTTTCTGACATGTGAGAGTCATTTAACAAGTACACTTTCATCATAGCTTTCATTTCCAGCTACCTTCATTTCTTGATGTGCTTTGTTTCTCTTTTTTTCATAGGCATCTTATCTAGCTTCAGTAACCTTGTGAAATTTACCTAAACATAGGCCTCCATCAGCAGCTATAAGAGCAATGGGTGCAATTTAGTTATTTTCCGCTGCTTATATAATCTTAATAGTACCACTGTGTGATAGCTCTAGCTATACCACTGCAAATTAGGTTTACCATACTACTTTTTCCATACAGCAAAGAACTAAACAGAGGTGAGGCACTTTTATACACCATAACTGCATCTTTACTATTGCCTTAATGTACTGGACCAAGCCTGTGTCAGATGCTGAGAACATGGTGGTAGGATGCTTAAGTTTTCTCCTACTGCTTCATACAGCATGGAGATGCTATTGGTGAGGAGACCTTTTGGAGATCTTTACTGCATTTTCTCCTTTCACTTTTAATGTGAGAAAAACTATTGACTTCACCACTGTTCCAATCTCTGCAATTAGTTGGTAAGTTTTTTAACAGTAGATCCATTTGAAGGCTCAAATGCTATATGAACATAACAACAGCTGCATGAGATAAGACACTACCTCCTTGGGAGAGAGTACTTCACTGGAAGGAGACTAAGGACGTACATTCTAGGGATTCTCCTCTATCAATTCTCCTCTGGGCTATTTCCTTTTATGAGGAAGATAAGAGAAATAAACATTTCACAATGTTGAAAAATATGATGGTGGAATTCTTCACTTCCTGGACGTCTGCATAAACGTACACTTTATCAGACATTTCTCCTAATTTCCTTTGCAGTTGTGTGTTCAGCAGCTGTGGTGGAATTGTTGCTGTTACTGTACCTAGTGTCAGTGCTTGTGTCAGTACATGGCAATAAATATATTGCTAGAGAGGTAAAGAGAACATTCTGAAGTTGTTATATGCCATTAAATGGTAATCTGGGTAGTCTGGGTAAGGGCATTAGTTTTAACTCAGTTTTTGATACAAGGCTTTGCATAAATTTTCACAATCCTTTATGATTTCTTAACATTCAGAGATTCATGGGCAGAAAACCAGAAAGCTGTAAAAGCTTCTCAGGTGGGGCATACTTAACCATGACATTTTTATCAATAAGTTGTGCACAAATAGGAAGAAAAAAATATCCAAACCGGGAAGAGGTCAAACAGCTACTTCTATTGCCAGTTGGAGAGAGATTAAGTTTCAAACAGAAATTGGTTGGCAGCTTGCCAAAATAGCTGTTTAATCTGCAACATGATCAGTCACTAGAATCATTCTGGAAGTGCAGGAAAAAGAGAAAATACTGAATTAAAACAGTGGTGACAGTAGCTCTCTGTATTTTGAACATATCCAAAAATGCTGTTGTTCTCTTATAGCAAGTCTCTTGTAAAGAGTTTATGGGGAATGGATTAAAGTATTAGAAAGGCAGTCTTTTGACAGTGAGCTTAGTAAAACTCTGCCTGTGATAAGGTCCTGGTTTATATATTTTGTCTAATTACAGCAAAATTGAATCATGTTTTATTTCAGTTAAAATATCACAAACCATGTATTACTTTCATAGGTATCTTTGAGTCAGGAGTGGTACCTGATTTACTAATAGAACCCATTTAAATCACATTAGTTAAGTCACATTTGACTCCCAAATGTAAATTTTTAAATATCAATATCTATATGTTAATTAGCATATATTTATGAACTCTGCTTTTCAAATTCATTTCAAGTGTTTCTGTTGTCCCTGCAATGACAGTCTCAGTGGCTGGTGGAGTGGGGAACCTCTTTGTTTCTTTATTATTCCTGTAAGATCATCCATCCACCTCTAATTCCAGCGACTATACAGGGCAATAGACATGAACGTGGGTCTCAAGACGAGTAGGTTTCCCTTAGGGTGATTTCATCTCTAGGTGGCTGAGATATCAGAAGATGGTCATAGGCAACTACGCTTACACCAAAGAGTTTTTAGCACTTGACACCTGTTGTGCTGAAGCTTCTGGATAAAAACACTAAGTAATGTTAGCTACAACTCATCGATGTTCTGCTAATGCTGGTTTTGTGTTTTCTAGTTTGCTGAAGCCAGAAAATATAATTTCCTTTCTTGTAGAGATGTGAATGGAAGCTTGCTATATGATGGAGGGGAAACGATAGAAGGAGAATATTGTCAAGACCTTTTTGCAAACTCTGAGATGATCTTCACAATCAGTGAGTCTTCCTTGCTAGAGAACCTACTGATCAGGTGGGTTATCAAGTCTTGAACTCCAACAAAAACTTCTTTTTCTTTTCAGCTGGACAAAGACTGTGTCTTCATCTCTTAGATTTAGCACTACTTTGGCCATCTACTCTTTCTGAAAACTAACATAATCCAAGGACAGCATGAAAACTCATAGCTGCATTCTGCTCTTTGTTCTGCCTTTTCCTTTATCTATTCAAACTTGGGCCTACCTATTTAGGTCTTTATATTTTAATTTCACACTTATCAGGTGACAAGATGTCTAATTAATCATTAAACTAAACAAATGCAGGAAAGTCCTATAAGACATTTAACTGTAAAATTTGTCAAAAATTTTGACCTGTTCCAGAATGGGCCTATTAAAATAATCTATCCCTTTGGTAATTTTCAACACAAAGATGAATGCATGATTGTAACCTTCTGTATTCCAGCTTTTATTTTGAGCAGATTTTGAATTTTAAAATGTCAGATGATAGCTTTTCCTGTTCAGGAAATCCTTGTCATGGTTGTACAAAGCAATGCTGTCTTTCTGGCCCTCCAGTCAAACTTTCACTACCTTAGTTCTTACCCACGGTGATTTAGTGTAGTGATCTGGCAATCTGTGTTTTTCTTATTGATCTCTTCACAGTTAATCCAAAGGAATCCCTACTCTTGCTAGAATCTTATACCTCTTTGTACAAACAAACAGTAGATTTTTGCTGTGAGGAATTTGCTTTGTCTAAACTTTCCTCATTGAGCTAGAATCCAGTACTTAACAGTAACCAAATGGTCAGCAAATGCTCTTAATTCCATGCTATTATCTTTATGTATAAAGTAGAAATTGCAAACACTGAACTCTGTTTGGATAGTACCTTGTCATTCACAATTTTTCTTTTAGGTCATAGTGCCATGGGTATCTTTTCCAAAATCGTAAAGTCTCCTGAGGTGAGTGTTGTGCTTTTGAATGCTGAACACGACAAAGTGCAGTATGAAGTTGTCTCATATGATATGAAGTTCTCATCTGATAGATATTTCTCATTGCTGTATTCAAGTACCATTGGAAGCATCACATTATATTTGATTTATTATGAAGAATGTGCTGAGGATACTCACATTTGCATAGTGGTTGTGGTTTTGTGGCTTATAACCTCAGTTAACTTCTCAAGTTGACTATAACGAGGAGGTAAATTCTTTCATCTAGGAATGTGTCTGCTAATCTTAACTATGCAAAGTGTTCTCCAGTCTGTGATGGTGCTGGGCAAACAGCTGCAATAAGGAATACGTAGACGTTAATGTCGTTTTTCTTCATGGTATTTACACCTTGAAAGGCTCAAGTTATTTAATGGGAAACTTAATCTGTTAATCTGTTAATCTGCCTTAATCTGTTCTATTTGCTCTCACCTTCTTTAGGTCACTCTTTAGGATGCATTTCCTATCCCTGAGCATCTCTGAGAACAGATCTCTTGTAGCTCAGCAATGCTTTTTCAAAGACTGTCCCAAGTGAGCAAAAATAGAGTGTCTCTCATATCCAGGTATTATGTATGTATTTTTGATATTTTTTCTTGCTGCCTTGGGCTATTAGTGCATTCAGGATCAAACCCTAGACCTTTCTTGGCTGTGCAGTGTAGTAGCCCTTGCTACCTTTGCATATTTAGGCAGCCCCTTGACAGGGTTTCAAATCAAAAGTTGACAGATGATGAATGACACACAGCACTCTCATATGTTTTCATATTAAAAAAAGGTACTATTGTTTGAAAACAGCAAAATGCTTTTATCTCATGAAGAAACTTCAAGAACTCTATGAAAGATTTGGTTGCTTAAAAGGTTGGTGAGTGTACCCATATGTTTTTGTATGATTCTTTTATGAAGCTGGCCAGTGATGATGAAATTAGCATGTTTTGATCTATATACAAGTTGTTCATAAAGAACTTGAAAGGAGTAGTTAGGAAAATCCAAGTGCTGAAACATTTAAGATATACTTTCTGGTCTCACTTTTGTGTGATTGTCAGCCAGGGACTATCATGATTAAGGTAGCTTGCCAATTGCCTGCCATAGATACAATATTTATTGCTGTAGTGGGGATTTCCTATCAGAGATCTGAAGACAGACTTTTATACATTGTTTCTCCTAGGTAACTTATTCAAATCAGCAGAAGAAATCTGATAGTAAGGTAAATATAACCAGAAGAAATGTATTTTTGGTCTCTGGGTTCATTTGAACTTCATTTTTTTTGTTCAAGTTTTTCTTCACATGGCTGGAAAAAGGTGAAGGAAATTCACTGATGTTCTGCTTTTTGATACAAAATTTATAACTATTTAATGATGTTAAAATTAATGTATTTTGCTACTGACTTATGAGGTATAGAATTTTCTTTTTTTCATGCAATTAGAAAGTAGATATATACACTTTTGCAGGAAATCAATCTCTTTTAAGTCTGTTGGAAATATATGGGAATACTCATCTAATCAAATCATAGTTGGCTAACATTTCTGCTTCTCTTTTCCTGAGACAGAAATAGACAGTGTTTTAAAGCACTAAGAATGACAGGATGGGTTAACATAATGTGAACTATTCCCAGTCCCGTGTCCCTCCTACGCACAGAAGCTATGCTCTCCAAGCAGTTGAACCCCTCCAAAGGTTGATTGGTCAGTCATCAATTTTTATTCTGTATACAAAACCTCCTGTTTCCCCTCGTAGGCACATTCACCTCCATGAGCAAATCAGGTCTTCCTAATTACTCATTTTTACATTTTTTTAGAAACTATAGCCTTAATTCCTTGTTCGACCAGCATCTCCTGTTTGACTGGAGAGACCTGGACTCTTCTGATGAAGGTTATGCTCCTGTTGCTTGCATTGTTCAGTGTTTACTGTCGGAGGCAGCTCTGGATTTTGAACAGCTGTGCCCCTGCTTTTACATCTTCCTACAAAGGAAGGCCTTGCCTTGCCTCCCAAACCATGCCAAAGCCCTCACCCACCGTGGCTCCCCTGGCCTGCGGCGCTGAGGCTGGTGCTGAGCAGAGAGGTGCAGCTGAGGCAGGTGAAGCAGCAAGGCTGGGACACGCAGGGTGCCCCAGCAGGAGCCGTGTGCTGAGCAGGGAGGGCACAAAGCTGGTGAAGCAGCAAGGCTGGGACACGCAGGGTGCCCCAGCAGAAGCCGTGTGCTGAGCGAGGAGGGCACAAAGCTGGTGAAGCAGCAAGGCTGGCACACGCAGGGTGCCCAGGCAGGAGCCGTGTGCTGAGCAGGGAGGGCACAAAGCTGGTGAAGCAGCAAGGCTGGCACACGCAGGGTGCCCAGGCAGGAGCCGTGTGCTGAGCGGGGAGGGCACAAAGCTGGTGAAGCAGCAAGGCTGGCGCACGCAGGGTGCCCCAGCAGAAGCTGTGTGCTGAGCGGGGAGGGCACAAAGCTGTGCGTGCGGGGGGGGGAGGCAAAGGCGGCCGCAGATAAAATTGCTTCCCTGGTGTTTAGTTATATAGCTGGGAAGCAGGATCAGAAACTGTCTGGTCTGACACAGATCTCCTTGGTTGCCTATCCTTAAAAGGCAGATGATTTTTTTGCTTTGAAGAGCATTCAGTAGAATTCTCACTTTCCATGTTCTCTGAGCCACAGCACCTGAGGCCTCTCTGTGGTGCAGGTTTTCGTAATGCTGTATTGTATTTGCCAGCTAAATAGTGAAAAAGGTGATTACAGGCAAATATGGTGGTTTTCTTGCACTCTTCAAACTATATGGGGAACAATAGTTTATTTGATAGGGGATACTGATCAAACTGCAATTTTATAGTAATGAGGTTCTTTTGTCATCAATGTCTGATTATACAAAAAGCTGAAGAGTTTGGATGAGTTATTCACTTCTGGTCTGGTACATTCACTCATAGATAAAACAAACCATCAGATTTATTAATCTCTGAACCTCTTCATGTCTAGAATTTACACTTAAAATTTTCTAAATCCCTTTGATGGCTCTGTAGCACATTAAAGTTTTTCTTATATTAAGAAAAGTTTCAATAAATTATTATTTTATTTTGAAGCATGAATATATTAGTAAACACAAATGTGAGAATATTGTGTTTTAAATCTGAGTTATTATCTGATTGTGTCCAATGAGAAGACAGATTTTGCCAGAAGATATTTCACCAGGAAGGCATGAAAGGCCACACTGCAGAGCCGTTAGCAAGAGTTTCGTTGGGAACTTTAGCCACCTCTGATGCATCATTGCAAAACCACAAAACATGATCTGCAATGTGTTTTTCCTTTACTCATCATCATCATCATCATCATCATCATCCTTCTCCTCCTCCTCATCATCATCATTGCCCTGGCTTTCATCTTTTTAAAGACCTCAGTTTAAAAGTTATATTTCTGCTAGCTGGATTAAAGATGTCATGGTAGAAAAAGTAGAGTTCCTAGCCATGTAGATCAGAAATAACAGGAAAAGATTGGAAAAACATTTTTTTTCATATACTATAATTACTAAGATAACTATTTTCTTTCTTTACCTGCATACTTGCTTTCTATTTTTATTGGACTTACATCATCTCATCATATTATGTATAGTCTTACTGCTCCCAAAGGGCCAATAATAATGTCAATTTGCTGCTTTCTAATTTCCTGTAATTGAGTAGCTTGCCAATAAAGTGAAGCAGAAAATTAAATTAGGAGAATCCTATATTTTTAATGAAGTTTGAAAAGAAATGTGGTGGGCAAAGAATCATGCCATTTTAAATCGAGAAAAGATCACGAGGGCACAGAAGAGATGTTTCTATCAGAGACACAAACTTGTGGCCAAATCTGTGATATCCTTACACTGGTGCACAACACTAGTAATTAAGAAAAAAAAAAGGAAAACATGCTAATTTCACACAGGTGGGAAAAACCAATCAGCTCAGATAGGGTGCAAAAATAACAAGTAGCCTGAGGTAGGGCTTTGTAGCACATCTGCTGTAATTCTGTACTTCTCAGAGCTCCACCTTTCACAGAAATGCTTTCCCAGCCTTCAGGGTAAATGCCAGTAAAGGACATGGCATTTTGATAACATGCCTTTCCAGAGGAATAAATGGAATTCTAAAGGACCAGAGATTGTTAAAATGCTTGTCTCGTCAGCCATTATTTGAAAAATAGAACTCCCTTAAGGAATATTGTGACACAAAAGCAGTCCTCTGAAGCACACTGCCTGAGACTTCTGTACATGGAAGGACAGTACAACATTGAGGAGGGTGCTGTCTCTTATCAGGCACCTGCAGTATTAATCCTGTAACCTTGAAAAGTACAATCCAAAAGAACAGTAAATCAGTAATCATATTGGCATCATGTATACCGTAAAGAGAGAGAGAAATAAGCCACATTTCTAAACTGGGAGTTATTTTTTCCCACTAAAAGTGCTGCTGTTATCAGAAAAAGTGATGCTAAAGATATGCTGAAGAACTAGTGTAGTTCTTTATTATAATTTTCCTCCAGCAAGACTGAAAGCCTACTGACAGAAAGAATAAAAGTATACCTCTGCATGGATGGAATGACTAAAATGCTGAACAGACTTTGTCAGTGGAAATTGAGTTTGCATTTGAGAACAATCTGTATCCTGAAGGAAGCATACACATAGTATGAATAATTTTTGTTAGTAGTTTTCCCTATGAACAGTGCTACCAGGTTGTCCATCAATGTCAATATCCTACACCATGTGCAATGCCAGATGTGAAGGACAGATGTGACCATGACAACCATATGATATTTTTCCAGTACAATTCTTTCACCTTCCAACTTCTTGCTGTACTTCACTATCAGTCATACCAAATATTTTCTTGTTATTTTAGATTTAGTATCCCTTAACACAAAAGTCCCTTTTTTTTTTTTTTCCTATTTTAATATTCCTTCTTTCTCCTTGATATATATATCAAGGGAGGAAAGGTGTATAAAGAAATTAGGAAAGAAAAGAAAATCTCAGATATGCTTTCAGTTCTCCTAAAATAAGATCTTCTCAAAAGTGAGATAGCAAGTCATTGCTGTATGGATTCAGATCTTAGTGTCTCAAAGGGTCAGCATAGATATCCATGATACAAGAGAAATAACTTATCATTCTTGGCATTGTAGAAGCTCTTTACAGGAACTTATTAAAGCAGTTTTGTTTGGAGCTGACTTGATTCTTAGCTGTCCTAAGGATCAAGAAAATATAAAGATTGTTTAAAATCAGAATTCTTCTGATTACATTGATTTCTGGAACACAGACTTCTTGAATAGATCCTAGGAGTTAAAGATGATGGTAAATAATATTTTATTTATTAAAGGTATAACTTTTTGGCAAGTAGAATAATATCTTGATTTAGTTATCGACACTTAGTGTTTAATTTTAAGATACACTTCCAGATGTAAGCCTTGAATGTTCCAACATGTATATACACATGTACAGTTTATCACAAAAAGTAAGATCAACCTCTCTTCTTGGTGAATATAAAAACCACATGTATAAAAGAATAAAACACTTGTTTTTGAATGTAACACTGCCATCTAATGAAATAACTGTAAATTACATGAAAGCATTTCATGGTTTTGTCACCTATTTTTGGAGATATAATGCAGGATATAACTTGATTATTAATAGTATTTTAATAATAAGAAAAGAGTACTCTTATCAATTAGTTATTAATTAATAGAAAAACCAATAATGGTTATTCCTGTTAATAGTATGAATAATTATGTTTTAAAATTAGAATAAACTGATTATATGGCAAGGAGCTGGAAAAAACCCTCATCATACAGATGATATTTAAATAAAACTGTGGACTAAATAAATCAAAAGAATAAGGTTTTCTCTGAAGATTGGAAGTAAAAACCCCAAATTAAGTGAAACTTCATTTCACATATCTGAATATATTTTCTGGGTGATATATAATCCTAAACACAGTATTTACAGTGCCAGAATTTGTTTTTGCCAACTAGTTCACACAAGGTCCTAAATGAATTTTTGAGATGAAGATATAGGGAGTCTCTGGGCTGTTTGCAGATATGCAGTGTAGTTCTTGAATGAACTTGAACAGTCACTAAGGGAAAATCCTGCCCTACATCTCTCTGCATAAAATTACTCAAGCAGAGCAGCACTGCTGTGTGGATGCTGAAGCAGGATAAGGGGATCCCCTGAGGGTTCATAGTGCTTCATTTTCTGGGGCTGTTGGAGGCCAGCTGGGATCCATCTCTTGTTTGGATTTCCTCTGTAGTGCTGGTTCTGGAGATCTTAGAAAGCTTCTAAGCAGCTTGGTGGCAGCTCTGGGTGTAGGGCTGAGCGTCTCAGCATGGAGAGGCTGCAGAAGAGTCCACTCTGCACTGTGCTCTGGACTTACAGCAAGTGGGCTTTCAGTTTAATTTCTAGTTATGGACTCAGTTAAAAATAATCCTTTTCTTGCTCCACTTCCAACTATGGCAATGCTAACTGGAAGCAACCTTGTTAAGTGTCATGTTTGTTTAACAAACCCCACTAAAGAACACCTAGAGATATCAAAACACTTCACTATAGACAAATAAACAACATTTCAGAAGTGTTTTAATTCACTAAGGTGTGTTTTACTGGGAGTGCAACCATTAGTATTTATTTTACAATCTCAGTTGATACTATGCTAACATGGCCAGGTCATACGGCCAGGTCATCATTCTGTATGGTCATATAGAATGATATTTTATTCTAACATGAGTATGTCATAATAGTAAAGTCACTTGATATTTCAACAGTGTTTGTGAGGTCATCCTGCAGCTGAAATTTGACATGGACAAAGGGGAAAAGGCATGTACACTAGCAAGTAGTATAGTCTCACCAATCACCAAGTCTGAGATCTGGCTTTTCAGTGAATGAGAGCATCTTGTTGATTTTATGGAACATGAGGATCTTCACACAAGGAAGATCAAAGGGCTGCATTACATTTCAATACATAAGTTTATGGGACAGATGGAATCCACTCAGAGAGACCCATGACACTCAGGGCCAGATTATCAAATGTTTCAGACACTAAAACCTATTAGTGTGTTCAAACCTTTATTCCAACACTGTCAGCACTTTTAAGCTCTATTTAAACCATCAGTCTACAATTTAACTACTGCCAAAGTTCAAGTGGAGGTTAAAAGGATGGGCTAAAGGAGGTGGCAAGTCAAAAGAAATTCTGAGTTGCCTTTTCTTTGTTTCCACACACATATTGTCAAACTTTTGGATATAATTTTGTTTAGCAAGGGAGAAATTAATATTCTTGTGAAGAGTACCAAAATATCTTTGGTGAGGTAATAAATGTTAAAATGCTGCTTGTCCTTGCCTCTGGGATGTTGGAGCATGAAAATCACTTTTTGCTATATCACTGTGGAGAACATTTCAGGAGTTTCTGTCAAATAAATACCAAATACACTCAGGAAGAAAGGAGGGATGAAGCTCCATCTTAATAGCAGTCTGCCAGATTCCTTAACCTCCATATCTACCCATGTTTTGCTTGTTAATGAATTCTATGCTCTGGTAAACTCTTCTCTTTTGAGGAGGACTCTAGTTAGGATTCCTGCTTTGTGTCTAGAAGTGTCAGACTCCATGCTCTGGGGTTACCTTTCAGTGGGTTTTAACTCTGAACACTTAGAGTTCCTCGATCACAGTGACAGGTCCTATAAGCAGATGGTTTTGCTCTGCTACCCCTTCAAAGGAGTAAGAACTTCTATTGTAGCTCCTTTAAGTAATGTCACCTAAGGGGACCCGTTTCCATATGCCCAGTATTGTGCAGACTGTGATTTTATGAAGAAAAGACACAAAGCTGAAGTTGGCTGTTTTACAGTACCTAGCACAAGAATACACAAACCCAGACCAGGTAATAACAATGGCATGGGTGTTCAGCCTCAGATTCCTCACCACTTTGGAACACTCCTGAAGTCCTATTTAGAGACTGTTATCCTCTGCTGTTCATTCAAATGGCTTATTTTATGGAACAGTCAGCCTTTCTCAAATTGCTATTGAGAAACCCTCTGTATTGAGTACTTTCTGTGAATTGCTTCCTGACCCATATGAAGTGATGCAAATTCATCATCAGGGTATTAATTTCTTAATTTATTCCCTTCTGGGGTTCGGATTGAAAATTATGTTACCTTAAACGATAGCCAGCTCTTCATCTAATTGAAGTGTCCTTTGAATCAAGAAGAGTTGAGAGCTCTTGCTGAATATTTCTGCAGATGATTTTTTTTTTACATGGAGCCAAAGATGAAAAAAATACAAATAAGCTTCTTGTTCAAACCCAGTAGGGTTCCTGGTATTACATGGGTTCACCTCTTTTTAAACACAGAAGAAGAACTGTCAAATGTTCTTCTTTTTGAAGGACTGGGGAATATTGAAATGTAAGAACTTCTGCAACATGGGCCCTTGTCATTCATTTGTGACATTAAGCATAAGCTCTCTGCATATCAGCATGTACATTCAGTGCTTAAGGACTGCCAAAGCAGACCCAGCAGATACCTGGGCTCAGCTTTGGCTGGATGGTCTTTAATTATATCATTGCAGCCTCTGAAAAGCAGGGAGAATTATTAGACCACTCACGGTTTTTTGCAGCATGTGCCTGGTCAGATATAACCATGTGACAATACAAGCATGCTAGATACAGAAAATGGTTCCACATAGCCTGCATGACTTTTTCTCCATAGGTTTGTAGCCATAAATAGTCCTTTCCAGTATTATTACAAAAACCTGTCAGGCTAGATAGCTCTTCAATACAAACAAAATAGCATTTGATACGTTTTGACAAGAAGGTAGAATGTAGGTTCTGTTTTAAAACTGTGTTTTAAAATCCCTTTGGTTGCATCATTCTATTACTCTCCTATTATAAGCAAGGCATATGAGAATGAAGATGAAAGGGTTAAAAACTATCAAGCAGGTGTGTTGGTTAGCAAAAGCTTTAGCTTAGTTCTTGGCCCTCACACAGTGCAGGTGTTAAACATCAGCATTTTCAACCTGTTTGATATCTAGGCTTTGGTGTTTGTCATCTGGGGACTTTTACATTAAATCTGTAGGAAAATCCCCCATTGCTTTGTTGTTTTGGCTGAATAGGATAAAACAGAATTTATTTCTCACTGGTCTTAAGTTTAAAAAGACTAGCACAGTCAATAGTCTGTCAATCTAAGAAGTAGAGGGGTTTTTTAACTTGATAGTTTATGTTATTGTAGATCATCCCCTATATAACAACAACCTCTAAGAGGTAAAGCACAGCAAGCTAATTGTTAAATCTGCAATTATTAATAAATAAGCAGAAAAATGTGTCCAAAAATGCATTCATTTAATGTCTTCTTTGTATATCTTAGCTTATAAATCTGATAGATATGCTGGGAAAATAGAAAACATTTTGGCTTTATGATGAAAATTCACTTCTAATTGAATTCTGTGTGCGATGTTAAAGAATAAATAGTGAAAGATATAAAAAGCTCATGTAATGTTAAAATCTGTTACATATGCAAAAGACTTTTTGTATGTCTTCATCTGCAGATTTAAGTGCCTTCAATGTCAATAGAATCTGCACAGTAATTTCTTTTTCCCATCCAAGTAACTCTTAAGACATACAAAACCTACCACTGCTCTAACTTCTGTAAAGTGATGAACACAGTATAATAAGGCCTTCTGAATAATTGTAAAACTTAATCAGCAACTGGTTTAGCCCATTTTAAGAGGGTGGAACTAATTTTGAATAGCTGATTTCTCATGCAGTTGTTCATGACTGACTTTGTTTTGCACGGAGACCATTCAGAATAGAAACATAGAGTAAGTTTAAGACATGTTTACTTTCTCTCAGGGATTTCCCTGAAATTGCTTGAACTGTTCTGATAATTAAAATTGTTAGAAAGAAAGTATAACCCTTCCCCTTGTTCCCAAACTGAGTTCTAGAAAAACTTTCCAGTTTGTACTACAGTTATTGTCTTGGTGTGGAAATGGTTCTCAGGACAGCGTCCTTGTATTCCTGGATGACATAGCAGTATGAAAAGTGGGGAACTGGTTCACTTTTTCTCAGACACTAGGAGTAAAGATGTCAATCTGCCTCTGTGAAAATTACGGACTCCTCTTTTCCTGAGTAATTTCCAGATAGCCGGTTAATTTTAACCTCAGACATCCATCAAAACCTTTCAAAATGTTAAGCAGTAATTACACCTATCTATATATAATGTATATATGTGTATATATAAAATTGTATTACATACACATATCTATATTTTAGCAGCAAGAAGAAAATACTGATATGTTGCTGCCACTTATTCTGTTTGTAAACACCCAGATACATTCCACTTCTTAAATCCCAAATAATGCTTGTAGTAATACAGAACAAGGTTTTGGGAACTAGTTCACACAACTGGCTTTGCCATTTTTTTACTCATCTAATGCTGTTTCAAATGTATGCAAAGATAATGTACTGATGCATTTCCCAACAATAGACAAGGAATTCATGGTGTCAGTGTGTTTCTACACTGTTACTGTAAAACACAGGAAAATATTCTTATGTGAGGTCACATTCTATAATTTCCTCTCTGTATCACTGAACCAAACTGAAAACTATGTCATATATCTTACTGGAAATCTATAAAGCAATGCATTTGCTCCTTGAAAATCAATTATGTAGCCTTGACAAATCATCACAACAGAAGTTACTTTGTATGTGGAAGATTTTATCAGCTGTGTCATAAGCTCAAAGCACTTAGAGGGGTTAAACTTGACTTTCTGTCATTTTATTGGGATGTTTACTGCATTATCTCATCATGCCAATACTTGGCTTGAGCGTGGAGAGAGGAAATTTTATTTATGATTCAGTTCCCTTAAATCTTTTTAACAGTTACTGTAATTCTGTGTTTCCATAACACATTTCACAGCTTTAGTGAAGACGCACTTTATCATTTCAGTGACACTGAAAGGATCAGTCTTTAAAACAAAGAAATTATCTTGATACATCAGTGCCTGCCTAGAACCTATCCAGATATCAGTGCTAGTTCATTATTCACTTTGGTAATGATAACCAGCTGCCAGTTTAATGTCTGAAATAGTAGTCCATTTGGGAATCATCCCTCTCCTCAGATAATCAGGCAAGTTGAACAATTGTTCTATATTACCAAACTCATTTATTGCCCTGTGAAACCTAAACTGAAAGTTGCAAATGTTGTGTTTTGAATGACTTTCATGTTGGAACATGACTGGCACAGGATGACTTCATTAACTTTCAGTAAAGTGCATTAGAAAAAAATTTAAGACTGAGTTCAGGTGCCAAAAGGGGTGTATTTTTTTTTGTTAGAATAGACATGGCTTTTGTGCTGACAGACATAAATATTTCTATTTTATTAGACTTGTTCATTTGGTAAAAAAAAAGTTCTAAAAATATGTTGATTATTTTTAATCTTGAACATTTAGGAATACTTTCTGAATTGCTGAAGTTAAGAAACAGCTAAGAAGAAAGAGACAGTGGATCTAAAGACTGGAGAAAATTCAGTATTTGAAAATAATAGGAAATTCAGGATTGAAAAATAGCAGAAAGTAAAACTTGTGCAGTTTTAAAGTGGTCTGAGGGTTACTAATTCACTCTTTGTTTATCCACATAGGAAGAAAAATATTGAGGTACAACAACAATCGTTTTTAAACATTATTTCTTCAAAAAGCAAATATCAAAGAATGGGAAACGTTTCACTTGGGAAGGCTTTAAGAAATATTCATAGATATGGTTATCATACCCTAATCCTCAGAATCTATTTTCCTCCTTCCCACTTCTCCCAGCAATATCCTAAAATCAGTCATAAACTCTAAAACTTTATTCACAAGTCACATAAATTCATATCACAAGTGCTGAAGAAAAAAAATTAAAGAAAAGCAGATTAGTGCTTTTAGTTACAGTGCCTAAAAGAGAAGGCTGCTGCAGTTTGTTCTCAGGATGCCTGTAAAACATATATGTTTTCAAAAAACAGGGAATATAATACTGCTTGTACAAGTACACAAGATGATGCATAAACCAGCTGTGAATAACCACGAGTCCTTCTCACCTTCTAGCCTTCCCTCCTGTTCTTTGAAGATACATATTGTGCATCCCCACATCTTCAACATATTGTGTGATCTGGTAGATTGTAATCTAGCTTCAGGTTTTTGATATGCAGTCAGAGGTGGTTAATCTGGTTTTGAGTGTTGTATTGAACCTAAGCTAATAAAGGGACACTTGACACGGCCTGATGTTTTTCCACATTATAGATTGCCTAAAAGCCAGATAATGAAATTGAACCCAAAGCAGTTTCCGTTTAACAGATCTAATAGTGAGAACATACTATACAAAAGTATTTGCCTTTATGTGTGTGTATGAGATGGGAAACCTGTTCTCCTACTTTGTAAAAGATGGTCATTATTCTTTTTTTGACCGCTACCATGGTGCTATGAAAGTCACTGGGTTTGTATGGCCAAGTTTTCGTTGTGGGGGTGCTACAGGGGTGGCTTGTGTGAGAAGCTGGTGGCAGCTTCCTCCATGTCCAGCAGAGCCAGTCCCTGGGTGCTGGTCAAGGCTGGGCCAATTAGAAATGGTGGTTATGCCTTTGTGATAACATATTTAAGAAGAAGAAAAAATAATGTTTTTGCATGGTTGTAATTGTGGCCAGAGAAATGCAAGGTGAGGATAAGTGAGAGGAACAGCTCTGCAGACACCGAGGTCAGTGCAGAAGGAGGGAGAGGAGGTGCTCCTGGGGCCAGAGCTGAGATTCCTCTCCAGCTCCTGGTGCAGCCCGGGGTGAGGCAGCTGCCCCGTGCAGCCCATGGAGGTCCATGGGGATGCAGGGACCCACACCAGAGGGGGTGAATGCCTGAGAGGAGGCTGTGACCCCCTGGGAGACCTGTGGAGAGAGGACCCCACACTGGATCAGCCTGCCTGTGGAGAACAGCACTCCATGGAGAAGTGGCCCAGGCTGCAGCACTTTTGGGAGGACTGTTGCCCGTGGGACAGACTCACGTTGGAGAAGTTCATGGAGGGACCCCGTGCTGGAGCAGAGGAAGGACTCCTCTCCCTTAGCAGCGGGAGAAACAGTGGTGAGGAACTGACCATAATCCTCATTCCCTGTCTCCCTGCACTGCTAGGGGAGGAGGGGGAGCTGGGAAGGAGGAAGGAGGGGGTAAGGTGTTTTGAAAGTTTTATTTTAATTCTCATTATCTTGCTCTGATATTGTTAGTGATAAATTCAATTAGTATCTCTAATTTTAGCCCTTTTTTTCCCATGGTGGTATTTGGTGAGTGATTTTTCCTGTTCCTTATCTCAACTCACGAAACCTTCATTATATTTTCACTCCCTTGTCCAGCTGAGGAAGTGAGTGATTGGCTTTGATGGGTGCCTGGCATCCAGCCAGCATCAACCCACTGCAAGTGAGATATCATTTATGGCTATCAATCATACAAGAGGGGTTAATTAATTAAAAGAAGGAAAGAAATTAAGAGGATTTGTTTTAAAATTCCCCCAAACTATTTTGATTCAGCTTGCTAAAGAGGAATGTATCTGGTTTTCCCAAAGCCAAGGATGAGGATGAATTTTCTGCCTTTCTGAGAAGGTACTTGTTTTGTGGTCATTGATATAAAATCTGTAACCTATTAGATCACCTGCTTAAGCCAAGTTTTACTTGCTTCAGGTGTAGAAATATCATTCTATTTTTTCAAATTGGCCACAGCATAGGCTTTATGTATTTGACATTGCTGCTACATAAAAAATATCCAACTTGACTTATAGTTAGAAGCACACAGGGACATGATACCTGGTCCAGAATAACATCTCTTATGAGAAATACACCAATTCATACTTTCTAAGGAATCACTCTGAGAGAAGGAACTTAAATGCTTCAACCTTCTGTATCATAGGGTAGCAACATTTCTGATTCATTTGATGTTATCCTAAACCTGGACTCACATTTGCACTGCACTCCAACATTAAAACAGCTGTTGGGTTGTCTTAATCAGTAGATGCCTTGGCAAAAAAAAAAAAGGAGGATAACTGGCTTAGGGAAAAATTCTTCACTGTAGAAGTGGTGAGGCACTGGACCAGGTTGCCCAGGGAAGTTGTGAATGTCCCATGGCTGTAAGGGTTCAATACAAGGTTGGATGGAGCTCTGAACAACCTGGTCCAGTGGAAAGTGTCCCTGCCCATGGCAGGGGGTTGGAAAGAGATGATCTTCAAGTTCCTTCCAACCCGGGCCATTCTATGGTTCTGTGATTTTTAAGATGAAGAGTTCATCCCCTGTAAGTAGTAGTGCATCACTCAGGTTGTTGACATAAGAAAGCTAGCTCTCATTATAGAATAGATACTCTGGGTCTTTTTATTATTATTATTTTCAACATGAACGAAACAACTTTATATTTAGAGGGAATCTAATTTTGATTAACTATGAAGAATGTAGAGAAATAAATAATTTTTTGCAGAGTAAGGTGTTGTCTTGACATCCTTCAAATAACTGTGCTTGGATTTTCAGTATGTGGTTTATATTGTATTTGTCCAAGAGCTACTTCAATTCCAGTAATCAAGGGGCACAGATGGATTGGAAAAGTTTTCTGCAGATTTTCCTGTGTGTATTCTGATATTCATTATAAAGATGATAGTGGCAAAGTATTTGAAAGCCAAGAAAATGCTCAGAAAGTTTATCTGGATTCCATTGGACTGAGAAGATCAAAGAGCATACAGTAAGAAAACATGGAGGGTAAAGAGGATTTGATAGAATTTCAGCTATTTAAGAATGCTGGTGAGCAGCAGGTTTCTCAGTGACTTATGGTCTGATGTGTTTTGCAATTCCTTCATCAAACACCATGGAGAAGAGAAACACAACCAACATGTAATTGTAATTTCAACATGATACTGAAGCAGTAGCAGGCAACTTCAGCTATATATGACTGTTCTGAACCATTTGGGTTTTTTTGTGGAATAATATTATTTTGTCTTTTAAAATGCATAACTAAACAGTTCTTACTTACAATGTTAATATTAATTTCAATACTTAAAAAAATTCCCATTTGCTATCCTTATAAAAAATTCACAAATGCTTCTTTATTCTTACATGGCATTTGAAACAGTAGATGTAAAATTTCAAAAATCAGGAAAGAAGGACAGACAGGAATGAACATTTCCCACTCAGCATTATTATTTAATCCCCTTGTGCATATATGTTATGATATAATCTTTAATTACACAGTCACACACAGCTTTTCTCCCAGGAGACCTCTGGCTTATAGAGCGAGTAATAATTATCCAACATTTCTTTTTATCTTGTTCTCTTTATGGTTTAGCCTCAGGCCTTATTTATGCTACATCATCCAAAGTCTTGACTGACTGCAGAATTATTAGTTTCTTTTCCTGGGAATTTCTCTGGTTCTCTTATCACATCAGCTAATTGCTTCATGGCTGCTCCTAAACCTATCTTTATTTTCCCTTTGAAAATGTATTATCAGTGTCTCATTTTTGCAGCTATGGAACTGAAGCACAAAGAGATTAAAGCCAAATTTACCGTGTCCATTTTTGTGTGCCAAAAATGAGACATGAAGAATGATTCTTTTAAGAATATCTGAGTTTTTGAAAGCAGTATGTGCATAATTGCAGTGCTCACTAACTTTATTTGCAACCTATCACAAGTACTAGATGTCTCATTGGAGTTTTTCATTGGGTATCTAACTGCATCATGTAAAACCTGAGTGGATTCAACTTAATTAGTGCTCTTCGTCTTCCTGAAATCTCTCCTCTTTTAATTCATACTTTCTGATGAAAGAAATTAGGTTTTCCCCATGTTCCTCCTCTGCATGTGTCTTTCCCAGCATCCTGGCTTTTTGGCATTTTTCTGAACTCCAGATACTTGTGTTTTCTGGAGTCTCTTCTGTGGCTCCCATATTTCCCTAACTCTGCAGCTCCTTCCTCACTTTTCTGCTGACTTGCAAGCTGCACCTCCACACTTGCCACTCTGCTGCAGTCGAGGCAGGTAGCGTTCTCTTCGCTTGCATTGTGTGGGAGCCAGCTGAAAGGTACTTGAGGATGGGAGAAATGGACACTTTGCTTTCAGCTCCAGGGTCCTCTGTCACAGAATTTAGCTCTTAGCTGGAGCAATCATAAAGAGCTCCTATTACAACCTTGCCTCTCTTGGCAACAGTGTGCTCAAGGCAGAAGGAACCATGGAAAGCTTGACCAACCAGGTGTAAACAGTGGTCTTTGAAAGGCTTGTAATTCCACCACAATAAAGGGAATTTTTCAGAGACAGAAAAGAATGCACATCACATCATGGACACTGCCTTGACAACTTTTAGATTTCTACTCTTGATGATAAAAGCATGGAGATGTTCAATGGAAGATGTTTTTAAGAGCCAAAATATCATTCTCAGAAATGGCTGTGCTGTTGCAGATGAAAGCTTCCCCAAACAATTCATCCTAAGAAAGACAAATGAAAGTCTGACAAGAGATATAAAGTAGCTTCAAATCCAAACCTAAGACTGAATAATGACAGCTTTATGAGACTATTAGACTATAAAAATAACTTTTTTTCCCCTTAAATATGCTCAGTCCATAGCAGCCAGTATGTTTTAACGAGTTATGGAACTTCACAGTCAAAGAATTCAAGAAACTTTTTTAGAATAAAGTAAAAAAGTATTTCTAGGGCTATATTTCACTGACATAATGTCTTGGATCCTTAATATTGTTATGTCAAACAAACAGTAATTTCATTATTATTATTATCATTACAATGAGCTTTTTTTTCTCATCCCATTGTTCTGATCATTATAAATGTTTCTCTTCTGTCAGGCTTTCACATTCAAGATCCAATTTAGCATCAGAAAACCATCTCCATCTCTTTTGTGTTGCTATTGACTCTGGTGTTTGTATTTTTCTTTCCTTCTCCTTCTGAGTCTTTCTAGAACCTGGAAAGATATCTATATTTAGGCCACTTTTGACCACTCATTATACAGTAGTGTTATTATATGCCTACCATGTGGTTATAAGAAATTGCTAAATAATTTAGCAATTGAGACTTTCTGTTCATGTATTTATTCACATTGATTTACAGGTGTTAATGCATTGTATTTTGGAGTGTTTTGTGCACATTTGCAAGGCATAAGTCTTCCTGGTTTAAATGTGCAGAATGAGTTCACATGCAGCATAAATTAAAAAAACCCATTTTTGTTGAAAATGTTGAAAAGTTGAAAATAAACTTCCATAAAGAAATAAACTATCTGAAAATGCAGCAAAAATATAAATATTTATAAAAAATATGAGAAGAACATAATAACAAATCCATTGTTTTGAGATAGCTGATAAGCTTTTTTTATATTACAGGTTAATGATAAGACCAAATTGGATGCAAAATATAAACAATGCTCATTAGCAGGCATGGTTTAAACCATTTTGATATCATCAGTTAACTTTTTATATAGGTAGGGAAGCATGCCAAGATGAGGGTGCAAGTAACACTTCCAAACAAGTAGAGGCTCAAAGGAATTTGAGATGATATCCCTAATGAAACCCAGAGCTGCAGCACTGTGAGAAAATTAAAGCTTGGACCAAGAATCAAAGAGAAACTCAAAATGCCTCAGAAGGCTTTTTATAGGCTAGGATCAAGGAGGTTTCAGCTTTTAGTGTGGAAAGGGCTAATAATGATCTGCTAATCTATGTGCAGCATTTATATTGTTTTCCTTGTAATTTCTAACAGTCTATCAAGAAAGGGTTTGCATGTGGGGAATCAGATGTGGCCATAGGTCCAGTGCATATAACACCACATTGGCTTATGTGATGTCCAGCAGGATGTGGAATGCTTTTAGGACTGTCTAAAGGTTAAAGACTTTAAATGCTGCTACTCGCTTCAGTCACATTCTGAGAACAGAGAGTAGACAGAGAGCAGAACAGAAGCACCTGGAGTGTATTTGCCTTAAAATAAGACTCCAGCAAGCAGCTAAATAGACACCAGATCTATAGAATTTGTATTTCACTTTGTCCTAAACTTTTAAATAAACTTCCAAAACAGAATGCAGAGAACTTTGAAATATTTTTTTGTTTGTGCTTATCAAAGTAATAAATGTTTGTGGTTCTTACACCTTTTAAACTTTTTAATGTATTTCAGTGCAATAGACACTCTTTATATCCTTAACTATGCAAACTCCTCTAAAGAAGGTAAAGTTTTGACCCAGACGAGACTGATATTTTTCTGTTTATTTCTGTGTTACAGGCCTCTGCCTCCAGTTTTAGGTTTTAGTAGTAACCCTCAAAGCTTTTAATTTTCTGAAGAATCTCTGCTGGTAGATTATAAGCACTCAAATATCTGATGGAAAATATATAAGAAAAATCTATGAGAAGTGGGAAGCAGACAGTTATTTGAATTTCTCATGAATCAGTAAGATACGTGGGAACCAAAACAGTAAGTTTTCATTGGTAGTTTTTCACCCCACACAGAGTAAGCATCCATATTTTTTATACCATAAATTCTGAAAGTAGAGGCCTAATGTGTTTATGTTGTTTCTAATTAGTGGCTTTTGTGGTTGATCACTTCAAATTATTCTTGGCAGTCATTTTGCAATACATGCTGAAAATCCTTGCTATTTCTTTGTGGCGTTTCAATGAGATTTACATATCCACAGAAAATGATAACATAAAAAAAATTCCTCCAGTATGTGTGATAACCTTCATAGCTACATAAATGATTTCAAACTTAATATAGGTATGCATTTGTGAGCAAATACCATTGAGTTTACTGAAAGACTCTAATATATTTCAAACAATTTGGAATCTCATTTAGAGGTGTAAAAGATCTATGAATTTTCATGAAAGCAGTTACCAGGCAGAAGGTGGAGAGGCTATAATAATTTACCTCCTACAGAAAAAGGAAATGTAGTCTATAATGTTCCTAGTCATTCAAAAAGTCATACTGGAAGGGGAAATGAGGGACAGAGTTGAGGAGGGAGGGAGAAGATTAGGAAGAGAATGAAAAATAAAAGAGGCTCTGAACATCTTGGGATTTTTGAGAATTAACTTATTAGACACAGAAAAAATTACAGTAAATTTGACTGAGGACTGGATTCTCTACTGTTTAAAAATGCATGAATATACCTTTTTCAGACCATGAAGTGGGATATGCTCTCTCCGTGGGGCTTGTCTGCTTTCTCGTAATGGTTGAGCTCACATTTATTTCAATTCATTTAAAATGTCTATCAATCATGAAACACAAATTCACTGGAAACATTGAGACAGATATACGAATTTCTAATGATTTTCACACTTGTCAAGTCATCCTATCTTAACCTGGCTTGTCAATTATTTGCTTTCAGATTTTATGGCCATATTTAGAGACAGATTGTAGAACTCATCAAGTGAAATGTGGCCTGCTTAGGTCTATTGGAGATTACTGCTGACTTCAAAGCAGGAATTTGCCCATATTGTTCCCATTCACATTCTGGAATGTCATGTTTACTGGATGAAATACCATGTGTATTGGCTTTGATTTTCTATTCAAATCACAAATGGTAGGACATGTTCTGTTAGCAAAAGAATTATTTTCCAAGTAAGGCAACTTAATCTGCTATGGCTGTTGAATTGTTAGAAGAGAGATTAAACACAAAACTTTTAAAACAGAAAAAAATTAAGCCACATAAACTATGGTATTTTTTTAATCAAAGCAATATTTTTTTTTACTAGGCAAGCTACTTTCTAAATTTTTTTTCTGTAGACTGCATAGGTAAGAAGACACCTGAATAATTTAATGTGTTGTGATAGATCAGGTTGGCATGGTGAAAGTCCTCTTCTTTAATTAAGTAATTAAACGCTACCTATGAATTTTATGAGTATTGATGTGATTTGCAGTGGGATACAGGGACTCTCTAGTGCCTTAATAACCAGGGACCAATTTCTTGTTGGCTTGGTAGAGCAGTATGACAGTGGTAGTCAACCACCTCCTATGAAACAGAATCTAAGCTTAGGGCTACACTCATGTCCCAGCTGAAAACAGGACCAGAAGCACAGGTACCAAAGGAATAAAATTTCCAAGAAAACTCCCAGGAGACAGAAGGAAACCATGCTGTCATTACTGAATTGAGAAGAAATGAACATAAAATGATACTCCCTAATACTATAAAATGATACTCCCAAATACTCTTTGAGATTTTCTGTGGCCTCCTATTTCCTAGGTTCTGCAGGAATTTGAGGAAGGAAAGACAGGTTTAAAGATTTGATTGTCTTAAAATGTGTTTTCTATTAAATGCTTTCTAAAATGGTTTATTACACATATTGTTTGGGGCACTAAAAAAAAATTGATGCCACATAGTGGGAAATATGGGGAATTTCATCACATGAATAATGAGTCAAGGTAAGGGCAAGAAAGACATGAGTCATGGTCACTTTAGTGATGGTCTATTCCATTTGAAGCAATAAAAAACACCCTAAATACCTTTGATACTAGAAAAGAAGAAAAAGTGAGTCTCAGGCTTAATTTATAACTAAAAGTTATACCTGCTGAATTCATGTATAAAACACCTTCCGTATTAGGATAATTAATTATCATGTAGAAATTGAGAGGAAAAAGTGTTATTATGTTGGGTTCTATTAATAAAAGCAAGAATATTTGCTCAGTTTGCTACAGAAAAAACAAGCCATTCATTTCGCATTGTGCTAGTTCTTAATTTCTGGGGTGAGGAAGAGGCCAACTAATTGTCCTTTTTGTCACTCAGCATGTTTTTGGTGAAAAAGGCATTATCTTCAAAATAAAAGAATTATCATCAAAACTACGTTAGATAACAGCCTGGCTCACAGGAATCCTTATTAAAAGCAGGGGTTTAATGGAATTTGCAGTCTTTGTCAGATTTTACGTGTTTGCTACGTGAGTAGGAAATGCCACTGTGCTTAAGAATAAATGGGGTATTATTTTGAAGGATGAGTGTGCAGAACATTGAAGCAAAGAAGCATAAGCATCTTGGGCTTGGTCCTGAAACTCACCAGGGTCCGAGGGTACCCTAAAATGCAGCTGTTGTGGCACAGGCACAGAACTGGTGCAGGAAACTGGCAGATTTAGAGGCCTTGCCTCACCTTCCCCTCTGTGCAGCACCCTTATTTCTGCCTCTGCCACCTCCTCTATGTGTACTAAAGAGAGCAGGCAACATGTAGCACACACAGCCAAGTGCTTGAGGTTTTGGTTTTATCCTTTACAATACCAGAATAATACCACGGAGATCAGAGATAATTTCTGCTATTACACTCACTGTGTGGAGGTGGACACTCAGAACTGGTAAATAAGAGGGTGTATAAACATTATTTTTACATTAAATGTAAAAATGCCTTAACCCTGATATAGAGGAGATGCCACACAGCACGAAAGAAATTTTATAAAATACTATGAAATACATGATTGCATGTAGTTACTCAATGTTTAGGGGAAAAGAGAAACAACAGGAAAAATTGCATTCTGAGTTGGATAAGCACCAATAGTTTTCCTGATGTTTTTTCTTATACCTGTGCAATAAATTCCAATTTGTATGTGGCACTTTCTTCCCATTCCTGACTGAGTTAATCCAGAAGAAAGAAATTGTAATCTGAAATTAATCATTTTTGTTTGATTCTCTATGTACCCTGTTTAATGTCTCATTCTTTAAACACATTCAATGGTAAAGAAATTTAAATTGTATATAAACTCCTTCTATAGTGGCAGATTTAATTTAGAGCTGCTAATAGGACTAGGTTCTGATGGTTTTAATCAAAAAAATGAAATAAATTTCAAGTGAAGTTGTAGCTTAAAGAACTGAGAAGTAGAAACTACCAGTTAAAGACAAAGTATTTGCACTAGGTGCTGACATACCTCATGTTCAGCTGCTTCTTCTTTCCTGTTGCACAAAGTATAATGCCATGAAAGGAAAATGAAAGAAGAATAATATTTTGCCAAGGTAAAATCATAATGCTAGTAACTACAGATGAGCTTCAATTTATTTCTTAAAAATGTATCTTTCTAAAGGACAGCTACTTCTTGTTTAATAATTCCAAGAGCAGGCATATATACCACCAGAATAGGGATTAGTATACTATATGTATGTGAATATGATTTCTTCCTTGTTAAACACATTTTCCAAAAAAGATTTAATTGTTTATTGTTCTACTGTATGCTCTGAGAAAGTACTACTGTCTATTAAATTAGATGTTTAATAAATATATTGTCTCTTAGAGCCACACAAGTCAAATTCTTAGGGACCAGATGCAGTGTGCTCCAAATTTGTATTTGAAAAAATTTCTCTCTCCATTCTTGCCCTACAAAGATCTACTGAATGCAAATGTATCAGTTTTAGGGCAAACCCTATAATCATTCTGAAGAAGGAATTGTGTCAGATACATAAATGTACTTAGGAATATAACTGCCTTTGGAAACAGTAGGAGTAAATTGTGTAATAACTTTTTGGCACCTTTGGTACCTTCTTTACCTGTTAAGGTATATTTATAAGTTATATTTACATTGTTATCTTGGTTAACTGTCAGTTTGTTTTGATTAAAAAGACACTGCAGCAAATGGGAATGTTCTTGACACAGTAAGGAATCTTCTGTCTTTTGTAAGGTCTTCAATATATAATGACAATCAATACTGCAAACAGCAGTGCAAATGGCAGGAAAGATTTCCTGAGCTGGTCAACTAGTAGGGCTCTCTGGGCAAGTATGGCAAACATTGCAGTTGGTTTCTCTTCTACTTCTGCCAATTGAAAAAAAATCAATTTTCAAGTTTGAGGTCTTGAATTGTTACATTATTTTTGCTTTTATTTTTTTCCTGAGAGAAGGGTAATCAAGATTGTTTGTAGTGTTATAATGAAAACTTCAGAGAAACTATGCATGTAAAAGGCCAGGAAAGCATCAGAAATGTTTCCTGCCTAAAACTTTTCCACTGAAACAGAAGAATCAGTAAGCCTCATAATAGAAATAACTTCTTGCCCTCTAGAGAGAGGGTGATTCCTGCAGGTCAAAACAGGGGTTACTGGTAGGTCAGCTGAGATAGCCATTACTGCAGCTATCTGCACAGTGTTTAGGCTTTAAGTAAACCAGAGATGTTATAATGTGGAACTGCTGGTTCTTGGTTGGCTTTCCTAAGGTCATTAAGAAAAAGACAGCTTATTAAACCTGAAACCATTAAAGAAAAACATTAAACCCTGTTGCTAAACAGGATCTATATCAGGTTAAGTAAAACTGATTTTGGTATTCTAGTTAGAGTATGACAAATCTGTTCAGACACTGTTACCATTCAGAGCCATCATTTAACTACTTTCTTGACCCAGTCACTGTTATTTTTTATTTCTATCATATTCCACTTGCGATTTTCATTATCATGGTATATGCAAGGCAGTGCTGCTTTCCAGGTATGAAATTAATTCACTGAAAGCAAAAATATTTGTGTTAAGAAAATAAATGGCCGCTAACATCAAGCTAAGATTGGTTTACTAGAACTCCTCTATATGTTGTACAATCTAGTGTGAATGCTCCTAAAATTCAAATACACTTTACTTTTTTGTATAAAAAAGTTAAAATATATTAATTCAATTAATATTTTTGACAGACCCTTCTTCAGTAAAAGTATTTGCATGTTGTGCTATAAAAGGAATTGAAAATTGGAGAAAATCGTGGATTTTTTTTGTTTTGTTTTCAGACTCAATTCTGAGAAACAGGCAATGAAAGAATTTATTATATGTAACAGCTACAGTTGTGAAGTGTCTTCTTCTAGAAAATATCTGTTGCGGATAGTGAGAATTCAGTGCACTATTGTTCATGTGAAAGGTATTCACACCTTCACTTCAGATGAGATGGATACACCACACTACCTTCTGAATTTCATTAATGAAACCACAGTTATGCTCCTAGACAGGAGCTGCAGAATACTCCAAACTGTGTCTGACCTGGACATTTGGAGAAACATTGCTCCAGGATAAATGAAAGCACGTTCCAGCATGTAAGTAAATATTCAGCCTGGAGGAAGAATGTGCATGCTTGTTCTGAAGTTTAGCTTACCTCAGTGCTCAATGCATTCCAAACCCAGACAGGTTGATGCTCCAGTTATCATGTGTTTTGGCTTTTCTATTTTGATGAGTAGTCTATTTTATATAGCAACTCTCAGCTTGTTTATTATATATCACAGAAACTGCTTCTGAGAAGATACAAAATAACAACCACCAAGAATGGACAATACTGTCAGGACCCTGGAAACGGCCCTTTGGTTCCCTGCTATTTTATGGTTAAGCTGCAGAACTCCCCACATCTTGTCAGGGAACTTGCTGTTCTTTGATGGAGAATGTCTTTCTAACTCTTAACTTGACCTCTCTTTTCTTAATCAGATAAACTTCTCTAAATCCACCCCTTTTCACAGGTGTCTCTACTTTCTACTCTCAAGAGTTCTGCACAGCATAGGGCCATTTTTCAAGTTAAAAGAATCGAAATTTTGGCTGACTTGTTTTCTTTGTCTACCATTCACAGAACAGACCCAAAGGGAAAGGAGGTAAAATGTCTACCAAGTTAACGCAAAAATAACAACAAAAAGTCCTGATTCAAGACTGCATGAATAAAAAGATGCAAGGTCTCTTGGTTAATTTCCCTTATTTCCACCTTCATCTCAGAATTCATGGGAAATGGTTCAGAAAAGACACAGTTTTATGTTTAGGGAAAGCTACAGTCACTTGCTCATTGAAAGTTTCTCTCTTTCCTCTTCCCATTCTTTTCAGTTACATCCTTGGTAGTGAAGAAATCTTTCCTCACTCAGAAGAACTAACATTTCTGCTGAAGTACATGAAAACAAATCTCTTAATTACAAGTTCAACAAAAATGTGATTTCTCAGGAAACTATTGGGATGATCCCTTGAGTATTACCCTTACTCTGAGTAATGCAACTATCACAATTCAGAATATGATATGAATACTATTCTAGAGAAATACCTCACTTCTGGCTGTGTGAGCTGAATAATAGTATTACAGTTTGAAATTGTGCTTGCAGTTCTCCCTCATTAATACCATCACGACTTCACTGATACATGCATAACATTTCATTTCTATTTCATGAGGTCATTTTTCCAGATACTGCCTCTTGTAGTTAAATCAATATTTTCTGTATATGGAAGATGGTAAGACTGCAAATGAGACATAATGAGGAGTTAATATAGTAGGTAGTACAAATTCAGAACTCTGTTTTTAAAGGAAGTCTCAAAAATTGTAATAATGTCTATGACAAAGTAACCTTGTCAAACTTCTTCAATTTCACCCCAATTAGAAAAAAAGGACAAGAACCAAACCACACATCCAAAGCATGAAACATTCTGTACTTTATGTTTATCCATAGTAATTCACAAGTTCTAACTGGACTGAGTGTGTGCTACAATATTACAACTGTAACACAATTACAATATTACAGTGGAAAAATCATAAAATTGCTAATTAACATTTTCAAGCCTATCTTTCTTGTGATTAGATTATGATTTTCTTTGGTGTGATCTGTCGAAGATGTGTAGAGGGTGAATAGCTATGCCCATACACTCCTCTCTAGAGCCACAAGGGAAAATCCATAGGCAAGCTCTGGTTTGTCTCTGTTGTATGTATCTGAATGTCATTTAAAAAGAATTTCACCAAGGATATTTCATCTGTTTAGCTGTGATCAGGGTTTTTTTTCCATCTGTATCATGATCATATTAGGATTAGCAGTACCTTGTTATATTCATGAACAAATAAAAAAATTAGACATGCATTTTCATGGGATTAAAGACCCATTTTACTCTACAAACAATGAATTTTGATTCAATGTTTGATTTGATGAAGGATCCAACTGCACAGGGAGACTGAGAACTCTGAATGCTAGTATATGGGCAAGAAGTCACCTCACCTGTGAAACTGTATTTTAGCATAAAACATCACAGAAGTATTCTCTCCCTTGAGATATGGATTGTCATATGCATGGGCTAAGACTACTGCACTCCTAAGTATTTTTCAATAAACATCCAGCATATTAGGAAATTTCAAAACATCTTATTAACTTCACTGATCAAAAATCAAACAAACCAAATAACTACCCCCTTGTTCTTAATGTTGCCATCACTAATAAGTGAAAAAGACCATTAAAGCTGTCATTAGTCATCAGAAAGATACATATACTGCTTGAATTTTTGTTACTATACAGTTTTTAAACTGTTGTATCTGCATCAGGAGTATTCATGAAATTAGTTAGGAAAAATGAGCTGAAACATATGTATTTTCCCTAACCTACGTGATTAATTTCCTCTCCCTTTGAAACTAGGGTATTTCATTCCTCAGACTCACAAGATATTGTATGATGAAAATTGGAAACATCAGGAAAAATTTTGAGGATCTCAGATAAGCTATGCTACACATTTGCAAACTGGCATTAAATAAATTATTAGTAAAGGCACTGTAGTATTACTTTCAAAAATTAAGAACCAGTAATATATTCTCAAGAGAAGTATAAATTCCATGAATGGACTTTGATGGTGTTACTTTGATAGATCATTTTTCTGAAGTTATAAAAATACCCCGGACAGGATTTAGTTAAACCCATGTCTACTAAAATGCCCTGGAATTAGTAGTTTTTTTATAGATATAAGGGCATATTTCATCTTGATACAAATCCTATACAAATATTTAGAAGTCATTGAGAATGCTTGGATGCAAGTTAAGACTATATGTTGTTTTTTGCATATAGTTATCAGTAGTAGGATCTAGATACTGTTCATGAACTGTGGAAATGCTATACCTGGAGGACATATAGAAAATTACAATGCTTTTTAATGAAGTTACAGACACTTATTTCCAGCTCGTGGAAAATATCTCAGTAAATTCTGGAACTTCTCTTGAATAATGATATCTTTTTGTTCATTAAACTTTTTATTTTTATATATATATATTTAATGAAAAATATTAACTGCAGCCACAAAACTCTTTTCCAAAAAAGAAAAGAACTTTTGAAGATTCTGCTCAGCCTCTGGGGAAAGGAAACTGGGCGAAAGTTATGTTATGAGATAGCCACAGTACAAGTGATGCTTGTTTGAAGAGAAAAATATATAGGTCTAATATTTTATTTTATTGTTCTGTTAAAGACAGTATTTACTAGGTTTACATGTTTTCCATTTTTAAAACTGAATGGAATGTCCCTGATTTAATGCTACTTGCTGACCTTGAACAACTATAGAAAAAAAAGATGTCTGACCTCTTCTATGGAAGTATTCCCAAACTAAGTAACAGACATGGAGAAACGTGATGAGATCATATCACAGTTCAAAATTAGAAAAAAAATGATTAACAGAGTAATAAATCCATGCTAAATGAAAAGTTCTATTACACTGTAAAAATTGACTTCACTAGGCAGCTGAATGACACACAGGTGCAATACTGACTGCCCCGTGGTTTGGCTGCAGAGGCAATCCCCACACTGAGGACCTAGAAGCAATGTGTGTATCCATGCCCTGGGCCATCCTGCTTCACTTCTGGGGGTTTCATCCTGTGACTTGCAGAAAATTTCCTCTGGCACATCGATTCAGTGAAGAAACACACCAACCCCTCTGCTTTGCCGGCGCGCCGTCTCCAGCACCCCACAGCCCTGCCCTGCCCAGCCATGGGTGCCGATGGGTGGACCTCACCTGGGGACAAACATCCCAGCACGGCCTGGCTGGGGCAGGCCTGGCTGGGCACCTGAGATGACCAATGCCCATGGCTGGGCTATCTCCAGCTGCCCTGCTCATGTCTGGGTGTCTGGCCGGACCCTGCCCAGCCAGCCAGGTGCCATGAGGGGCCCCAGCTCTCTGTACTGGAGGCAGCAGCTGCCAGCACTGTGCCCTGGAGCTGGCTCCATAGCCATGAGAAGGGGAGCTGGGGGTAGGGATGAAGCTTGCTCGCCTGCCTGCTGGGTTTCTGGCACCGGTGTTGGCCTCCAGCTCCCTGACTGGCTCCTCTGCAACTGGGCAAGTGCAGGGAGCTGCTTTTCTTAGTTTGCAGAAATGCTTCTAATCTGCAGTGATTAGAGAGATGACAGTCATTGAAGGGTGTGAAAATGGTTTCTGAATACCAGCAGAAAAATAGAGTAGCATGAATCATTTTACTAACAAAGAAAATGAATGTAACCCTTTTGACTTGGTTCATGGTGTACAAATGACATTACTTCTGAAACGGAATAACTGTTCTTACCTTGCTTTTGTTGTATAAGCCCTAGTCATTTCCTGGTGAAATGAGAGCTGCCCAGGAAATGGAATCATACCAATTAACCTTCACTTTCTTTTACTGCAAAAGCTCCCATGGACTTTAGTAAGAGTAATAGAGAAGGCAGGTTTTAAAAAAATTATATGTACTAATTAGCAAGCCAAAGGAAATGAAAAGGAAGTTAAATAGGACACATAAAAACCAGTGTTTTGAACAGAACTAGGAAGACAACATTATTAAAAATGACCATAACATTTAGGAATAGGGAAAATGCAGAATAAATTTGTTTGAAAGAGATTTAGATTTTGTCTATGTATGTCTATTTTGTAGACAATTAACTTTGAAGCTTCTGATATGTTTATGTCTGTGAATGTTTGTCTGGGATAGGAAAACAAAGTTGTAGTGTAAAATCCATAGAAATACCATTAGCTGCTAAAAGAAAAGGCAACTTTTCTTTTTATTGCAGCATAAATGTTGTAATTTTTAGTACTTTTGACCCTATGCCAATATTCTTTGCCAATGCATTAAAGCTCAGGCTCACCAGGTCAGCAGCATTACCTTCACTGCCTTCTATGCAGCATCTAAAGCAGAAGTCAGAATAAGTTATTTGGACTCTGCTCAGTGATCAGCACTGCTTGTGTGGAAGTATGTTTGTAACTACTCCCATGATGATGTCTTCACTGTAAATTCTGTTTTATGAACCTCAGCCTGCAAACTATAACTGACAGAGATCAGAATGATTAGGGCATATCCTGTGCAGTAGGCAATAATCAATACAAACACAGCACCACTGGACTACTATGAAGAAAATTAACTTCATCCTAGCCAGAACCAGGACATTCCTCAGTCAAATCTCATGGAAAAATTCAACCATAGAAGGGCTTAATTTTCTACATAAATATTATCTGGCATAATTAAAGAGCTGCTAAAGAACCACAAAATACTTCTCATAGGCATGTTCTTTTGAAAGAGGGGAAAAATACTTGGATTGTTCATTTATCACTGGAGAATTATTTCAAATCCGTGGCTACTTTTGTATTTGTGGAGTAGAAATTGAGAAGGAAAGGTAGAATTTGAAGTAACAGGTGATTTTAGCTTAATTAGATACTCTTGTATCTTGACAGATCACAAATTATGTGTCAGAGTAATTTTATTTTATATTTGAGTTTAGCAACAGAACCATTGTTTCAAATGAAGGCAAATCTCTGAGGTGTTGGGAAAAGATTTGTCAGTTACTGTAAATCTGAATTATTCTGTAATTTGTTATCCAGAAACTTCTCCGGGTGGATTTTAATACATATTCATGAACACGGTATGGAGATTTTCTCTGCACAAGTTATTCTATAAGTATCCCCACCTTTATATTCTTGTTAAGCAGCTGTTAGTGGTCAGTTTTAGAAGGAAAGCAGATTAGATAGTTCCTCTGGTTTGACCACTGTGGCCATATCTTTTAAAGGCCGAAATGTGGAGAAGCACCATCACATGAATTGGAGATTACACTGCTATATCTTTTCTGTCCTGTATGAATCTGTCACTCTTTATGGTTGTTCAGTGAATTGTGAAAACTTGGAGAAGGATAATGGAAAAGCGAGAAAACGTAGCAGCACATTGATACTACAAAATGAAAGCCTATCAGCAGAAACATACTGCTGAAACCTGGCTAAAAGTGTTTATTCATGTGATAGTAGTGTATATAAAAAGTACCTCCAGAAAACAGAGAGAATGAGAAATCCTCCTACAACTTGAGGGAAAAATTGGTTCCCAATGGCAATAATACAATAGAAATACATAGATTGTAAACTGTAATCCTAGAATTAATGCATAAACTCTTTAATGCTGTCTTCCATTTCCAAAATTATTGCACAAAAAAGAGTAAGAGATCCTAACCTAAAAAGTCTCCAAATCAGCATAGCTGCTTTCTCTGGTAGACTTCCTGGAGCTTAGGAAAATAAATAAAGCTAGTCTTCTTTCTTTGTGTTATTACTACAGTAATAAAAGTGATGCTGTTTTCTTCAGTGTTCGTGAGTGAAGGCAATTTTTCTATTTTTGCAAGAACAATTAACGTTTTCTTAATGCAAGCATTACATTACATAGGAGAGGTAAGCTGTATGTTTTTCTACTTTTACCTTTAACTCTGCAAGTATTTCTGTGAGAAAAGGAGATGCATGTGTACACTTACTGGTGAAGTTACTGTGAAGCCAAACAGAGCTTCAAAATGTTCTCAAGGATTTAAGAGAACTTCCACCTGACAGGGCCTCACAGAGATCAAAGAAGGATGGTTAACCACTTAGAAAGTACAGGAGCTTAAGCTAAAGCCCTGGCAGTGCAAAACTGTTGAGATGCACAAAATTTACCTGCCAACATTTGAAATGGAGGTGAATTGCAAGCTGATAGGCTTACAAAAAAACTTATTAACCTCAAAACTCTTCCACTGACAACTGTAAGTCTTCAGTAGTTTTACATATATTTGTCTTCAAAGGAAGAGGGTGTAAAATGTTAGAGCTTAGCCAAATAATTAGCATTTCAGTAGTATTGCCTTTCTTGTAAGCTGCTTCTGATAGAAAAGTGATCGGTCATAAAAGCTGAAGAAGTAAATAAGGTGAATGTTTAGTCCAGAAGACTAGATGTGAATGAAAAGCCCAGTTTGGTAGTAAAATGAATGACAGAAACAAAGTGGTCAGCATATGTTGTTTCTTCTCTGTATTGAGCAGGTGAATGTAGCTGTTCCTACAACGACTTTCTCCTACTTGTCAAGGTACAGAGACTGATGCACACACTTCTGGATATTTTTGAGCCTTTTAGCCTAGAAGAGCAAAGTGTGTTACCTGAAGATTGCAAAATGCAGAATGATGTTCATGTGGCGGTGCAAGAAAGGAAAGAAATATTCTTTTGTCCATGGGTCTAATCAGAAACATTTTCAAATTACGTATTTAGAGATAAAGCTAGAAAATGTGGCCAGGATACAATTAGCCAGAAGCCAACTTTTCTTTCCTTTTTACTTCTTTCTTGGGCTGAAATGTGACTTTTTTTTTCTGTAAAATGAAGTAATACTGATTTCCTATTTTATTATAACTGAAAGCTTCTCAGGATGTAAGAATTATCTAATTGAAGAAGCATTTCTGCATTCCAATATCCCTGTTTTCTCTGGCTTTAATTTTGTAGACAAAATCACAAATATTGCAGGCTAAAATTGTCACTGTCTTTCCAGGGGAGTTATTAATAGGATTATATTCTTATGAGGGCAGATGTTCTAGAAATTAGGATTTATGGTTTTTAATAAATAAAAATGAGTATTTAAAAGGTTTTTTTTCTCAGTAAAATAAAGGTATACTTTGATTTAAAAATATGTATACTTTCTAGTGGAAATTAATATTCTGAAGTACTTAGTCTTGACCTTTAAATATTCCATTACCACCCTGTCAAATGTTGTTCAATGCCATGTTAGGCTACAAGGATGAATCACAACTGACTGTTACTAGATGTGGTTGTAAAGCACAGAAGTTGTGAATTAAAAACTGTGGTGAATAGAGGTAACAGTAAAGCTATTAAAATTTTGTCTGTCTAAATCCTGTGTTGAAATGGCTGGTAATATAAATACACTTTCAGAGTACTTAAAATCTCCATCACATCAAATTGAGTTTCAGTGTGAAGGGTGAAATAATAACCACAGGCCATAATGGAAATATGTTTAGGTGGAATGTGTAATGGAGCAAATTTTATGGCTGACTTGCTTCCTGATTCATGGCATGTTGTCTGTTGTAAAGAGAATCCATTTAATCTGTTTGCATTTCTTGCTATCCATTTGCTTTTTAAAATAAATACAAACCTGTGTGATGCAGATGCGTAGATTATCATAGAAGTAACTTTTTCAGTGTATTTGACTAGTGCAGAGAAAAAGCTAAAAAGCTGAATGTTTGCAGAGACACCACTGTCCTTTAATTGCTCATAAATGCCAGAACTGGAATGACTTGAAGTGGAAGAAAATAAATTTATGTGGGTAATCAATAAGCCTAAAAAATATGTTGCTAAAAAGACAAAATTAGTGTAGAACATACCCCAGTTCTGGTCCTTTTACCAAAGAATGTTCTTGAGGAGTACTAATTGTCCTTGGAAGACTGTGCTTCATCAATATTTTAGTGGAAAATATGGGCAGATACTTGCAAAACAACCAATTCAACCACAGATTTGATCTAAGATATATATTTCTCATCTCATTCATGTTGTATTGATTTTATATTGAAAGCTGATATTTGTGTCTATTTGGACAAAGTTAGTAACTTCTTGATTATTAAAGCCTTTGCAGAACAAGTGCTGAACTATTTTAGTGCTGTTCATGCAAACACTATTTTCTCTGATTATAAACTAAACTTAAAGCAATGTCCCAATCCTCCCTCCAAAATAGTAAAGAAATAACTAATAAGTAATATACAGTGCAGAAAAATAACTTCAAACACATCAAGAGAAAAAAAGGAAGCTGATAATTTGTTTGGAAATGTGTTTTACATGTACAAAGTGTTGGAAAATTCAAATGTTGAAAGATGAGATGCAAAATACTAATGAAAAATAAAGATATACTCATTGTCAGCCTCTGTAATAATAAATTCTGGTAATTTCCTGAACTTTATAGCAGCTATGTTTCTGTGTATATTTAGCACTTATTAACTTTCTTGGAATAATTAATAGTTAGACAAACAGAGCTTTCTTTCAAACATCAACAGCCCCATACTTATTCAAAGATGCTACAAACACCCTAGGAAATTACAAGAGTAACATTTGTAGCCATCACCAGTTTAAGTACTAAGAATTAAAAAAACATTTTTTCATATTACCTTGCAATTTTTTTGTGAAATTCGTTATCTAAGCACCAATAGAAAGGTAATAAATGTTTTATTTTTATTTCCTTGCAAACTGAGAATGTAAGTTCATTGTACTGGTAACTTTTCACTAATCCCACCCTGAAGTGTCTTCAAATGACAATTAATTATCTGCTATTCCTCCAAACAGGTGTCTTTTTCTTATTGCTAGCTACATGTTCACACCTCACTCTCTATGGCACTTTCAAAAGAGCACATCTTTGATGTTTGCTGTCTGTATCAATATGAATCAATTTATTGGCGTCATGTTCATAGGATGAATTAGTTAACTTGCTGACAGAAAGCAAATTTTTTCAGTTGTTTGTTCCAGTTGTTGCTTTATCAGTTTATGAAATTAATCAGTTGTTTTCTATCAGATCAGTCAGTTGAGCTGAGACACCCTGAAGCCACACAGTCACTAATGCAAAGGAATGGGCTGGAGCACACAAGTGGAGACAGAAAGGAGGAGCAGCAACGTCCCTTTTGGTGGCCATGAGTTTGGATTTCACCTAGTCTGAATCTGCCCTCTCTGACAGCCAAAACTGCAAGGAGAAACACTGCTTCTCTCATACTTCACATCACAGACTTGCTGCTCCTCCTAATCAGCAGAAGACAAATTAATTTCTCTACATTTCATTCACTAGATCTGGAGTGAAAATAGTGTGTACCAGAGGTGACCAGAGTCTAACTAGTCTGCTTTTCACCCTGTAGATATATAACAGTCAAATGCCAGGAGAAAAGGCTCCATTAGGAGCTGTTTCATCCATTCAGATGGTGGATTACAAAAGAGACACCATCAGGCAGGATTGCTAAAAGCCTGTGTTTACTGCAAGTTTTCTCCTAAATCCTATTAGCAGATGATTGTCTTCTTGTACAGCTGAAGGAGAATTTTTCTTCCACCTACCATTCCTGTGTATGGTTGTGGCTGATCTTGTCAGCTTTGAGTTTCCAATGTTTTAATGAACTTTACAAAATTCATGATCTGAAATACGTAACGTGGCAATTAATAAGAAGGGTTAGTTAGTGTTAGCATTAAATGAGTTAAAAGATAAACCCACTAATCACTACAGAAAACCTTCTGAACACCTGTAGGCCAGACATCAAAAGTAAGCAAATCCAGCAATAAGCAGTTTGCAAGCTGGGACAAAACAACAACAGGCAAGGAGGAAAATTATATTGCAGTTTGCATGGGTAATCAGTTTTTTGGAAAACAACAGGAAGAGGATGGATAATAAATACGCTGCAAACAAAACAATTGTACCTCTAACTACATGATTACTGTAGGGCAACACAGGGAGGTTCTTCACTGAGATTGTTATTGAAATGTACCACAGATGACTCTGCAGCAGAGTTTGAGTAACTACTGCTAAGGACTTTAATTAATGTAACAGATGCAGAAGCCATTTATCGCTTCACAGAACTGTGAAAGTTTTATAAATTGTATCTATATTTGCTAATAAATAAAGGTAATGATCATAAATTCCGAAAGCATCTTTCAAAAGTGCTTTCACAATAACCACAGTTTATAGCCTCTCTAGTTTGTCAGGATGAACATAATCAAATACTAAATATTGCTAGCAGTAAGTGCTAGACTAAACTACCTAATGACCTGCATCTACCTTCTGTTTCTCATGTGACTGAGGTCAACATGAGTACACGGCAGTTCTGAGCTGATAGCATTGCACACCATACATTGTACCATCCTCTGCCACAAAATAGGCAAAGCAGTGATGAGCAGGAACTTATGTTCAGCATGCAGCTAAAAAACGCGTGTAATAACCTTTAAGAACACCTCACCACATTCTCTTGACACAGAGGTTAATATTCTATTCAGAATATATTGCATTAAATGTGATTTATTTCATTCTATTTAGTATTTAGGAACCCAACTGATAATTTGTATTGAACCAGAACTTAGATCACAAGTGTTTTTGCATGCTATGCCCTTTAATTCAGAGCATGCACACCTGCATGGGCAGAGCTCAGAAGGCTGTAAATTAG
>WAAE01014613.1:0-34889 GCA_013400495.1 Nicator chloris | reverse complement strand
CCCCGCCCCGCCCCACCTGGCGCCGCTGGCCCGCCTGGCCTGCCGGGCCCTGCCGGCCGGGCCCCCTTGGCCGGGGCCCCCTTGGCCGGGGCGGCCCCGACCGAGCCTGCCTGACCCGACCCTCTCAGCCCGTCTGACCGGGCCCCCCGACCGGGCCCCCTGATCGCACCTGACCGGGCCCCCCTGACCCTGCCTGACTGCCCCTCCGCGACCGGGCCTCCCCCGCCCCGCACTGGCAGCGCAGACCAGTCCGTGTGCTGTCCGAAATCTACCCACTTTCTGCTTCTTTTCGAGAAGGGACGGCTGAGATGGGCCCTCATCAATGTCTAGACGTATCTGAGTGGAGGGTGGCAAGAAGACGAGCCAGGCTCTGGTCAGTGGTGCCAAGCAACAAAATGAGAGGCAACAGGTAGAAACTAGTGAACGGGAAATTCTACTTGAACATGAGGAAGAATTTACTGTGACTAAACACTGGAATAGATTTCCCAGAGAGAGTATGGAGTCTCTCTCACTGGAGATACTCAACAGCCATCTGGACACAAATCTGTGCCGTGTGCCCTGGGATGACCCCACTTAAACAGTTAGGTTGGACCAGATGACCCACTGTGCTTCCTTCCAATGCAATCCATTCCGTGATTCTGTGTGATTCCACATGCTCTTCAAGAGCTGCAGGGCCAGAGGAGGCCCCAAGTCAGGTGTTTCTGATTGCTGCAGAAAATAAGAGCAGGGGGCATCAAAACAAGGGCAGAAACCTGTAGCTATCCTTAAGCAACAAATAGTACACAGGAGTATGCACAGTTCTTTCCATTCTCCAACCATGCTTGAATCTCAGTTAAAATCTCACTGTCTTTGGCCTCTGTAACTAGCTAGTTTATCTACATGCCAGTGTTTATGAAGTTACAACATTTTTCTTTTCCACATGCAGGACTAACACACTTACTTGATAAGCACTCACCTTGCTAAACTGGAAGTGATTTCTATCTCATATTTTTACCATAATTACACTTCAGTGGCTTTGGAAATTTAGATTACTCACTGTGATCATGAAATATTGTTTGTTTTCAGGAATCTGATATTTTCTGAATGACCAAACCAATGAGGAATAAACCCTGATACTAAGATCTAAATGTCTCAGCACGTACTTATAGGATAGAAGGCAAATGCTGCTGCTGCTCTCAAGAATGGCATTATTTATTTTTTGGTTTTCCATAGCTACACATTTTTCCTTAATGTGAATTGTATTAACTATGAATAATAGTTTGCTCTTTAAGAAATGGTTATTCAAGTAATTTTGTCAAATGAAAAATATTTTTGCATGATGTAAAGACATTAGCAGTAAAAACTAGTCTTGGCAAGGTTCAAAAACTGGCTTTGCCTTTGGCTTTCCTGCAGGCATGATCAAATTGAGTCTTTTATTTGGAAAATGTATTTGGATACTATAAAACTTGTATCAAAAAGGTAGCAATGTTTTCTTTCTGCAAACCTTCACCTTTTTTGGCCTTATGTATCCTTACATGGTCAAACAGGTGTTTCACAACCATATAGCTGCAACCCATGCCTTGTGTTCTAGCAAAAAAGTGGGACTCTCAAATGTTCAGGGCAGTAGCTGAGGCATGGGAACTGAGTTTCAGTTCCACAGTCTCTTCTCATCACCATAAGCAGGCAGTTCCTCTAGCAACAGCTGCACACAGCTATTGGTGCAGTAGCTACTGGTTGAGCCACAGAGAAAATCTGAAACCCTGGCACTGTGCCTGACTTGGCTTTGCTCATATTTTTTTGCTCTAGAGTGTCCAGGCAGATGAAAATATCACTGTCATAAGTGGTGTGGAAGTCCTTTCCAGAGGTACCTGAGGCCAGCTTGTCTGAAAGTAGCCAGTGAACATGATGCAGGGCTAACCGTGTGGGTCACATTGTTATTAACCATCCAATGCAGTGAAGTTGTGCTTAGACCTACATTCAACCTTAGTGTGGGGCTCAAGCTTTTTTTTTTTCCTGCTGTGTCCAGTCCAGGTCCACATCTAAATCTCTGTATATCTTCAGAAGCTGCAGGCACAACAGGGGTGTGAATTCAGGCCAGGGTCTGAAATAAAGAACAGACACAATGTGTGCTCTGTCCCACAACTGCAGAGCAATGCTAATCACGGGAGATTGCAGGATAGAGAAACATTTTGCAACACCAGATACATGGAGGTGGGAGTGGGAGGAGAAGCCCCGTATCACACTACAGTATGTAGGTTTTTTCTATTTGTTCTATGTGGGCATCCTGAGCTTGATTTTTTTAATCTTTATCAGAGTTTTAGAGAGAAATTATCTGTCTATGGTAAACTTATTTTGCTTTGTAATCATGCTAACATGACAATTCGCATTCTCCTTGATTTAGATGTATTGTATCCACCACTGAGAGCACATCTTGAAATTTGTGATATTTAAAACTGGTAATGAAAAGTTATAATTAAGGTTGCTAAAATGTTCACTTCAAACAAAGCTTTCAAACAGATATGAAAAGATTAATTTCAGTTATGCTTGTGAAAGTCGGTAAAAATATATCCTCATCTTGTCCATCAAAGTTTCCTTCTTTCCAGATCTGAACAGCTGAGCATTGTCACAGGAGCTCTTGCCTCCTGCTTAGGGAAAGAAACATTGTAGTCAAAGGGGCTTGGAAAGGGAGTCAGTTTAATAATATCCCGGTCATGAGACAGACTTTGAATCCTATGAAACTGTGCTCTTGGGTTCTGAATTCACTATGGGGCTCTTCAGATGTAGTTTTTCCTTGTTCTGTGCTTCATTTTCTCATCTGTAGGAAAGGGTACAAGTTCCTTGCATCTTTAAAGCAATATCCAAGGAGCATTACCTGGATACAATGAGGATGGAGGTCAAATGTCCATGTTCAAGAGGTCCCAGAGCTTTTACACTTTTGTGAAGATAGAACAGCTTCCGCACAATAGAAGCAATTCAAACAAGGGGAATGGGGAGGAAAAGGAGGAAAGCTTCCAAAAACATGCTTCAAATTTTGCTTCCTTTCACGTATTTTTGCAGCATCACAGAACCTTACCTCAGAGAAGCAGGCTTCTCTGTCCTGTTCACATGACTGTTATTTCAGTTAATTTTCAGAAGGAACTGTATATTTTTCTCAGTGGTAGTACATAAGGAATTCAAAGAACTAGAGTGATTCATGCTCTCAAAGCAGTCAAATCTACAGGGGGGAAAGCAAACAACAAAATTCCTCTCTTGATCTGAGGTATTTCAAATCAGTGCTTTTCACTTCTGTATTTTGTCAGTTGCTCATATTTTAAAGTTTCCTACTTCACTGAAAGTGATAACTGCCAGGAATTACTTCAATCCTAAGAAATAGGCATATATGTTGTATCACCAATAAAGACAGAAAATGGTTTGAGGTATTAGGAAACAACAAAAACAAACCCAACAAGGTATCTTGTCATGTGGACAATGCAACAAGGAAATCAGCATGCTCAAAAACATACTTTTGCATATTTAGCTTTAAGTGACAGTGCAACAGGCAACATTATACTATCTGGCAACAATCAGCAATGACTTAATACAAGAAATGATCAGAAGACCACTTCAGTGGGATCTGAGGCTGAAAAGGAAGCTGGTTCAGCAACAACCTCTGCACTCTGGGTTGTCCTCTTTCCATGTTGTCCATGCACTGAAAACCAGAGAGCTGCAGTTATTCCATGTAAAATGAGAGCATCCTTGAGTGCAGCTTGATGACCTATATGATAACAAGTTCCTCTACCTTTCACATAGCCTTTTTTCACCTGCAGAAAGCAGTTTCGAAAGTAAGTGAGCATCATTAAAACCATTTCATCACTAAGGAAATGGAAATCCAGAGAAGCTGTTTTACACACTAACGAGGGAAATCCCTTTGGACTTAAGTTTCAGTCTGGTATTTAGGCCTCAGGCCTTGCTGCTTGTATCACTGTCAGTGTCCCATTGTGTTACAGCTCTAGAGTTCTCATATAGACTGCAACAGTCCTAAAAGCACTTTCTTCTTTGCAGATAACAGGCTTTTAGTAATATAAAAATGACCAGCAAACCCACCTTGCACACACCTGGCTCATCATGAGAGTTGTGTATATCTTTAGACTGATGGGTGGAATAAATGGTGATCAATTATGTATTTTACTGAGGCTGGCAGCCTGTCCCCATTTGGGCTCTGTCAGGGATCAATACTGGGCTCCACACTGTTCAACATCTTCAGAAACTATTTGGATGATGGGATTGAAAGCAGCTTCTCTAACTTCACTGCTGGGGCCAAATTGGGTGATGAGGTAAATCCACCAGAAGGAAGAGCCGTCTTAGAGAGAAACCCTGACAGGCTGAAGGAGTGGGCAGGTAAGAACAGAGTGAAGACAAAGTAAAGTCCTGCATCTGGGAGATAACCAAAGAGCCCAGAACAGGCTAGGATCTGTGTGGCAGGGGAACAGCCTTGCTGAAAGGGACCAGAGGGTCCTGATGGACAAGAAGCCAGACAGGATTCAGCAGTGCACTGCAGCAGCAGCAATGGCAAAAGGCTAGACAACCTGCCCCATTAGGAAAGACTGAAGGATTTAGGTCTTCTGCAGGGAGGAGAGAAGGCTCAGAGGGGGCCTAATCACATTATTTGAGTACTTCTAGGGCATCTACAAAGATGATGGAGGCTCTTTTCACAAAGTGCTACATGTAGAAAACAAAGGGCAGTGATACAAGTTGCACTGGGTCATCTTGACAAGTTGCATCTTGACGTCAGACAGTTCTTAAAAGAACAATCACTGGAACAGCCTCCCTAGGGACTTCGTAGAGTTCCCATTGCTGGTGGTTTTCAAGGTGCAATCAGATGAGGCGCTAAATAATCTCTTGTATGTTCGCTTTCCCACAAAAGGACTTGATGATTTTCCAAGGTCCCTTCCATGGATTCTCTGGCATGTGTGGGGTGTGTTGTTCTAGAGTCCAATATATGAGCAAAGGAGAGAAGGACAAGGAGACATGCAAAAGAATTTAGAACATAATTGAAATATTCTGATGGATTTGAGGTACATTTTGAGTGATGCTGAGAACTAGACCACATGGGAGAGGGAAAAAAACGGGCAGTGTTTTATACATGTGGATCTTTGAACAACTTTGTTATCAGCACAGGACAAGACTGTCCATATTAAATAGGCATCCTAGAAGGAGTTTATTTGCCAATTTTCATGTTACCACATTAAAAACAACAACAACAGCAACAACAGCAACAACAACAACAACAAAACACAAAAACACCCCAAAAAGTCCCTGAAGCCCCCCCAAAACCAAAAAAACCCTCCAAACAACAACAAAAAAAAAATCAAAAAATGCAAACCCAAACAAGCAAGCAAACAAGCAAAACCCAAACCAAACAAACACATAAAACCCAAGCAAAACCTAAACAAACAAACATAACATACCCAAAACCAACACCAGGTCATAAATTACTTGGAAATATGGGACTTAAAAAACAATAGAAAAAACCCCCATATGTTTAAAGGGGCTTACCTGGAAGTTCAAACAGCCAGAGAGAATCCACCTTTTGTGGTGCTAGTAGTGCTGAGGCCATGAGATATACATTACACCTACCTGTTGCCTTAGCAGTTAAGGATAGAATACAACAGGCCAATCACATTCAAATTTTTCCCATACTGAAAAATTATGTCTCTTCTCCTGTAGTGTTTATGATAGAACCCTGACTATGAAGCAAATGTTTGTGTAGCCACCATAACAATTTTTGCAAAGGTTTCTCTCAAGTGTAACTTAGCAGCTAAATGTCTATGTGGGTGGTAAAGTTGCTGTGAAAATAGCCTCCCCATTGGGACTGTAATTATTCAGTGCTTTGCAGATTTGCATTTCTTGGTCTTTCAGTAGCATTGCTTGATGAGAAAGGTTGGCTGTGCAGCTAATACAAGCATTAGAGAGTTCTCTGTGATACATGCAGAAAATGGCTACAAGGACATTAAGAAATGCAACCCCTATAAAAAGGACCATCCAAATGTTAGCTAACATGAATCTGGATTTCATTATGACAATTTTCATATTAGAATAACAGGGGTGAGAGAGTTAGGGAAGAGAATTTACAAGAATGAAATCAGCAAATATTTGACAATACCTGTCTCTTATAGAGGCATCATATCTTTGAGATACATATTTAAGTTCAAGCCCAGGAATATGTTCAGATAGAAAAAAAAAAAAAAAAGCATTTATTTATGCTTCAATATCCAGTTCAATCAAAGCCTACAACCTCTGGAGACTTGGCACAAGATCAAAAGAGAAAGGAATTCAAGAGCTCAAATTCCATGTGAAGCTCCACAGGTTTTGAAGGGCAAAGATCACCTTCCCAGGAAACATGGCTCAGCAGCTATGAAGACTCCCTCCTTCTGGATAACATTCCCATGAATACTACAGATTTGGGGCAGAATGGGGCATGTCTGGAAGGGCTTTAGGCTTGTTGGTATGGAATAGTTCAGTGCTAATTCTTAATTCCAATCTAGAAAAAACCCTGCTTGTCTTGTTAGAGAAGGGAGGAGTTGTATTTGATCCAGTCAGCATTCTTAGACCAAATGAATCTGGAAAGCCTAGTTCCATGTGTAAGTACAGAGGTTACTGATCTTTCTAGGCTGAGAAAAGTATTGCCAGGACTCAACTCTTTTTCCAAAATGGAGGGAAATTATTTAACCCTCATTTTTTGAGCTGTTCAGTTGTGTAGTACTTTCTTCTTCTAATATACATACCTTCAAAAATAAAATATCTATTTCTGTATAGGTATATAAGTCAATGTCATTCTTCATTCTGATGCTCAGCAAGACATCCAGGATTAACTAACATTTCATTGCAACTCTTAAATCCCTTAAGATTGCTGCCAGCATAGAACTGAAAACACCCAGGAACCACTCAAACACATTGTAAATATAACAATACTTTGATCAATGTATTCCACATTATTGGTTACCATATAATGAAGTCAAATTTGTGGGAACAGTCTGCAACTCAGTTTTATACACAGTGTCAGTTTGTTCAATTCAAACTACTGCAGCTGTAATACATCTCCAATTTGGAATTCTAAGGAAGTCAGGAGGCAGTCTTAATGAAACAGTGCTTAAATTATATGAGAGTTGAGAAACCTGAACTTCCTGGGGAGACCTGTGAAGCAGACTGCCAAAATCAATCAGATCTGTGAGAAGTCAGGCTTGAAGGCAAGGCCCAGTGAGTTGCAGGGACATTTTGGAGTGTTTCACACCTGATGGGAGCAGTTGCATGCTCTGTCTTGGACTGCCACTTTCTCCTCTTGAAGTCTATGTAACTTAAGTCAAAGTTACAAGGTGCTTATACAACTTGAGTTATAAGATATCAATATAACCTGATATATCTATATAATCTGATATCAATATAATCTCAATCATAGCCTTTTATGCCTATATAACCTGAATTATAACTTTTTATACCTATATAACCTGATATAAATAACTTTTTACACAATGTAATGGCTAGTATGTGAGTAACTAGCTGCTTAATGCTGAATAGACATAAAAGAAGAAAAAACTCAGCAGGTAGATAGCTTCAGAGATAGATAAGNACTCAGCCGGTAGATAGCTTCAGAGATAGATAAGTATAGTACTTATGAGAAATTGGCAAATATAAAGCCAATTAGCCACAAAATAAAGAATTTAGGCCGGTTAGGACCAGACAGACCAAGGAACACCATAACTGTGCATGCTCCAAAGAAAAAGTTGAAAAGTTCAGATGGGAAGACGACCTTGGAAGCCCTCATCAAAGAGCCCTGACGACCCTCGAATTGGGGAGGTGCAATTGCAGTGCAAAAGAACTGTCTAATAACCATGTGTTGTATGTACATGTATGTAAATATATGTAAATACATGTAACTATACTATGTAAATTAGTTCCAGGGCATATATGATGATGTTATAATGATATAATAACACTAAGCAATGTGATAAAAAATAAAAAAAGTAAAAAAAAAACCAACTTACTGTATAAATATACCACAGCACTTGACAAAGCTGGGTGAGTTAGGTGGAGATATCCCACTCACCACCAGCGCTGCAGTAAACAAATACCTGCTCTATAGACACCGGTGTAGGGCAATTTATTTCCAGCCTAACTTTGGGGCATCAGTCTCCTGCAGCCTCATGTCCAGCCTGTGGTGCTGGCAAGCAGACTTGGGAGCGCAGCTGATGGGTATTTTGCTGTCTGGTGGCAGTTCACAGGGGAAAGATCTCTGTCACCAACACTCGCTGTCCCAGAGGAACACAGCCAGAACAGATGAGTGTGGCTGTAGCAATTGCAAAATGGTTTTCAGAAGGTTCATGGCAGCACAGAACCACCCAACCCCTGTAGAGACCATTATCTGCCCACCTGCATCTCTCACATGTTTTCTGCATGCCCGTGGTGGCACCTGAAGTGAAAACAGAGAAGTTCACCAGATGTGTTTCTAGACTGCTGTAGCTAGTGTGGAATATGTGAGGGTGAAAAAAAAATATATATTTTAAACAAGAAGGAAGAGGAAGAAAGAAGGAAGATGGAAGGCGAGAGAGGAGAGAGGAGAGAGGAGAGAGGAGAGAGGAGAGAGGAGAGAGGAGAGAGGAGAGAGGAGAGAGGAGAGAGGAGAGAGGAGAGAGGAGAGAGGAGGGCAAGGGCAAGGGCAAGGGCAAGGGCAAGGGCAAGGGCAAGGACAAGGGAAAGGGAAAGGGAAAGGGAAAGGGAAAGGGAAAGGGAAAGGGAAAGGGAAGGAAGACCCTCCCCAAACCCCAAACTGAAAGCCTTGACTCTTCTGCTGCCTTCCTTCCTCAGAGGTGCTGTCACTGCCATGCCTGAGAGGGCCTTCTCCTCAGTCCATGGCCTTCTTCTCCCAGCATGTGCCCAGGTTCCCCTCTGCAAGGCACTCCATGGTGCAGCTGGTGGCCTTGTCGTGAGGAGGGATGGGGTAAGACTCAGCACTCACATGTCCACAGGGATCTGAGATTTGCAGCAGTGAGATGTTCGTCTCAGAGAAGGGACATCAGGTACAAGGACTCACTGGCAATGGCCCTGGTGTCCCCCTCCTGTGTAATACATGTAATACATGTTTGTGTTGTGGAGCAGCAGGGAGGAGTGATGTCACACCTGGTGCCAGGTGTGACAGCTAGGGAGGGGGATGGGGTGGCTTCCCCCTAGGAACTGCAGGTCCCAGTACCAGCAGCTTGGGCAGTATCAGTGCTGTGACTGCTGCTCAGCAGGGTACAGGAGCAGAGATACTCTGTGCTCTCCCCACAGAAAGCTGCCATTGGGCAAAAACACTTTGTAGTGAGGAATTCCAAAGGACATGATGGGTCTGGGGAAGCAGATACAAGCTTTCAAAGGGGAAGGCTCTTCCATAGGTCAAGAATTTTTTGGGTGGATGAGGTGGAAATGGTCTGTGTGGACTGTGGGAAAGGAGCCCTAGAGGTTCTTCCTTTCCCAGCTCTGTGGAGAAACAACTCCCAGAAATATCTCTTTAGCTTCCAGACTTGCTTCTTTTCAACCCAGAAGTGAGAATCCTCATGTGTAGGAGCTTTGTAGCCTGCTTTTTATGGTCCAGGTCACTTGTGATGAGCATTGGTGAGCATACATTTGCCAGCTCTAGAACAAATTCAGTTGGTTTGTATGGAATACCTCTCAGGTGATATCAGCAGGATGATATCACAGATCCAAGCCTGTACTGCCAAGAGCCTTTGAAAACCCCAGGCTCCCTTTTGTTGACCCTTTGGCTTGGCTCCTGCCTCCAGGTCTACTTGTGTGTCTAGTAAATGTCTGCAATATACCAAAGATTTTCTTTCAGCACTGATGCCTGCTTGTGAGAACACATATATCAGTGAGTGACTGGAGGTAAAGAGCTCTTTGCACAGTGGTCCCACCTCTGGGACACAACCAAGGATTCTGTGGAGGTCTGACCCGTGGAGTCCCCATGAATAACTGGCCAGTTTGCTCTTCTCTCTCCTGGAGGCACTTCATGAGCTTCCTCCTGCCTCATGCTCAAGCGTCCATGCTCTCAACCTGAACCACAAGAACATGGACATGGGGTGTGAGACCCAAATCATGAAAGTTCTAGTGAGTGAAAACCAACAGCAAACCAACATGAAAACACATCCCTAAGTAAACCAGAGGGAACTGAGGACAGGGGCCACACATGTGCAGCTGAAAGCAAGTGCAAGGAGAGGCAGGGCTACACCCTTCTATGTATCTCACAGAATCACAGAATGGGCCAGGTTGGAAGACACCACAGTGTCCAACCTCCCTGCTCAAGCAGGGTCATCCTCAAGCACACTGTAAAGGATTAAGTCCAGATGGATCTTGATGCTGTCTTGGGGGAAGAGTCAGATTTGGTTTCCTGAGCAATATTATCCCAACTACTGAAATAGAAGCTGAAAATAGAAGGAATACATCCTTCAAATATAGAAAATCAGAAATTTCCTTGGGTTTTATTCTTATTTTTATCTTAAACACGGCTTTGAAATATTTTATGGATATATTTCTCATACTATGAGAATACTGGATGGCTTTCATAATGGGAATTTAAAAACATCCTTCTGAGAAACCTTCAAAGTTATATACCATTAATTATCCATCTTCTTTGTTTTTCAGAAATGTTCAGTGTAAAATATGATACATATTCATTTCCTAGGGAATCAAACCAACAGGATCTGTTGGCAAGCCTCTTTGGCAATGTTATTTCAAATGGTCTCTCTGGATGCTCGAGGAAGGATGATCTGGAGGAAGGCAGCTGACTGGAGGATACTGTTTGTGCTCCTTGATCAAGGATTTGTGTCAACATGATCTTGTTGGCAGAAGGATGTTCTTAAGGTTGAAACTGCTACTATCCAGACAGGGTATGAGGAATGTTTCCTCCATGGCAGAACTGTCATTATCTGAAAAGGAAATATGTATTTTCTTATGCATAAGTGAGATATTGAACATGACAGACATGGAAAATTTGCATGTGCAAAAGTATTCAGGTCATAGGAAGATACGTAAGCATACAGAGATTTGATTATCAACTGTTATGTGGCTTGCATTTCTTTATCTGCAAAGAGGATCCTGAATGACATGGATCTCTCATCTTTAAACTAGAGCTAGAAGAAGACTTGTCATGAAAATCAGATTTCATATTTGCTATAAAGGATTGCTGCTATTCACAGGATCCACTTTCTTTTAGCCTTTCGGACATGGATAATAAAATATACATATATGTGTACTGTAGATGTAAATCTACGTAGAAACAATTGAGGGCTTCTCAATTTTGTGCTCAAGTCTGCTCAAATATTGTGCTAGGGACTCAAAAATTAAAATCATTCTTCTTCAGAAACTTGCTTTTGTGCAGGAAGAAGGGATAGGTAGCTGGTAGATGCTCACAATAATGTATAGGAAAGGATGATGTTTCTCGGTAACAGGCTCATCACCCGCATCAGTTCTCCTTCTCTCCCACATTGAGTCAATGAACCATAGAGAAGACAGGAAATCTGATTTCTTAGATGCAATTATTTCTTTCTCTAATGTGTAAAAAAATGCAAATGTTTTATTTTTCTTTGGCACAAGTCTCTTTAATTTCTCTGAATGAGTTTGCTTTGATACTTTGCTCTCCTTGACAGAAGCCTCAGTTTTCTCTCCCGGAGGCTGGTTATGTCGCCAAGAGAGGGCAGCAAACAAGCACAGAAACTGCATGCCTGGCCCTGTATTAGGTCACATGGGAATATAAAGGAATCATTAGGACACGAGATCTGTGGCTTACTATAATTACTGCCTGCTGCACTTAACCTGCTGTTAGTTTGTTCTTACGGTAAAAGCAAACCTCAGAATTGCACTTCTTTCTTTCTGTTTTCTTTCAAATAAAATAAATAAGGCCAAACTTCTGCAAACCATTTGAAAATAAATTCTGTGCCACTGAGAGCATGGCTGGACAAACAGCACTCATTGGCCTGGGGATGCTGTGTAGAAGGCATGAATCCCACATCTGCCTTTTCAAGGTTTTGCAGAGGACGAAATATATGTAACAAAGTGTACAGCTACACTATGTCTTTGTTTCCACGTGTAATACATATCATTGTTCATGCTGTCAGCTTCCTACTGCAGGCCTCATTACACATAACACAGGCTCTGATCTCCAATGGGCAGCACTTCCTTTCAAATCCATCATTCTTTTAATATCCAGAGCCAACTCCTTCATGTGTCCTGCTACACAATCAGGTCACCACATAGCCTTAAAGACATGCTTATTACAGTATTTATTGAATTGATCTGAACAGGGCTGAACCTGCTTTATTAAAAAACACACTAACCTGATTAGTTTCAATGTAGGTAATTATTTTTACCCCAAAAGAGCCTGCAGTGTTTTGCCCCCTGTCTCTGGAGGCAGTTAGTTCTACTGCCCATATTTTTGAGATTACATTAAAACACAACATTCACAGCAGATTTTCAGTTAATGAGAAAAATGTCATGGCCTGACACGTAAAATTGAGCTAGAAAGGGAAGGTCTGTGTGGGCTTTGTGTTACTGCAGGACAAGGTGCTGTTACTCTTTGAGGTTCTGCTCTTCTAAGGTCAAACATCATTGCTGGCTCTTTACCCATTGATTGGAAAATACCTGAAGCTCTACTGATAAAATGAAACTAATATTTAAGGACTGGAGCACACTGTTCTAGCACAAGGCTAAAATTGTGGGAAAACACAAGGCGGTGGATGAATCCTGCCACCTGTTCTGTACTTAGATTTGAACACATTAATGACAGCTTAACCTTGTGTACAAAAAAAGATAAGCCTTGGGTGAGACCAAGACCTGGTTGTGGAAGACCTTGGCAGGCTTCTCAGAGCAGGAGTGCTGCAAGAGCATCAAGCCCACGGGAAGGTATTCAGACAACTCCAGACACAGAAGACCTCCTGTCAGAAACTTCTCTGGCTGGTGAAGGGGAAAAACAATGATCCCACCAGTGACCCTGCTGATTTCTCCTCAGCCAGGATATTGTGCATGAACCTGCATTTTAAGGCGAAAGAGACTGAAAGAGAGGAGGGGAAGGACAGGGAATGGGAGTGGTGGTGTAATGACAAGCAAACACTCTTCCTTTTGTAGGTACCACCACTCATATATACAAGACCTGGTTCTGCCCCCCTTGTCCTCTGTAACCTGTGCAAGAGTACTGGCGTCCAGATTAATTTAAAGGCCAATTCAGTTGTACGAATTCCCTGGAGGGTGTGAGTCTTGGCTGCACTTTCATGCTACAGCTAAATTGGTTTGGCAGCTGCTGAAAGTGGCAGGACCCCTTCTGCTCCACTCTCCCCTGTGGGGTTTGCTCAGGTCTATGAGCAACCTTAGCAAAATTAAAAACCCCAACTCCTCCAATGTCTTTGCAGAAAGGAAGGAGACTGCTGTAAGTTTAGCTTAAGCTGTGCAACCAACGATTAAAGAAATAAACTGGATTGAGATAGTGAAAGGCTGACCATTTGGTTTCTGCAGGTGGTGCACCTTGTATCAAGCCCTTCTGAGCTAAGAATTGGCTTCACAGTATTGTCAGAAGTTGAACAGACCCTTTGTCTGAGTGTCACTGATTTCATTAGAGTGAGAGCACAGACCACACAGGGGATGGATAAGCTTACATCCTGCCATCTCTATGCCAACATCTTCAGCATAATACCTGCCTTTGCATCACACAAACTACAAGAAGAGCTCTGCTCCCCTGGATGGATTTTCCTACTGGTGGTGGCTTATGGGTCTTTGTGGTAAGTGCTTGTTCCTGTTGCAGGCCAGAGAGTGCTCAGCATTGAGTTCGCCAGCAAAACAGTCTGGGAAATACAAATATCAGTTTTTCTTTAAGCATTTTTGCTTTTTTTCATCAGCACAAGTAATAGTTTCATCCAGCCAAACAAACTGGTTGTTTGAAGAAAAGCAAAGAATTCCTGATTCCACATTGTCCCAGTAGCAGTTCTTCTGTTTTTTTCTTTCTCTGACTTCTTTTTTCCTTTATTTATTTGTTCTTTTTTTTGTTCTTCCCCCCTCCGCCCCTTTCTTTTTCATGAACGGAGAAAGTAGATGTTAGTCACCATGAAAACATTTTTATCACAGAATCACAGAATCACAGAGTCATAGAATAAGCTGATTTGGAAGGGACCCAAAAGGATCACCAAATCCAACTCCTGGCCCTGCACACCACCATCCCCAAGAGCCACACCATATGCCTGAGAGTGTTGTCCAATGCCTCTTGACCTCTGTCAGGCTGGTGCTGTGACCACTTCCCTGGGGAGCCTGTTCCAGTGCCCAACCATCCTCTGGGTGAAGAACTTTTCCTAATATCCAACCTAAACCTCCCCTGATGCAAATTCAGGTTATTCCCCTGGGTCCTGTCACTGGTCACCACAGATATCCGTGCCTGCCCCTCCTCTGCCCCTCACAAGGAAGCTGTAACTCCAGTGAGGTCTCCCCTCAGTCTCCTCCAGGCTGAACAGACCAAGTGCCCTCAGCCACTCCTCACACGGCTTCCCCTCAAGGCCTTTCACCCTCCTCATGGCCCTCTTTTTGACACTGTCTAACAGCTCGATGTCTTTTATTGCAGTGACCAAAACTCCACACGATATGCAAGGTGAGGCTGCCCCAGTGCAGAGCAGAGCGGGATTATGTGCGCGTCCTTTTTGTAATGGGCACTAGTAACTCCAGATATACCACTCTCTGCAGAGAGCAGCAGAAGGCTAATGACTTGAGTACAGGTCTGGGAGACTCCAAGCCAATTAACTATGGGGCTTCTCTGCTGAAATTACAGAGCCTATAAGCAGCATTTCAAAAGTTTGCAGCAGTAATGAGACTACAGCCCTTTGCTCTAAGTTTGTGATTCTGCATGCTGACAATGATGCAGAGGGAGCCACCAACATTCAGAACCTGCTGCAGAATAAATTTTGTGCTAAATCTGGAATAATCTTTGCAGTGCCACCTTTCAATGAACCTGCCTTGAAGAACTCAAGTAATATTGTGAAATGGCTCAGCATGGATCGACAAAAAATTCTGAATTAATCCTGTTATGGGTTTCTGTCCTTCACCTCCCTTGTCAATGCTTTTAACTGAATAAATTGCAACTCTTCTGAGGCCATTAAGCAACCTGCTTACCCAGAAACATTTTTGTTTTGCAGGCTGTTAATGCACTGTAAGAGGATAGCCCTGACCTTGCAAAACAAGGGGAGAAAATTTTCCATGACTCTACATACAGGCAGCAGTGAGAGATGCAGAGGGAGGAAAGGATGAAACAGAAACTATAGCACTTGTCATGGTGGAAAACTGTTAAAGCAGACCATGTTTAGAATAAAGCAGAAGTGATATTCATTGCTATTATTTAATGAAGGAAGGGAAACCCTTCACTTGACAAAATTTTTTCTTCAGGCATGTTAATTAAGTACTGCTGAATGCTTGCCATATACGAAGGCATGCCTGTCACAGTGTCTGCTTAGAGGTACAAGTTGGTGCCAAACTGAAACCTTAGCTATGTTTGGCTTTATCTTGTGAACTCTGGCAGACATATATTGCTTTCCATTAACAATGTACAGCTTTCCACATCTTGTAGCTGATACTGAAAAATATTAATAGAAGAGGAACTCTTGTCATCAAAATTAAATCAATGCACTATAAAAGGTATTCTATGAAATGCCTTCCGCTTTGAGAAATAGGCCTTCCAAGGCTATTTTGGTTTTGTTACTTTGAAGGTTTTTTTCTATTACAAAAAACCATTTGCTGATGTTACATAAAGAAATATTTTCCAGGATCATTCTGACTAAACCTTGTTTGGCACATTCTTTACAGGCAAATATTAAACAACAATTATGTTGTAGAGAATAGTGAGAGAGACTGTGTTTGTCTTCAATGCAAGTGTTTTGATCTGAGGCTGGAAAAGGAGAACAACAGAAATTACATCCATTTGAAATACCTTTTTTTAAAATTTTTTTGCATTTCATGTATACTAGGTCTTAAGCATATTTGAACAGATGTAAGACAGTTCTTCAGTGTTCTTTTCTCCTCCTCTACTTGATAGGATTGCTAGCAGTGAGTCAGTATGCCAGCTTGCATTAGGTATCACTACAGTTTTGTATTGGTGATATGAAATGTAACTACTAAAATAGCACTGGAAAACTTTACTTTATCTGGTAGCAATTAAATTAAACATTATTATTTATTATTTGCTGAATACTGAAAACTGTCTGTTCCAAATTTAAAGAGAGTTAGCTTTGAGCAACAATTAGTTCCTTGCTGAAAAGGCAGTAAAGGGGCTTTGGTGTCTGGATCAGCATCTATAATGTTGCTCGTGTTGTTCTGCACCATGCTTGTAGGAGGTAGCTGGTGTGCTAGCTGTGACAGTGCTTGCATGTGGTGTGATTTTCAATACAATGCTTTGTGCTCTGACTCTTTTGTTTTGGTTTTTGTTGTTTTTGTTTTTTTTTTTTTGCAAATGAGGAGAATAACAGCTGTGTATCTCTGTCTCAAAAATTTAGGCCAAGGATCATTTATGAACACACCATGTGCTTCAGCCACACGCAGGCTGTGCCCTTGTGCTTCAGGAAAGTAAGTCTGTGGAGTCAAGGGGCTGCTGGGTGTCCACAGCCCTTGCAAAGCACCCTCAGTGCAGCCAGTCTTGGTGCCTGGGATGGCAGAAAGACCTGAAAAGAGTAAGAGGGTTTCTTAATTAGTCACCCCAGTGACTCCACAGGGCTGTGAGTGGTGTCTATCAACAACAGGCAGCTGCCTGCAGCACTGCAGGGTCACTGTAAGCAGGGTGGGGGTGGGCCTCTGCTCTTCTCTGCTCTTCTCTGCACCCTTTGCCACAGTGGGGTGGCTGGAGCCACACAAGCCCTGTGAGCAAGGGTGGAGAATTTCAGCTGTGGGAGGCTTTTGGCGTTCCTCTGCCATGCTGATTCATTGAAGTGCTGTCTACAGTATTTATAACCTTTTTTTTATTTCTTTCCCCACAGTGTAAACGTACTTTTTTCTGTGATATTTAAAATGGTAGATGTAAGACAACATGTCTGTAGCATACAGTCTATAAATTACACCAATTGGAGGATTATGCAAAGAAAACAGAAGGAAAAGAAAATGGGAAGATGTCTAAGAGAAATAGGGGTAGATGCAGCCTGTCCTGAAATCTTATGGAGACAAATGTTTACAAACGGAAAAACGGGCTTGGACCAAACCTCAGCAACCCAGAGACTCCTGTTCTTGGACTCCTGAGCTGTTGCATTGTTGTTGCTAGTTATTTCTTCCACCTCGATAAAATCATTCCTTCTGTGTGATTCCAGAAGGTACCAGTTGCTTTGCTGGTGAGAAGCCACATACTTGCAGGTAGTATCATACTGTGTAGCTCTCAGGCAATGTTTGGCAGTTAAAGTCCTCAGGTCATTTACATTTTAATGTTCTCTTTCAATAGATAGTTCAGAAAAAAGTGTTCCCTCAAGTGTCACTGTCTGCTCATATCTCTGCATAGCACCTTCAAGATCCACACAGACAGCTATCTTGAACACTAAGAGCCTGCAAATAAAAATTACCATCTCATTTCAATGCTGAGATGTGTTCCTTGTCACTACTTACCACTGTCCATCTTCCTGCCACACTTACCAGGACACTTAGTGTGCTGACCTGCTGGGTGACTACTGCTGCAACTCCAGCCAAATGAAGCTCCTGTTACTTGTCTGAGGCTGTACTCACTGCTGACTGCAGCTCTGTCGTACCTCTCCCAGGCAGCTGCCTTCGTGTTACGTGCAGTTTCCTGAGCACTGCAGCAGAATGCAGCACTCAAAAGGGTATGCAGAGATACTCTGGCAAAGAGTGGAAATTTGTATCCTTCTATGAGAAAAGTCTAAGAAATTAGCATTTCATCCAGCTGTGACCTGATCCTGCTCTCCCTGTCATTGATGCTAGTGCTGGAAAAGCAAGCTGAGCAACCCTCCCCTGCGTTTGGAATGGTAAGAGAAAAAGAGTTCCAGAGTTTTGACTACAAATCAAATATATGGAATTACGTCTAAAGCTGAATTACTGCTCTGCAGGAAAAGCTGAAGAAAACCGTTGCCATGACTATTGCATTTGCAAAGGAGACTCTTTTTTGCATCTCAGAGTACTCTGCAACCAGGAGCCTCCACATTGTCTCCTCTCTCTGGAGGTTCCAAATGTTTCCTGGATAACATCTGCCCCCTTCATATCCTGGCAGGAGTGAACAAAGGGTCAGAGATGAGGAGAGACCTTGGGGTTGCTAAGCATCATGTGGACTTCCGTGAAAGGATATTGGCCTGGGTGGCACAGGCAAGGCATGGTGACCACCTGGTTCAACAGCAGTGTTTGAAGCAGGTGCTCTATTAATGGTTTGAAATCCAAAGTACCCAAACAGATGAGTAAAGCCAGTGGTCAGGCCAAAAGGGCTGGGCCAGCAAGGCAACACTGGAAAAATGCTCTCTGGCATCAGTCTCAGCCACCTCTCCCCAAAGCAGATTAGGTGTTCAGAGATGTCCCCATGCTTTGCTATGCTCAGCTTTTAAATGAAGACAATGATTTTATGTCACAGAATATTTTATTTAAAAGTCTTGTAGGCATTGTACAATGGAAAGCAGAGCTAACACACTCCTTACACATAGTGGTTTATTTGGCTTTTTTGCAGCTGAATATTTGTGATTTTAAATTTTTCTTTGTTCTGCCTGAAGGCCTATAAGGATTTCTGCAAAAGTGCCGAGACATATTAACTGGAATAAGCCATTTTCTGGGATTCTTTTTCTCTTAAAAGTACAAACCTATTGCATAGATAAGGAAGGAATTGGTTAAATTAGTGTCTCTTTTAGACTAATGCAGAAATGTGAAACTCATTGTCAAAGGCAAGTGCTAAGAGCTTGTGTATTTTCCTCAAACAGGCTGGTTGCCTGGACAGGCGGATGTGGGACAATGCCAAGGGGATGGCTGAAATGAGACCAGTCTTATCAGAAAATCACCAGACAGGCAGAGACACCCCTACACAAAGGAACTGAGAAACTCAGTAGCTTAACCCTACGTCATTTAAAAATACACCAATCCTCTGCCTCCTAACGTAGATTTAAGCCAGGTTTGGAAATAGTTTTCCTGTTAGTCCATGCCCTGTCTTTCTTCAGGGTTAAACTAGAGCCAGCAGAGATAAACTAACAAAAGAGTCCCTAGTCATGATTTAGTAGGAAGCTGCTTCCAGAGAACTCTTCACTAAAAGGCCACACAGTTGACTCTGACCAGCTGCTTGTGGAAATGGTTAGAAGGCAGAAAATGAGAGCAGAACTTTCCAAAGCATGTAAGCATGTGACAATGTGCATGCATACTCACACACACACCCGCGTGGCCAGAAACCACTGGGAACTGGGATTCTTTCTGACAGACAGAATGGTTTCAGGATATATATGGCAGTGTAAAAGGTCATGGCTAGTCTGAACAGCTCGATGCCTCTGCAGACTTCCAGTGACAGTTACAGCTGCAGATGACTAAAATGTAGGGATGCTTATAGCACTTGCAGCTGAAGCCAAGGACTGAAATACTACCCGCCTGCTCCCAGCCAGTCAGCAGCTTCTGGCAGAGCTGCAGCACGTGGCTTGCCGCAATCCAGACCGTTGCCTAGCACTCACACTCTGTTTTGTTTGCTCTCTCTGATTGTGCTGGCTGGGGCTTACGATAAATGGAGTATTCATCCAATTACCCCTAGGCACCCCTTTCTTCTGCCGTCTATTTGAGGAAAAGTAGCTTTACCACATGAACGTTTGCTTCCAACTTTTTTGAACTCCCTGGAGCCTTTAGAACATTCCATTAACCCAGAGTCCTTGCTAGCTGATCAGCTCTGTAGTTTTTCTCTGCAATGAATTAGCAGAGAGGTCTGTGCAAATGCCTGGGAGTTAAGTGTGCATATTCCCAAGTATCATGATTAGCCTAGTAGATTTCATTGTAGGTGAAATGTCTGTTCTATACTTGGAAAGCAGAGGATGTAACATAATTTTTATTCCACCCAGTGTGGAAATATTGCTAATTCAATAGCTAAAATTCTGTTTATCAACACTGTTGGGCCTATCTTTTCCTTGGTCTGGGAGCTAAGAAAGGAAAATAACAGGGGAATAATTTGTGTCATTTCAAAAAAGGGCAGCAAGGAGACTGTGAGCAGTCTGTTCTGAAAGTTTCACATCTATAATATACCAGAACAGTACAGACTGAGGGACACCAGAGGCTTCTGGTGTCAGAAGGGCATAACCTGAAGTTTAACAGAGCATAAGTATTAGTCAAAACAATCAACTGTAAACTAAATCACAGTACATGCTCAGCATGTCTCTGGCAGAACACTGTTCAATTGCAGCATGACTAGCAAAATGAACACACCTGGCTTTACCTAATAATGGCACAGTTAAAGTACCATGAGCTAAGTCACCTAGTTTGTAAAGCTAAGCTATTTTTTGTGGTTTTTTGGTGTTTTTTTTTTTTTGTTTTGTTTTGTTTTTTCTTTTTTTTAATCTCTATCTTAGACAATTGTTGGCTTTAAACCACTTAAATTCTGGTGAATCTGAGACTATCTTGTATTTTGCAAATGTTGCTTTGGTAGTGAAATTTCCTCTGGTAGTTGATTTTGCTACATTTAAATCCTACCCTGTACATTTACAAGTCTTACTCCTCAAGATCTTCTATGGAGCCTCGTGCATTTTCTACCAGAACGCCATAGTGAAGAGGCAATGTATGGTCATGCACTGGCCAGCAGGAATGTCTTAGGGTATAAGAATTCAGACATGCAGGTCTTTTATTATGCATGGCAGGGATTGCCAGGGGAGGGGAAAATTTTGTCTTCTGGGAGAGAAATTCAGCTTTCATAAGGTTGGCAAATACTGCCTCGAAAGCTAGGTGCACCACTGCTGCTGATTTTAAAGATACAAATGTTGAACATATGAAAATTGCAATCTCTGTCAACGTACTTTCAACCTCTTGAAATAACACCAGGGCAATGGAGAGAGGAAAGGAAATTTTCCAGCTTGCACATCAAACACCAAAATAATGTAGAAATTTATAGGTTAATTAGAATGTATAAAACCTCTGAATTCCTTTAAAATTGCCTTATTTATGCCTGTTAGAAATCCTTGCATTATATGGAATAGCATCTGTGTCCTGTAGCATATTTCCATTACTAAACTTCGAGGCAAATTAGTCTAAAAATTATTTCTATTATATGAAAATATATACCTATGGGCATACAGCTATACAAATGTATAATTTAATAGCTATAAAATTAGTATTATTTGTAAAACTTTTTATATATTGTAAACAAACTTAGATTATCACCTTTTTATTTCCCTGTTTTCATAGTACAGAAAAAATTAGAGAGGCAACTACTGTTATGGATAGTTGGGACAAACCCCTGACTCCCCAGGAAACAAAATGTCATCCTTACACCCCAGGGTGAATAGCCAGAGATGCTTATTTTCTCATAAGAAAAGAAGCATCTCCCAATACCAGACTTCTCTGTCTCAGCCTGTGTCCATAGGCAGACTGCAGACAGTTTCTGCTGTCAGCTGTGAGTTAAACGCCAAAGGACAAGGAAAGCTCACAGCTTGCAGGGGTTCAGCAAATGTGCCAAAACTTTTCAGATCCTGCTGACTTACATCTCCAGCCATCTCATAACTTCTCACGATTTTAACACCAATCCGCACAAGTCTGCTGATATAACAACTAATGATTCAGCTCCCAGAATTTTATTGTCAGGATGACAGAAAAAAGAGTTTCTGTTTAAAGGAAGAAACTTTGTTATCTGGCCTGTCCAGAGTGCACTACCGTATGAAGGGCTGGGTTTTTAGACCAGAAGTTGAACACTGATGTCACCTAATGTGAGCAAACACAGTTTAGGAGAGTAAGCCTATATATGCAACAACCTCATGAGTACAATCTCCCCTACCTGAGGGTGTGTCTAAGGTCCCTGGAGCTTGCTGTCCTGAGGGAGAGAGGGGTATTTTGTGATGCAACAGGGACATTGCTCAGGCTTAGGAAAGGTGAGAAAGTTCCTTGAGCCCTCATCCTGGCCCTGGCCCAGGGGTGCAGGTTTGCATCCCTGGCCAGCCAATGCAGGGGTCTCCCCGCTCTGTCTCAGCCCCTGGCAACAGACATTTCCAGCATAGGTGTTTCTGCCCTCACGAAGCTCTTCTGCTTTATATGAACATACATAAATATTCATGGTTAAGAGCAAGTTTCAGTGATTGTGTGTAGCATCAGTGGTGGTATGTGTGATACCACTGGGGCTGCCAGAGGTGTGGGTAAGTACTGGCAACCAGGAAGGGGCTTCACTAAGGTAAGTTTGGCAGCAGTTGACAGGAGTTTGCCAGGGTACCTCAGGGAAGACCTAGGATTCAGGCTATGGTTGAACAGGTGTTTAAATTTATTGAATAATTTAGCCTTAGCTCACATGCAGGCAGCTGCACAAACTTTATGCATCCGTCTGCTCAGCTTGCCATTTGCTCTAGCTCCCCTTTTGGGAAGCCTACTTGATACAATATCCTATATTGCCGTCCTGATCTGGCTCTCAGGTCTGTGCAGGCACCTGGGAACCAATTTAGGGAAGTACAGACTGCAGACATAAGACAGAGCAGCTGGAGTGCTCATCCACCTTGGAAAATGTAACAGATTTTTCTGAGTTCGCTTGGGGCCTGACAGAAGCGTAGTCATGCTGGGGATACCAACCATTGCATGAACAAAAGTGGGATAAAGACTTGAAGGCAACACTGTATTAATGCATATATATACCTTCTAGTGCCAAAGCTAACAACTGAGATGTGGATTAGATTAGATTTCTCTTTGCTGTATTGCTAAGTATAGTCTGCCTTGAAGATGAAGAAACCTCTGCACCTTGTGTCATAGGGATAAGGAAGTGAAGGGTTGAAACTGAATACAGCACTTTACAACCACATCGCCTGCTGAAGTCAGAATCTGACTTCTAAAATATTATCAATGGCAATCTTGAAAACCCTTCAGCTGGTTCAGACCAAGCACTGTCAAGAACTGCCTAGTGACCTATGACTTTTTCCTTATGGTATTATTATTTGTACACAAAATGAATATGAATTCTTCAATCTGGAATGAGGGGTGTGAATACTTCAGTAAAGCACTGGTGTATGAGACACAGTGCTACAGAGCTGTGACCCAGACACTGAGGGGACAACTGCTCCACACGAAACCAGAGGTGCCTGCACAGTGGGTAGCATGTTAGTCCCTTGTGTATGTGCCAAATACCTTCTGCCGTCTACTGTGAACAGCTGTGAGGACAAGAAAACCCTGAGGTGAGAACTAAGTAATCACAACACTATTATTTCACTTAACACCATTCTCCATTCACAGCTTTCAAAACCAGAGTGTTTTCGGGAGAGAAACTGCAAAACTGAACAAGCATTGACACTAACTTGTTCTTTCCCATGGCATGCATTGTGCTTGTGGCACCACCAAAGATCCCAGCCCGTCATCAACACCCCTCTTCCCCATGGGCATGGGGCCATTTTTCCTACATCCAGCAAGGGGCCAAAGAGAGGGGGAGGTAAGACAAATTAAATTGTTGCCAGCACTGTGTGCCCATGACAGACTGACTAGCTATGAATGATTGAAGTTGCAACCTTAAAGCATGGACTAGTATTTTTCATGGTGCTTCTGGTACACTGAGTCAAAATATTTGCTTTTTACCTCTGGGAAGTAGGGCTTAGGTTCATTCTGGGAGCCAGACACTAACTGCAGAAGGGAAGTCCAGGCTGGGGCCATACCATGCTGGCTCTCAGTGCCCCCACAGCCAGGTACTGCCAAGCAAATGCTTCCTCCACAAGGCAGTATGAAAGCGTGAAACTCACAGAACAGCAATCAGGACGCAGCCACATTGTCAGACCTCCTTAAGTCCACTTACGTCATGATAATGGCCTTCTTAAAATACAAATGTAATTAAATTCTTAAAGATGTATATATAATGAGATATGAAAGAGAAAAATGGCAGCAGGGCACCTGAAGAAGTATAACTCCTGTAAAATTTTCTTCAGTAATTAATTTCTCTGCTTAATTCATAGATGACTATGCCTAGTTACTCTAAGGCAGATTTCAGAAATATTAAGGCAGACTTATTATTTGCCACAGGAGTAAGATATTTTTATATAAAGAAGCCCAGTGGTCTGACAGGCAGTGTCTAAACTGCCCATCATGTAGCTTGTGGGTGCATGCAAGGGTTTATCTTCTGCCATGGTCCAGACATTACACCTCTGAGGACGCCACTCCTGCTCCCCTCTGGTCTACTTGACCAATATTCCTCCTCTGGACCCTGTCCCAGGACCTTGGCCTAGTTCAGAGCTGGGAGGGGGTGAGGACAGGTTGTGTTTGAGACCCATAGATGTATTACTGTGCCCACTGCCCTGTAATTTGCAAGCACATCAGTGCTGACTGCACTGCTTACTGCCTGCCCTGAAAACTCCAGCGATTGAAGGGGGAAGGTCAGTCAAGTTATCATCTCCGTGTTCCCTCCAGCAGAGAACTGTTCCCTTTAGCACCTTATTTACACGTGCTATGATTTACACAGCCCACCATGGCTATCTATTAGCTCCCACAACTTTCAAATTATTTTTCTGGCTTGGCAGAGCCTCCCTACCAGCATATTATTTTTGATGCTAAGTATGCCCTTTCATCTGTTCATTTTGCTTCCAACTGCTGTTGACTATACCTAGCTGACTTGAAGATCTCTTCAAATAAATCCTCCATTCCACTGACATTTCTTGAAAATGTTCTCTTTTCTTCCCCCCCCCCCCCCACTTCCTTTTAATTTAGAATTTTCACACAGTTAGGCCTTTTAATTCCTCTCCATAAATTAATACCACCTCTTCCTTAAAAATTTTAATGGCTTTACTCTAAATTCCCATCAGTGTCTTATGATCTTTCTTCTTCTGAGTCTTGCAGACAAAACAACTAGCAGTCTGTGCACCATCTTGCCAGCACTGGGTACAAAGGGACAAAGGGCCACCCAGTCTCTGAGATATTGCTTTTGTACATAGAGTTACAAATTGAACTGTTTTCTCTCTCTCTCCCTTTTTTATTCACCCTTCTTTTTTTTGAAGTGGGGAAGCTACTAGATTGCATTTCAAATTTATATCCAAATTACTGCCCATTAATGCTAACAAGCCTTCTCTGAGTTTGTTTCTGCATGTGGCTCCTTTCTGATACTTCCAGGTAACATACTTGGTTGCGACAGAATTTACATTCCCTTGCTCAGGTGCAGATCTTTTAGGATTTTTCTCCCTTTCTATTAACATGGGAACACAGTAAATGCCACATCGCAAGCCATGTGCAATCTCAGTTGAGAAAAGCAAATTTGGCACCAAACACCAATATTGTCCAGAGCCAGGGCACCCTGGGTGCTGCAAAAGTTGGAGTTTTAATCCAAAAATTTTCACATGAAGCATGTATGCACAGAATCACAGAATCATACAACAGCTAGGGATGGAAGGGATCTCTGGAGATCATCCAGTCCAACCCCCTTGCCAAAGCAGGGTCATCTCCAGCAGGTTACACAGGAATATATCCAGGTGGGTTTTGAATGTCCCTAGAGCAGGAGACTCCACAACCCTCCTGAGCAGCCTGTTCCAGTGCTCTGCCACCGTCAGTGTAAAGTTCTTCCTCAGGCTGAGGTGGAATTTCTTGCGCTGTTGTTTATCACTATTATACCTTGTACTACTGCTGGGCACTACTGAAAAGTCGGGCACTATCCTCTTGGCAGCCACCTTTGAGATATTTATATGCATTGATGAGATCCCCCTCACTCTTCTCTGGACTACACAAACCCAGCTCCCGCAGTCCCTCCTCCTACGGGAGAAGTTCCTGATCCCGAATCATCGTTGTGGTCTGCGCCGACCCTCTCCCGCCGCTCCTTGTCCCCCTTGTGCTGCAGAGCACAGGCCGGGACCCAGCAGTGCCAGTATAGAGCACGGATGTGTCCGTACAAAGCCCACGGCGTGTCTATGAAGTGCACTCCCAAAGTACGTCTGTGGGATTCTGTGGGGTTCTGTGGGATTCTCTGGGATTCTATTGGTCCCTCCGCACCGCCGGGCCCCCTGCTGCTCCCCGGCGCCCCCTAGCGGCCAGCCGCGCCCGCTCGGGGCCCTCGAGCGGCGGCGTAGTCCCGCCCCCGGGTGCGCGGGGCGTGGCTGTGATTGGTCGCGGCGGGACCACCCCGCCCCCTGCGCAGGGCTGGCCCTGGCGGCGGGGCCCGTCTGTCATGGAAGCGCCGGACGGAGCGCCGGCAGCGGCGGCGGACGCGTCCCTCTGAGGGCGGTGGCGGCGGCGGGAGACAGCCCGGAGCGCCCCGGGAAGGTAACGCGCGGCCTGGCGGGCCTTTTCGGCCGGCTCTGAGCACGGCGGCCGCGGGGGTTTGGTGCCGTGAGGGAAAGGAGGGAGGGGGATGGGGCCGCCAGGCTTTGGGCGCAGCGAGTCCGGTCGTGAGGCGAGCGGAGGGCTCGGGCTGTCCCCGCCGCCCGGAGCTTGGCCGGAGTGTGGCCGTCGCCTTCCCTGCGCGGCTGCCCTGGAGGTGAGTGTCTGCGGGTCTTCTGGCGGGAGCCGGGGGCTCTGTGCTTGGGATACGCCCCGAAACGAGTCAGGGTGCAGCTCACGGAGGAGTGAGGGAGAAGAGGATCATTCTGTGTCTGGTATGGATAACGCGCTGGTGGGATCAGCCCCCTCCTCCCCGTAGTTTTCCTCAGTGGCCACCGCGCTGCCCGGGAGAGAGTCCCAAGGAATGCAGCTGGACACCGGCGCGCCACGACAGCGACTTGTTTGGGTGTAGCTGTGGGAAAATACAATGCGCTTGCTTGTTTGCGAAGTAGGAGGTGAAAACATCGAGAATTCTCCTTTTGCAGATTTGTGATAAGCGTAGCCTGCGCTTCGTCAAGACCCTGTTCAGAGTCTCCATGTTGTCCTATCTGGATGAAACTGATCTGACAAGAAGCTGGGGACATTCTGTTTGGGCTAAGCTTTTCCAATAAACTCTTGGCTGAAAAAAACAGGTGTGTATCCATCAGGAAGCAGAGAGGTACAGACTAAATGGATCTAAAGACAGCAGTCTTCAACGCAGCTCGTGATGGCAAGCTGCGGCTCCTTTCCAAGCTACTGGCAAGCAAAACAAGGGAAGAGGTGGCCCAGCTGATGTCAGAAAAAACCAATGGTGCCACACCACTTCTGATGGCAGCCCGCTATGGTCACCTCGACATGGTGGAATACTTGTTGGACCATTGCTCTGCCTCGATAGAGGTTGGTGGCTCTGTGAATTTTGATGGTGAGACTATCGAGGGGGCTCCGCCGTTGTGGGCAGCATCAGCTGCCGGCCACTTGAAGGTTGTTCAGTGTCTATTAGATCATGGTGCCTCTGTCAACAACACAACGCTGACAAATTCAACGCCACTTAGAGCTGCCTGTTTTGATGGTCACCTGGAAATAGTCAAATACCTTGTGGAGCACAAAGCAGACCTGGAAGTATCAAACCGTCACGGTCATACGTGCTTGATGATCTCATGTTACAAAGGCCACAAAGAAATTGCTCAGTATTTACTTGAAAAAGGAGCTGATGTGAACAGAAAAAGTGTTAAAGGTAAGTTAGTTTTTTCACTTTCATGGTAAATAGAGGTAAAGTTACTATCTTACTTCTTTAGGAGTCTGACATCAAAAAAAAGTTCTTCTGTTCTCATAAAGCGTAAGCTATAAAATGCTTATAGCTATGTTTTTACTTTTTAATTTACTCTTTTTTTAATGTGGATTATAATCTTAGATGCCTAATTCTTAAAAGACTTAGTCATCTGAAATGTCACATTTATGCATGTGCTAAGAGCTAATAAACTTGCTGAGAACCGCTCTCTATAGTAGGAAGGTCTAACAACATACTCAAATACATGAGCATATATTCTTGGTTTCCTACTGGTTCTTAACAGATCAAGTGTGCTGTGTATAATACTGACCTGTGTCAGTAAGACTGGACTAAGGAAATACGCATAAAGGAGAAAAATTACTTTCTGCATTGGAAAATGAATAACCACTTTGCTATTCACCCACTCCCTCCGGATTACTGAGTAATTTTATACCTTTTCCAGAGTTAGTGAACAAAAATATATATTAGGATTAAAGCAATTAATATGCAGGTGACTGTGATCTCAACAGTAGGACTTGCAGTAGCTCACAGATCTCAAACCCATTTGCCCCTGTTTACAGTTGCTCTGGTGTTACCACGCAAAGTGAAGACTTCTGGCTTTTTTTCCTGTTATCATAATTAGCTGGACACCTAAATTTTTAATTACATATCAGACTTGTATTTAGTTGTGATATTAGCCTGAAAAACATACCAGTTGCTGCAAGTTACAGTTAATTTTTTATCTCACTGAGCCAGGATTATGTTTCAGCTGGTTTTGTGTTTTTCAATATATATCAATATATGTATAAAAACTAATCTGCTAGCAGTTCTTTTTGTAGTATAATACTTCTACTGCCTTTTCCAGGCTAATTACATTTCTAACTGTATAATGTACCTTCCAGTTCTTTGTGTTAAAATATCCTTTGTGTCTAGATTATTGTATGATACTGGCAAATACCAAATGTGAGAGTAATCTTTAGAAAAGCTGCTTGGTTAAATATGCCTTTTTCAGCAAATCATGCGAATCTGTGGGTTTAGCGTAAAGAAAGCTAAACTACAGATTTATCATGGAGGTGGGCAGAGCAAAATAAATGTTCCTTTGGTAAGGGTTTGAGGTTGCTTATGAATCATCATGGACTTGTGGTAGGATAAAAATGTCATTTTTCTAAATAACGTTCTGGGAATAGCAAGCTAAATATAAAGCGTATAAGCAGCTGAAAACTTGGGGTTTAGTTTTAAACCTATCCTTTTATATGATAGGTGTGAACCAAGCAATGCTGTTAAATATCTGATTTAATAGGGAAAAAGATGTAATTCTGCAGCTCTTTTTCTCCCTCATTTTGTGTTGGTGGAGTAGGCTTTACCTTACTCATCCTTTTATTCACTTTATTAGTGAATTAGCATTATTTGTTTAAATGACTGAAGATTTTCTCAGTGCTGTGAATTATTATCGTAATTCCTTTCTACTTCCTTTAGTTTCTGTGTGACTTGCATCTAGGCACACGAGCAAAGGTTCTTAAGGTAGATAAATGATCCTTAATTAAAGAAGTTGAATTAGATATGGTTCAGCTCATTAAAACTCATTTTATACTTCAAACTGTCATGTGTACAACTGCATGTGTGTACATAATAGCTGTCTGTTGGTAATGTATGGAAGTCCCCTCTGGTAGAACAGGAGCGTACTTTTTGGTGTCTTAAAGAAGTCTGATCTCTGAAGTTACTGAATAAGCAGTGGTGAGGTCAAGCAAGCACGCAAGTACTGTTAACCCTGTAAGTCATCTGTGCAAAGGCAGAACTGAGGAAAATTGGTAGCCATAAGTATTGTAACAGTGGCTGACATTCAGCAGGTAACCTGCTCAGTTTTGTTTTGCAGAAATGCTGTTGATTTTAAAATTAATCCAATGGGATTAACTCTACATTGTCACCCTCCCCCTCGAAGAGTCTTGTGTATTACTTTCAGTTTCTACTTCTCCCTGCTATGTTCTAGATAGTTCTATGTGTCTTCTGCTTGTAGCAGGAAGATAACAGAACACCTGAGTGTTCTGCTCCTGAGTAGTAAAATTTGTTGCTGCCCTTGTATGTTGGTTCCTTTTAGACAGGCCCCTTCCTGGGCCATGTGTAGAGAAGCCTATTATTCCATGAAAAATGTAAAAAAAAATTGTTGCATTTAAAATTCCAATGCTCCTTGTAAGAGCAGAACTGTGTAAATTCAGTAGAGTTGCTGTTGTGGGAGATTACTATAGATCCTTTTTCAGATACTATTCTTAGAGCTTATATGAGGGGGGCAGAATTATTTGAACTATGTCTTATGGTTTTCCACTGGATTTTTGTATTGCAAAATATAAATCAATACACATTTTAAACCTCATGAATGGATAGATATGAAAGTGTTTCAAAGTGTTGACAGTTCCAGGGAAAAATCTGAATACTTTGATAGGAAAAGATAGGTACATTCATATGCATCTAAATGTTTGAAAGAATAGGTGAAAACTTACCTACTCTTGAAATCCTGCTTCTAAAATGCAGAATCCCACAGCTGTGTTTTGGACTATGGAAATTCAGAATTTAGAGGTTCTTGAAAAAGTTACAGAAGTACAGCCAGGAAATTAAGATGTTCATAAAGATTTCAGAGTGCGGCAGGTAAGATACGACACTGAGGTGAATGAGGGGAAGTGTAGGTTTGTCAGTGTGGTATGATAGATGGTGCTGAAGAGGATGTTTGGGTAGATGAGTCCTCAACTGTGAAAGATGGCCAATGGTTCTGAATTTAAAGTATGAGCCTTTGGTGGTACTTGTTTCTACTGTTTTGCAGATTTGAACTTTCTTAAGAGTTTCCCTGAACTTCTATGTAGTATATAGGCTGCAGAACTGCAAGCAAAGGATTTTTTTAAAAATATTTTCGTTTACATGAACAGTGTAAGCAATGGGGACAAACTGATAGGTGGGGTAAGAAGAGTGGATGAGTTTTATTATTTTGTAATTGTGGAAAGCAGCAAAGATATCTGTAGATAGGAAGCAGCCCAAGCAATACCTCACAAAGTGAATTAATTTACCCCTGTCTCTGATTCATAGCTTTCTCCAGTGTACTTCTGCCATGGTTTAATGCCACCCATCAGGCAAGCCCCAAGCACCTTGGAAGCTTGCTCACTTCCCCACCAGTGAGACCAGGGAGAGAATACTCGTTCATTGAGATATAGACAGTTTAATAGGGGAAACAAAAGCAGTGCACACAAGCAAAGCAAAACAACGAATTAATTGATCACTTCCCATGGGCAGGCAGGTGTTCAGCCATCTCCAGGAGAGCAGGACCCCATCATGTGTAGCACTCACTTGAGAAGACAAATGCCATCACTCCAAGTGTTCCCCCTTTTCTTTCTTCCCCTCAGCTTTTTGTACTGAGCATGATGTCACATGGTCTGGAATATCCCTTTGGTCACTTGGGGTCACCTGTCCCAGCTGTGTCTCCTCCCAGCCTCTCATGCACCAGCAACTTCCTCACCAGCACGGGAAGTCCAAACAGCAGAAAAGGCCTTGGTTCTGTGTAAGCCCAGCTCAGCAATTACAAAAACATCTCTGTATTATCAATCCTGTGTTCAACACAAATCCAAAACACAGCCTCATTCCAGCCACTATGAAGGAAATTACCTCTACCCTAGCTGAAACCAGCAGAACGTTTAAGAAGCTGCAAATTAAAAATGAAGTTTAATGAGTTTCACTTCTAGTTAATGATCTCTCAGATGGGAAGTTGTTACGCTGTTCCTAAAAGTAGGAAGAGTGTGGATAATGTTTGAGTAGCGGAAATACAATTTTTTTTCAGAAAGTGGAATCCTAGAACTAAAACCTCAAATGATGCATAGTTTTGTCTCTGTGCCAGATGAGGACCATGTTCTGTGCCAGCTGCATGCCATTTTCTGTTCTGCATTATGAAGCCTGACAGTGGTTTGCTGTTAGAGTGGTGCTACCTTACTATTACCTTCAGAACAGACCATTGCAATCTCAAATACAGTGTTTTGCTAAATGTGTTTCTGTGCAGTCTTCATTTGGTGATGTGTAGGCAGGGGAATGCTTACTCTCTTAATGCAAGTGTCAGTCATCATAGGGATTCCAGATTACAGATTTAGGCTCTTTGGGGCTGTCTTTGTTTGATTTTTTTATTTAAGGTAAAATATTTCATGTAAGTTCTCCGATAGAACTATTTTTCGTTCAGACAGATTGTAAAGAAATCTTATACTTCTGCTTCAACTCCAGTCAGGACAATTAAGATCTTGCATTTTGAAAAATTTGCAGTGCACATTTTAAAAGTTTGTGTTATACTTTATTCTCCTCTGCCAGATTTGCAGAAAGGAACAGAAAAAAAGTCCATTATTGCAGCAATTAGTGAGTTAGATTATAGATAAAATATGCATGTGCAGTAGCCAGGTTGGGCCAAATGCAAGGGAATTGTAAGCTTTTCTCCAAATATGTGTTTAACAGGCAGGTGTTTTACCAGAACATAGCTGGTAAGTCTTTCAGTTGCTCAGTGGCTTGGTATGTGGTCTCTCTCTTTGAAGAGTTTTCTGTGGTTTTGTTAGTAGTTTTCACCAAATCTGCCTGCCTTCTGTAGGTAACAGACTCATCAGCAAGCCTAAAGACTGGCTTTTCTCCTCCATAGTATTAGAAAATCAAAATTTCTTTCTAAGAAATGCTGGACTAGGCATTTTCTTAGTTTTCGCTTGAGATGTGCACAAGAGTGTTGGATTGTATTTCAAAAAAAAGAAGAATACTGTGATTTTTAAATTCCACTGGCACAGTACTTGATAGTTTTGTGAAAGAATATGGTAAACAAGGTTTGTTGACTTTGTTTCCTCATTTTGGGAAATAGGGAAGCACACAAACCTCTGTCTCTGTGGGTACTGCATTAAGGGCTAGTGCTATTTCAGTATTGTTGTTGATAAGGGGTACTGGAAGGTGTAATACTCAAACCTGCTGGTAAGGGAAAAAGTCTTTTACAGACATAGCAGACCCAGAAGTAGGGGGATTATAAAGAGTTGTGCTCTCTCCTTTATGACAAGTGTGGCGTAGTATGTGTTAAAAATAATTAATTTACTTGTGCAGTAAGCTTTAAGGAGTCTTGACAGGTTTATTTTCTTCTGAAGGTGTTTGTCTTCTCTGGTTGCCACGGTTCATAGAATCATTGAGGGGGCAGGGAGGGGGTCAAAAAAAACCCAAAACAAAGGTCCTTGGCTTTAATTTCTGCTTGTTTTTTTGCTTGTTGTTGTTGCTTCTTTGTTTTTGTTACTTTTTTTTAAAATTTTCCCTGTGAATAAACATTTGCTCTAAAAGTGTGCTGTGTCTTTTTTTGGGGGGGTGGTGGTATTTTTTTTTTCATTTTTGGTAGGTATTACATGATACAGGGCACTGAAACTGGTAGATATTTTGTATGTGACCATGTGTGGGAAAAACTTCAAGAGGAATGTCTGTAAGTTAAATGAGGAAGATATAGCTTAAGTTTAATTCTAAATAAAAGTTTTGGTTGAAATTGAACAGCATGCTGTTATTCATTTAATAATTAGTAAAGTTGATAATACAAGTTTCCGTGAAGGACTTCAGTGAGCAGGACAGCAATTATTCCCTTACAGCATATGGAAATTAGATTAAAATAAATTGTTGAGATTCATAGTTCTTTGCGTTTTTTAGTTAGTTTCTTGAAGGAAAGACATTTAGTTTTTATTCACTATGCATACTAAACGTTAGGATATATAACAGTTTTCTTGTGCACTGTCCACATTTGCATCTATCTGGCAATACTTTTAAATCAGTAAGACTCTTGGGAGACTGAATTACTTCAAGTGCTGTGATAGAAAATAAAATGTTACATCAAAAACTTCACTTTATGAAAGTGATCAATTAATTTGTGAGGCTGCAAAAATATATACAGGTGGTTAATTTGACACACTGGTCAGTTGTTTAAATGAAATACTTTTTTTCTTTTGTTTTCAATGATCTTGGATAGAAAATCAGATTGGTGTTAAGTTTTAATGTAAGTTTTACAACATGGTAATTTGATAAAGCATTTTGGAAATATTAGGAAGTGGATGCACTTAATGGGTTGCAAATCAAGTCAAATCACTTTCTGTGTCATGGCTTCATTTTCTTTCATTCCCTTGTCACAAGCTATCCGTCTATTTTGGGAATTACTTGCTTCTGACATAGAAAAGCCTGTCCTCCTTATGAATTTGAATACCCACCCCCAGTCCAGTAAGCTCTTTGGAAACACTGGGTAGTTAGTTCTGTGATACATTAAGTATTTCTGAAATGTTCATAACTACTTTTAAAAGATTCGTGTTAACAAAAGAGTAAAAGGTGAAAATACAATGCCAACCAGCCATCCCTTTTTCTGTAGTTTGTATCTGCAAGGTTTGGAAGGACTGGAGTTGCAGTTATCCTGGGGGTTTTTTTTGTATTTTTAATAAGAGGAAGTTATTAGGTAGCGTGAATAGTAAAGTTTTATACAGATAGAAGCAGTTTGTAAGCAGTATTAGCAATACAATATAATAACGCTCAATATTTAGCAGAGCAGTATCAGGACTACCAGAACCATTTGCAGTTCAGTATTTTGTCTGTGCAAGGAGCCTTTCATGTTATGGTAACACTGGCTATCTTTGCTATGTGATTAAATTCCTGTGGACCATTTTACAATCAAAAATTGATTAAAAAAAAAAAAAAGTGAAACCTACTTTGAAGTAATCATTTCCACCTTTAAAATAATACTTTAATTTGACCAACACTATCATATGTGTCTCTTGGAAAATTACGTATCAAAGAGAATGACTTTCAAAGTACTTCTCGGTTTTTTTGGCCTTTTTCCTTCTTAATACAGCAATAGATATAGCGTTGTTTTTTAATTTGTTATTGAATAGATAATGTTACAAAAATTGAATTAACTGCTGAATTGTGTTCAGCCACTATTTATCACTATAGATGATATAGTTACTATAGTGACACAGTAGACAAGGTAATGTTTTGAAATGGATGAGTTAATTCATAGAATAATGGTTGATTTTCTGTATTTGTTCGAACTGTTCAATTCCTGGTCAATTTGTAGCCAGTGTACAGCCTTTGATTTACACATTAAGGCAGCTCCCATGTTTTCTTTCAAATTCTTCCTCTAATTTAGCTGTTGATGCTTGCTATGTATAGATGGCTGGCAGTGTTATTTCTTAAAGGTTGGGGTTTATGGTGTTTTTTTTTT
>WAAE01014611.1:0-11867 GCA_013400495.1 Nicator chloris | reverse complement strand
AGGCATTGACATGGCATGATGATAGGACTATCTTGAAAAGAAAGGTACCTGTTAATTAGACAAGCATAGATTAAATATGGTACGATGTCACTGATTCCTGACAGAGAAGAGAAGAGGGGCCCAAAATACTTCAAAATATGATAAGCTCATTTTCTTCTGCACATTTAATGTCTGAATAATTTCTAGCTTGGGGATAGATGTCAGAGAAATGCCTCTGAAGTCCAGGAAGAAACCATGTTGGGTTTCTGACTTGTGCAAATTTGCTGCCCTTGCTGTAAGGTGCTGTCCAGCTTCCCTGGGAGGTATGAATTTGCTGTTCACCTAAGGATCAGAAAAGTTATTCTTTCCACTGAGAGTTTAATGGGTTTATTTTCTTCAGATCAGATTGAACAAATGTGACTGACAGAGCCACTGAGAGCATGCACACCTGTTTAGAACCTATTTGTTCTACTCTTCCTTCTTTCTCTAATGTCACTCATTCTTTTTGATCAGCAGCATAAAATGCCAAAAAAGTTTTTTTCCAAATTGTATTTTTTCAGTTGAAAAAAACCAACTAAAATGATTGCTGTAGCAGTGAGAAATATGTAGACTTATTTACAACTGAGGCTTGTTTTTCTCTACACAATGGCAAAAATCAAACTTCAATTCAATTTTCTGCTCCTGTTTTTATGAAATCTGGTGCCAGGAAACAGCCCAAGGAGTCTTAGACAAGTTGCTTTTAAGACGTGTTACTACAGAGATCAGGGAAATAGGAGTAAAGATATTTTCACATTTTTTCTAGGCTGTCATTGCCCTACATCAGATTTTATCTTTCTTTTACCCCATATTTCGCATTTGTTTTCTATTTCTGTGAATAAACCATCTTTAAAATACAAGCCTGTGTTTGAAAGTTTTTATTCTATCTACTCTCATCTCTATTTTCTTAGTTTCTGGCTGAATCACAAAGCAATTAAATAATTTTATTCACAAGTCAAAGGTAAATTGCTAATGCAAAATTAATCTGGCTTTTAGACTTAAGGTTTAGGAGTGCCAAAGCAGAAGCCGTGGTGAAGAACAAGCTAATGAGGACAATCAAAATTACCACAAATGCACCAAAAAAGCACAGAAAGAATTTTAACCATAGTCATTGTTAATGAATTGAACAATACTTTCTTCAGCTCATGCTTCCCAGCTAAGGACTTGGCACATTCAAAATACCAACAGACTTCAGTGACATCAATATTTTACCTTTTTCTGCTCATCATCTGCAGAGCTAAAGAAACCAAGAGGTATCACAAAATGAGCTTTCAATCCAAGACATTAAAATCCAAGCCCACAAGTACAGGGTGATAAGAGATTCTTTCAGGTGAACCCCTAGACATTTTTGTGGGGTTTAGAGCAGCTCAGGCTTTCTGAGGCCTCTGTTAGGTTGCATAAGTGAAGGATTTATGTCCATGTCATCCATTTGAAAACCACTCAGGGGCATCAAAAGATGTGGGATTAAGAGAGATATTTCAATATGGGGTTTATATGCAAAATGGTGAAAAAGACATAGTACAATGAATATATACATAATAAAACCTGCTTAAACAACAAACATGCAAACTTGAAAAAAGTATACTTTTTGGCAGGAAGAAAGTAGGAGACGAGGAAAAAGTATAAGGAAGACTAATGCCCTTAGACACTCAATATAGAAAAGATATTGTCCTCATATACATTCTTGTTTATCTTCACCCTCCTGCAGTTGGTGTATTACCTCCTTACACACAGCAGTTGCTTTCTGTCATGGAGGCAATTCATTCCTATCCTGTCAGGCTCACTTTTTCTTTCCTAGTGTCTCAAGACACTAGTTGCTGTCAAAGCAGTAACAAAAAGAACCCAAGAGGTTTTTTTTGCTGACACCTCCCAAAGCATAGAATCATCACATCAGATATATATTTGGGGTTAGGAAGACCAGCATCTGTTATATGACCTCATCCAGCCAGAGCTTTCTCTAAATCCTTGTCAAAAAAATGTTTATGATCCCCAGCCTGCCAGGAGAAACACTGTTTGCTCTCTCAAGCCCAGCTAACTTATTTTCGATTATCTCCTTATTAAAGAAAAAGATTGTGCTTCATAAAGCAGTCCTAGATGTTGCAGAATTACTGCTTGAAACATAGAAATTGGAACAACTCATTTTTATTTCAGTATTGGTATCCTATGCCTTATGAGTCATTGTAATGATTCCCTGTTGCCTTCTGTACTGTGCTTAAACATGTTAGGCATTTTCAAAGTTAATTAAATTACTTGGAAATTAAAAATGCTTCTGCAGAAAAACGCAAAACACAGCTAAAGAAGACTCTTAGCTGGCCTCTACTAACCTCTCTTATAGAAAATTATGGAACCATTTGGTTCTGGAATGATGCAGAACTGTAGCAGTGTTTCTTGCTGAATAATCTTGCATTGTTACATTGGTCCGTTTGTCTCTTTCCTTTTAAAAGCACATTTACACCTTTGTGATTAAGGCACACAATTCAAGGCTGCAATCCTGAAAAAAATAGTGTGGGTGAAACATTCCACAGACCAATGGAGACAGTAAGTCCTTATTTCCAAGATTTGTGTGAAGGAGTTATCCCCACAATTAAACAAACAAACAAACAAAACTCTAACCCACCACACTTTGTTTCCATCTACCCTTTCTCAGCTGTGTATTGGTTTATCCACAGTGTTTTTTCCTTACATCAACACTGACTCTCCATACATGGGGAAAGCAACATTGGATACAAAAGGTATTTTCCCCCCATTCAAATAAAAGCATATTTAAGTCTAGTGAGCTCAAGATTATGTCAGGTTGTGTTTGGGTTTTTTTAAAACCAGAATAAGTAAAAAAAGGTAAATTCAACGCAATACTCTCATGAGCAGATATTCATAAGTGAATATCTAGAGTGAAATTTGCTTGTGAAAACAGAACACCAGGGACCAACTCAAACCACCGTAACTGAAACCAGGCTGATTTTGATTTTCTGTTAACCCAAACTGCACACATACACTTTGTAATTTTCAGATACAATTCACTGCAGCTGTAGAATAAATCAATCTAAAAATACATACATACATAAATAATACTCATTTAATATTACCAGTGAGAAATCTCGACAACACAGAAGACTTAAAAACTCTGAGTCAAGGCAAATTCCAGCAGTTTCAATATTTGAAATTTACTCAGTTTCATTCAATAACTTCTTTCTAATAGCATTTGGTATTGTGTGCCTCTATCTTTTACTAGATGCATATGTTTATATGTACAGAGAAATATATAGAAACTAACTTTTTTTTAATACTTAAATTGCAAAACAAGCATTATGTGTGTAAGATAGCTACCCAAAATTAAAAGATAAATATCCACAGCCCATGAATTACCTCACTAAAGCTAATTAACAACATTTTGAGGCATAAATGGACATAGGTTTATTTCGTTTGCTGTGTACTGCCCAGAACAGCTGCAAACAAGTGCCTTTTTATGGGATTTCAGTATTCCATGTGGTTCAAACACTCGGCATTTGCTTTTCACAGTTGGTATTGTTCAGGCCATACTTCCTGGCACATCCCCCATTTCAAGTTGCCAAGAGGGTGGTGGAGGAATGAGAAACCCTGGAACCATGTATTTTCTAAAGCAATACAAAAGATTGACCTTGGGTATTCCATCACACAGTGGGGTTCTGTCACATTTTACCTATTAGCCAGCTTTCCTCCTTCAAATCTGCTTTATTATGATCTAGTCAGAGTTGAAAATTGAACAATAAATAGCCTGTATGCACTTGTTTTATTGTACTAGTATTAATGGATGTTTTCATAATTGATATCAAAAAATAAAAATGGTTTCTGCTTGTATACAGAGAGAAAGAATTCTGCGCTTTGCAAAGAGGACTGCTTTAAGAAATTGGATGCTTATGTGAGAATCCCTCTATTCTTTATCCGTATCAAATCTGCAGGAAAAGCAGTAATTGCAACCAGGTTTATTTGAACCCGTGTGCCGGCTAGAGAGCTGCACAGGAAGAACCATGCAGCTACCAAATGTATTTGTGTGCCACAGCAGTTCAGCAGTCCATGGCACAGCTGCTTGCAGGGGAGAGGCCAGAGCACTCACTGCAAACACACCACAAGCTATGCGACCAGACTGAAGCAGAACACAACACTTCCTTGATTTGTTAAATGCAGGGCTATTTCTCAAGCCTTCTCTGTCTTTCATACAATCCCCTTCTTGCAAACTCTCTGTGTCATGTGTGTATCTACTTCTGAGACAAGGCAACCCAAGGATTTCAGGCTGAGTTTCTTTGCAGACATCACATCTACTGACTGATCTGCTGACGGTACTACATGTCTGATTGCCCTCTGCTTTTCACCTTCACTAGCCCTCAATTGCAGCCTGAGTTAGTCGGACTTCTGGGATTACAAACTGCACTCCAGATGTTGTACTCCTTTCTTTTCCAAGGGCATCCATTTGTCATCCATCATATTTTTTACCCAGTAAATAATTTAGATGGAATTATTGAAAGACTTTTCAAAACACTATTCTGAATATCATTCAATGGCATTACTCACACAAAGTCTTATGGAACTAAAACATTTCCATTCTGAAGATTAAATTTGATTTGTCAGCTGTGCATTGCAAAACTGAGCCACTTTTAAGAAAGTCAGGTTGATGAGAAGTCTGTTTGACTTGAATCTGAAGCCAGTTCAAGGAAAAGGAATTCAAAGGACATTGCCACAACCTGCAGGTCACATTTTTCAGTGAGTGCCTAAAGTTTCATATTAGTGGCCTACTAGAACAGTCTCAAGAATTTTAAGAAAGGATTGAATTTGGAATTATTCAAAAAAATCTCTTGAAGATAACTACAAATAGATTAGACAATTAGGCATTTAACATCAAACACAAATTTTTGCTTATTGTGGCTATCTCATCCGTTATCTCATCCAGACAGGAAAGGATGCACTAAATAGCCTTCTCGAAAACGTATCCCTGATATCTTTAATCTTTCCTATTTATTGGGTTTGTGTGGCAAGGCTTTGGTAGCAGGGAGGTTACAGGGGCATTTTTTGTGAGAAGCTACCAAAAGCTTCCCCCTACATCCAGCAGAGCCAGTGCCAGATTGTTCCATCATCAGAAACAGTGGCAGCACTTCTGGCTAAAATATTTAAGAAGGGGAAATATTTACTCTGTGAGAGCACTTGCAGCCAGAGAAGAGAGGAGTGAGAATAGGTGAGACAGCACTGTGGACAGCAAGGTCAGTGAGGAAAGAGGGGCAGAAAGTGCTCCCTGTGCCCCAGCATAGATTATCCTGCAGCCCGTGGTGAAGATCATGGAGACCCAGGCACTACAATAGAGCAGACATCCACCTGCAACCCATGGAAGACCCCCACTGGAGCAGATGAGTGCCTGAAGGAGGCTGTGGCCCCATGGAAACCCTGTGCTGGAGCGGGCTTGCTGGCAGGTCATGTGAACCCATGAGAGACCCATGCTAAAGAAGTCCTATGGAACTGCACCACATGGAAGGGACTCACGCTGGAGACATTTGTAAGAACTGCAGCCTGCGGGAAGGACTCCCATTGGAAAAGTTTGCAGAGAACTATCTCCTGTGAGAGGGAGCCCACACTGGAGCAAGGGAAGACGGCGAGGAGAGGGGAACAACATAGACCACAGCCTCCAGTTCTTGTCCCCCTGAGCTGCTTGGGAGAGTGAGTAGATAGAGAAATTGGGAGTGAAGATGAAAACAGGAGGAAGGGAGACGTGGGGGGAAGGTATTTTACGTTTTGTTTTTGTTTTCTTATTACACTTACTCTGATTTGACTGGCAATAAATTAATTTCATCAAGTCTGCTTTGCCCATGGCAGCAATTGCTTAGTGATCTATCCCTGTCCTTATCTTGAGCCAAGAGATTTTTTTTCTTATTTTCTTTCCCCTGGCCAGCTGAAAAGGGAGAGTGATAGAGGGGTTTGGTGGCCAATGTCAGACGCACCACACTCAAAAGATCCTCTTACCTATAGTCTACTTGCAAAAATGAACGTTTGTTCAGTGATGAGGTGTAGCAGAATTTTTTAGAGAAAATGGACATGAAGTGTTTTTGGAATGAAATTTGAGCTATCCCAACTCAGGGCCTCAGTTTCAGGCCTGTGTAGAGTAGATAAGCCTGTGGCACAGCAAAAATTTAGACTTAAAGTGTGTTTATGTATTAGATGAGAAAGTTATAGTGACTTTAAGGTAGCTACCTTAAACCGGCTTTGTTTGCATTCCTTTCTATGCTGTATACCAATGGGAAAACACCTGTAACTGTAAACTATCTGAAACTGTATATAACCAACCATTTTGAGAGAATAAAACAGAACGCACAATGTCACCACATTGGTGTTAGTCTGCGTTGCTCTGGTCTAGCTCCCAAAGTAATTAGGAAATCCTTAGCTTTAATGAGGCTTCCCAGATTGACACTAACAGTTCTCCAAAATGAATTTGATTGTGATGACTATTCTGGACTCTTGGGTTCACCCACTTAGCCCAGAAGCCACACCTGCTCATGAACTGGTGAATATGAGAAGTAATTCCCACAAGAACAAAGCAGAATAGAAGAAAGAAAATGGGCTTTTACTTTCCTGCTATTCGAACTATCCTGCTGTACAACATCTGAAACCCTCTGTGTTTCCCTGCCCTAGTCTTTGAGTGCACAAGAAGAAAATTTAGAATCATTAGTAAGAAGAGAGGTGATGACTCAGGACTTGAAGGCTTGCCAACAACTACCTAAATTAAACCTCTTCAGTAATCAGGTGGAAGTGCTCCAAACTATTTTTACTCTTTATTTTGTTGAAATTGAAACTTTACCTTTTGTTACTCCATCTCATTAGTCAACAGGGTTTGGTGTGTGTTTTTTGAAGTTTCATTTCTACAAAATGACACAAAATAAAGTGTCATTGGCTTCAAAACATGATTTACTGGACAATCCAATCTTCAGCTTGGCTTAAGGCTTTGGAAAAGCTCTTTTGCTATCTGTGACAGGAACACACATTTTTTACCTGTATCATGTTGCTTCTCTTGGAAAAGAATTAAAACTTCATTAAATTAAAAACTAGAGATTACAATTTGATCACTGTATTGTTCTATCTTTATCTACCTTAATAGCATTATAATAAATTAGATGAATATAACACTTGATAAACACTTTTTATTTGAAAAATCTATAGATGTATATGAAACTGGTTTACTGTGCCAAATCCTAACATGGGTCATGAACTCTGAAGGTGTAACACCAGGCAAGAGTCCTGCAGGCTACTTGTCTCTGCTTCCAAAAGAATATCCACATCCTCACACTGGGGAATTTTTCTATAAGGGAACACATTTCCCACTGGTACTCATTAGTGTCAGTTGCCAGAAGTTTTGCTAGAGAACATAGGTTTTCTGCTCATCTCTCAAGAAGCAGGGCTCAGGAGCATGATGTTTTTAGGTAGGGAGAAAACAAGAGAGCTCTGGCCTCAAAAGCAGACATCTGCAACTGCCAGTAGGGCATACTGGTCTCAGTTAACTGATTAAAAAGAAAAATAGCAGTGGATGGAAACGCCCCAAGCTCTTTCTTCATTGTAATGCAACATTTTTGCAGGTGCATCTAAACGGTTTAGTAACATCAAATTTTGAATAACTCCATTAGAGTTTAGGGCCTGTAGTTCTTTGGGCTCACTAGACACCTGTTTGTCAGCCATGCAGTCTGGTCCCTGTGCCACAGAGCTCTAGATGTAGGGCAGCTGTCGTCAGCCAGCACATAAAGGGCTGTGACCCTAGGGGACAGAGCTTCTATATGTTGCTTTCCTTAAGGAAATTGATGGCCAAGCAGTGGGATTGCAGTTGGTGCCACAGGGTTCATGGCTCTGATGCAAATTCAAGTATGTGTACCGGCATTGCAGGTTGAAATCAGTATAACTAAGGCTCACACACATATATAAATGTGTTATTCATAGGACAGCCTGGTATTATGTTCACTTCGAAACAGCCCATTTTAAAAACAGAATCAAGCCTATTTACAGAATAAAATTGGACAGACACAACTAAACAGATATCATCAGAAAACTTTGGAAGACCTTTACCCTGCTGCATTGTTTTCTTACATGAAAGTTTTTCAGGTACTACAGTCTGCCTTTTAGGATTTTATAGTTTATTTCCAAGAAAGCAATATGCTTGTTTTCATTGTCAATCGGTGAAGCAGTTTGGGCTGAGCAGGTCTTTTTACTGTTGACTTTGCATTTCTAATCTGGCATTTAAAAATAAAAGTTGTTTTTTATATTAAAGGATAGTATAGTTCCCTAATAGTGAGGCTGTTGGAAGAGGACCAATGGAGCTTTTCATGTTTAACAAAATAGCCATCCACCCCTGCTTTGATGGAAGGGGGGTTACATATGACTTCCATCTGAGCAGCTTCAAAACTCTTTCTTACTCTAAGTGCAAGAAAAATTCATTATTTGAATATTATCTCATGAAAAAAAATCTTGTCCAGTTAACTGTGAAAGTGTGGAAGAGAACATGGAACAAAAACTGGAGCAAACCCTCCAAAGAACAGTTTTATAAAAGTCTCATGAAGGCCTTTATCCAACTGTCTTGATCAAATTGTCTCTCACTAATTTTTCTTGTGTTCCCTCAGTTGTGCTGCAGTTAGCATGAAATCGATTAAAATCGGAGATTAAAGAGAGTTCCAAACGAAGTATAAATTTTCAAAAATTCTGTTGCATATGCTCAGCAGGCACCAAGGGGAGGGGAGGAAGAAGTCAACAATTTATATAAACAAAATGCACATAAGAAAATCATCATGCTGAAATAATTACAAACAGCAGGCTAGAGTACAACATCCATATTGCCAGACCTAATTTATTTCTTTTAACATTACCTTTATAATCCTTCACCAAGAAGGAATCTTTTCTCCTTTTTTTAAAAGGCATGACAAATATGCATTATAATCAGTTGGGTTAGATTAGTTTTACTTTTTTTTAGAGATAGATTTTCTCTCCCTGAATCTTCAATTGTGACTGCAATGAGTTTCTTTAGAGAAAGAGAGATATTACAAGAGAAAGAGAGAGATTACAAAAAAGCGCTTGCCATCTTCCATTATTAAGCCATAAAAAATAAGAAAAAGAAAAAGGCAAAATAAAAACCCTTGGAGAAAGCTGTTCCATGAGTTGATAGAAGAAGTGACAAGGTTTGTAAAACTTAATGTATACTTAACAGATAATGTCATGCACTGAGGGGGACAAGAAGCAATTTGGGGAAAGAAGGAATCAAAACAAAGAGTCTCAAGGGGAATCAGACAAGACAGATTACTAATAATCAGGTTTAAAATGTCCACAGATTAATTCAAGGATGAAAATATTTGTGAAGAATGCTGGTCGGTAGGATCTTGTGAAAGACAGGTCGTTAGCAAAAATGACCTCAAGTGAACTGGCTAGACTTTAGGACAATCTCTCCACAACATAAAGAGTGTTCCATCTGATGCTCAGAAAAAGTAGCAAATGTAGGAGGAGACTGGCTTTATCAAACAGGGACTGAGCTCCAGCACAAACCAGCCATATATAGGAGTTGGAATTAAGGCAGGAAGCAAAGAAATGTAGAGGAATCTCTTGGCCATGCTGGGGTAGTATTAGAAAAGCCAAAGCTCAGCTGAATATAAAATCTATGAGGAACAAGGGCAACAAGAAGCCCTTCTACTTCTGTGGTAATGGCAGAATATACACAGCAGACAGAGACGTCTTGCTCAATGGGCAGGTGATTTTGTGACAACAGATATATTTAAAGTGAAGTACTCAACCCCTTCTTTTTGTATTAGTCCACAACTGAATCTCCCAGGAATCTGCCTAGAGAGAAGTTTCAAGAGATATTTTCACAATAGTGAAAATTGATCAAGTCTGGAGTCTGTTGCAGAAATTCTTGATACATATGTGCTTCCTGGTACCAGAGAGATAAACTGAGGCAAGAGCTGACTGCAAAGAGAGTCTAGTCCAGAAGCTCACATGCCTTGTGAACAGAAGCTGAGGAAATGAGGTTTTTCTGGGAAAACCTGATAGCAGCCTCCTCCTGCCTGCAGGGCGTTTAAGATGAGAGACCCAAGGTCTTTATGGAGGTGTGCTGTGGGACATCAGGATACAACGATCCTGAATTGAAATAGAGGGGGTTTTATCTACACAAAAGTTAAAAAAAAACATCACTGAAAGGTTGCTGAAGGTTGACACTTCCTGCATAGCCTTCTTTGGAGGTTTTCAAGACCTAGCTGTACCAAAGGCCTGACAAAGCCAGTCTGAAATCAGCACTGATCACGGTTTAGAGTGGGAAGCTGGATAGGATGACCTCTCAGGGCCACTGCCAAGCTGAATTTTGTTATTTTTAAGACTTGGTCCTAAACACAGATAAAAAGAAGATAAAGAAATATCCACCCTATCACTGAACTTACAACTTGTGTGTACTAGCTAATGTTAGTTGTAAATAATTGATTTTATATTGATATTTAGGCCCATAAATACATGATTTGATATTCAGAAATAAGTTGCTTTTGAAGTTCTGGGCATTACCTAATATAAGTAACCAGAATTATGCATTTTACAGTCAGTATAATACATTTATATAATAATCTATATTAGTTATTTGGAACACTTTAAATATCTTCTTGTATTTATATAAAACTTAAAGGTTTACTGTGAAATAAGTAACTGTTCATCGTAATAGTGGTGTAAAAGTGGTAAAGACTAAAACACTGAACAAACAGAACTTATTTTTACCTTCTAAGATTTCATCAAGCATACTAGCACTGGAATTTTACAAGATGCCCAAGGCTTTAGGAGCTCAGAGTCTCATTTTAAGCCCTTGAGTTTGAAGACATTGATCCAAATTTATCGACATTGCCAGGCAGATCACAGTGTCTCTTTTCCAACCACATAATGTAAATAACTGTGACTAAATACTGTAAAAATGCTATCCTGAAGATTCAGGCCCATGAGAGTACGTCCTCATTTTAAAGAAATAAAGAGAAAAATAAACTCATTGACAACTGAAAAACAAGAATGCTTAGCCAAACATTGAAAGAAAACAAATATCAACATGTCAACGCTTGTATTGAGTTTACTGAGGTTTAGACTTCTTAAAGTCTCACTGAAATTATAATTTGCTAACCATGACTAAACCATGTTACAAATCCAGGAACATATGATTGCCAAGGGCAATTGCACACTAGCAAAAAATCTTTATAAAGGCAAACAAATGGAGCAATAGAGTATGAATCAAAGACAATTTGAATAGTTGCAATTATGAGGGGTTTAAAGGCAGTGATGGACCAGGGACTGCATACTTTATTATGACTGTAACTACTTACCACAAAGAAGATCAAGGAGACAAGGATATATGTTTAGATGGGAGCAGCATGAGGGAACCAAAGCAGACAGCAGGGAAGAAGGACCGGTTTATGTTAAGGATAAACAACATGTAGGGCCCTATTCCTACTTTTGCTGATGCCCTTTGCAAGAGATTGTTATCTAATAACTTTCTATCCTACAGAACTGAAGGTCTGAGACCTTCAAGTCACTAATCTCAGTTTTAGACATTGACCTTAGTTTTGATTTACAAAGGCTAACTCCAGCTTTGGAATTCAGTTTGCCACAAAAGTTCAGTCCCACAGGCAGACGTGGAAGAGGGCTGTTTCCTGAAAGCTACCTTAATGCAGATTTTTGTAGTAAGAGAGAACATTAAATTGCAAGTAAGAAGATGTGCATATCTGAGTATCATTCCATACCCCATTTTTTTTTTATTTTAGGAGCAATTTAGTCTCCTATAGATTTAAGCATCTTCCAGCCCTGCATCACACATTTTCAACAAGTAGAAGAACACTACCTGGTGC
>WAAE01014609.1:46888-82648 GCA_013400495.1 Nicator chloris | reverse complement strand
TAAGTCTGGGGCTAAGATTGGATGCAGCCACACCTAGACTCCTCTCTGAGGAATTCAGAAAGCAAGGGGGTCCTCTCTGCACTGTGTGACTCAACAAACAAACTTCGTGTGAGGCTCCCATTCTGTTTGTGACACAGCATCACACAGGTGACAGGTCATGGCTGAGCCTGGGACCTTCCCTAGGGAGGTAACTAAAGGAGCCCGTGGGATCAGTGCCCAGTCATGCCAGACAGCATGGGTACAGTGAATGTAAAATCAGAGCTAAAACCAGTGTAAAGCAACTAATGATTCCTTCTACCAGAAGAGAGATGCTAAAGGCTCCAAAGCAAGAGTAGGCTTCTAGACAAAAATAGTATATTTAGTTACCAAAAAAAAAAACCCCATAACAGTTACACCTGTGAGAGGTCTTTTAGACTGGAAAACCTTTGTTGCTTTTTTTTCAATTATATTTGTGCTAAGAACAAATACTATCACAACTTGCAAAGTTGTCTCTTTTCTTAGACCACATGGCTACAAAACTACTTCTAGAGAGGCTCGGGGATGTACAGTCGTGAGACCTGCCAGCCATTTAATATGCACAACCTGCTGCAAAGACACTGACAACTTGACAAAGGAACTGCACGGATGCCATTACTGGTTGTGAATTCACACATCACATCCCCCTCACTCCCAAACCTGAGACAGACAGACGTGGTTTATATTTAGTATCAGGAACACACAGAACAGGGAGGAGCTCCTTGCTCTCCACTTAGGATCACTGACCAGTGTCCACTATCTTAACAGCCAAGGAGCATCCAAGCCTTTCCACAGGATGATCAAAACTAGTGAAAAAAATGCTATTGTACACTCTAGGAATGTTATAATATTGGCAAAATATTGATTTGAAAGGCAGCCATTTTCAAAATAAGACACGCTTAAGCATTGCCCAGGGCCTATGCAATTAGGCTTTAACATATGCATGAGGACAAACCCTTTTCCCTGTGCCTGGTTCCTTGGATTAGGGTCAGAAACAGTTAATGCCTCCAGCTGAATGACAGATATATGTCCACCCAATAAACCACACAGATGTATTGGTAACTTATCTGTCCCATGATATTTTGTTCAAAGTTCATGGCTGCTCTCAGGAAAACAAACCATCAGCAAGTACCCGTTAAACCAAGCTATTTAATGAACACTGCCGATGGCACACATACTAGCATTTGCTCTCTTCTTTTATAATTAAAAAAAATTTATTTTCTAACAGATGTATAAAGAAAATTTTCAATAGAATTGGAGGTTGCTATAATGATCCTGCAAAACAATTATTGGTTTTTTAGGATAAACTCAAATTTCACTTCAGATATTATATCAGTGTCCAGTTTTCATAGCCAGGAATGTTATGAGATATATTGTACCTGCTTTTTCATGTATAGATACCAACAAAGTTTTAGAAAAAAAGTAGTATGCAAATACTGAGTCAAAAACATGCCTTCTAGTAAGGAAAGCAAGTTTCTCTTGCTTGGACATCATTAACATGAGAGAAAAGTGGTCAGAACTCCTAAGCAGTATTTAATGCCATTGATATTTTTATGATCCAACCTGTTTTCCAACTAAAAAGAAATATCACTAAATAAATGCAATAACTTTTTTATATCCTTAGAGTGAAAACAGCAAACTAGTTAAAGCATAGAATATTTTTACTTACTTTAATAAAGCCAGTTTGTGATGATCAAAGTACAGTTTAGTAGAACTGAATTTGGCAGAGCTAGCATTTAAAACAAATATTGTCAACTCAAAATGTAAAACAATACATTATTTCCTAAAAGGTATACTCTCAGTATCAAAAGGAACACAAAATAAAAGTTTTTGTAGCTCTCTCTCTTTAACAATATTTTGCTGTGAGAAAGCTCACTTCTGCAACACACACACAGATTTCCAGAACTGCATTCCCTCGTGGGTATAGTAACAGGGCAAAGTAGGAAACTAGAGTAAACTTCCACTATTAAGCTTATAATAATCTCTTTGAAAAATGGAAATCTTTTTCTGTGTTTTTTAACTTTCCTTTATGAATGTCATTTGTATTTGTTTGTTTCTTGTGATCACATTGTGAAAACCCCATTTATTTTCAAGACCAAGCAGAGGATGTGTAGAATGGATTGCTTGCCAGGGCCAGAAGAGGGAGCTCAAATTAGTGTTTTCATTTATTAGGCTAAAGCAGCATGTAACTGTAGAATTTAACAGTAAAGGTACTTTTAAAACATTAATTAGACACTTTGATGTATCATGCATTTAAATTAAAGTAACAGATTAGCCTCTCTGATTGGCATCTGTAGTAATGGCAGTATAGGTCAGAGTTAAAGGTAAAAGGCTGTCTTAAAACTGAGCCTTCACACCACAGGTAATATCTGAACAAAAAAGCCAGGTTGCCCTGCAGTAAATGCCTTCAAACTCACCTCTTTGTCCATCAGGCACACAGAGGCATTCTCTCCAATGGGAAACAAAGCTGTGTAGGCTTCTCCCAATTCTTGCTGTAATGTCTCAGTACACACACCTCCTGTAAAGCCTCCAGTCCAAGACACACCTTCAGGTATTTTTAAGACTTACTTAAACTGACTCACACCTCTCTGTTCTCAAAGCAGAATCAGTTAACTCAGGCTCTGCTTTTGCCTCCTAAGCTGCACTTTCTGCTAGTTATTCTGTACCAAGTCCTTGCTGTGCTGCTTTGCAGAATTAAACCGCCTTACATTCACTAAATTTTATATTTTCCTGTCCACTACCTTTAACACAACATATGTTGCCACAGCTGTGAATATGGACAAAGAATACAAAAGCACATCTCTCTGAGGTGATTCAGTCTGTGTTGGATTAGACATGATGAATCTCTTGGATAAGTAAGTTTGTACCAAACAGCATGCAATTATTGCTTTACATGCTATAAATAACATCCATTTCCACTTAAGGTTTTCAGAAGTTCAGTGTAATAATTATTATAGACAGTAACAGACAAACAGAATTGGGAGGATAGTACCACCAGAAAAATCTGGGATAAAGTATACAAGTAAGATCCTTTCAAGTAGCTCGTAAGCATGGAAATGGGTTTGCAAGTGTACAGAATGTCATATTTAAAAAAATATTTATATGGTGGCAAAAACAGAGCCTACAGAAGTGTGAGAGAAGAAGGGTATGTTTGAATTTTATGTCAAGGCGATTAAATCAACAGAAAGGGGAAAAATATTTAAAGAAACATTAAAATGCCAATGCTAACAGAACAAATCTCACCACATAAAATCCATAAGTAAAATAAGTTAAAAGGACTCTACAAATAAAGAAAATGTATCATAAAAGTCTAAGAATAAGACATATCTTTTCTTTGCCCTCCTACAACCTAATATTTAAATACAAGGTTATCCTCTCAGACCTTAAACCCTCAGACCTGCAACTCTCTAAATATGCTTCTCTGTTCTCAAAGAAATATCTGTGTAACAGTGTGGAGATTAGAAACACATTGATTAAAGAACCAATTTTATTACAATGAGATAATTAAAAATTAATTTCAGCAAAGGAACAAAACAGAACAAATAAATTAATAATTATAAGTATGCGACTAGGCACAGAGAAAAATACTCAATGCAATAATGAACAATGTGCCAAATAATAAATATTTCTTTATTAATCTCATGGCTTCTTTGATGGCCCTGGATTCCTCTCCTTCCGCTTAGCGGCTTTCTCCATTTTCAGCTGTAACAAAAAAAAGGCACCAGCAGTGGTTCAAACATTGACTTGCGAATCGGCTAACAGTGCGATATTAAATTCTACATCCAGTCACAAATTTACCAGGGTGATACACGCAGTGGAAAAAGGTACACAACACTATTATCCCAACCTAGCACTGGTTACCTTTGCACCACAAGACAAAGGAGCACTTCCATGGCCCTGCAGCTCCTCCCCTACTGAAACCAGGCTGCCTTATCTCTGATGATGGCAATCTGGGTATTTAAGTATCCCTCAAGGCCAGTGTGCCTCCCGAATGTTCACGGGTTTATCTCTGTGTCAATGAAAGGTGGAGCAGTTTTATTGCAGATGTCTAACAGACACAGTCAGAGGAACCAGCACACATAAAACCACACAGGAATGGTGCTGAACCTCAAGGCCATGATTTCCTCCTGGAAGATTTTTTTTCTACACAACAGGAACTTGCAGGATCTTGGTAAAAATTATCAATACATACACATTTCAGTCTGTCATTTCGTAGTAAGGCTATTAATCCAAACAAATATATCTGTTGGTTTTAGAAGCTATGATTTCTCTCAAGTATTGTTACATGAGTGAATGAAATCATATTTAGAGCAATTATATAAAAGGGATGTGGAGACTTTTGCATCCCATCTAACACATATGTTGCTGTTAAAAATGCAAGAAAAAAAGAATTAACATACTTCTTATCATCATCAAATAATATCAAAAGGAAACAAGACCTCATTGGGATGTCTATGAATGAACTCACTGTTAAGCAAATGTTATTGGTCTACACAAAAGTTCATTTTAAAACACTTTTCCCCCTTTGGAGACTTGAAGTTTTTATCTCAAATTCCTACTACCTTTTGTAAAGCAAATAAATTCTTGGGGGGGAAAAAGAGACGGAGAAATTTGAATTTGATGTTTTCTATGAACCAATGTAATATTTGTTACATCTATCCATATTTTGTGATGATTTACAAAACAAAGAAAATTATTTTGAATTTCACAAAGCTACAACAGCTTTCTCCTTGACAAACACCTTGCTGAAAGTAAGCGGGCAAAATAGCAAAACAGTTTAGATTTTAAAAGTTAATTATGCAACATTGCCTTACAAAAGAATTCATAAACAGTCGAGACGTACTTCAGCTGAGATGGTGGAGCTAAGGGGCTAATGTGAGGAAAGAACAGGTATTTAAACATGTGAATAACCCACAACACAGGGCATTTAAATTAAAGATAGTCAGTGTGGTGAAGGAGGCACCTCTAAGCGAGTGATACAGATCATCTAAGAAAGACCAAATTTCACCAAACTTACACAGACAGTTATTTAAAAAAAGGAATATTATAAAATTGCAGAAGTAAGGTAGCAAATACGCAGTCCTAAATGTCACTGGGGAGTTTCTGCAACTCTGCGTTGTTGTTTCTTTTTGTCACATAGTAAAAGGTTTTGGTTTTCTGTAATAGAGAGTTACCTCAATTAAAATTTGCCTGCTTAAGGTAAATGCCATCCCACACATGACAGACCTCCGAAATCCTGTAGTAGCTCATAACTGTATTTTTAAATTTATGTTAAGAACTAGCTTTCTCAGGAATTGAAAAGGAATTATAATGCATTTATATGCCACTTAAATCATACAGGTATGGGTTTTATACATCCTCTTGTGGAAGTGTATTTAATGAAGCAATAAATGTATTAACTTGCCCGTTCTTGATAACGCTTTTCAAAGTAAGCCATGTCATCAGCTTCTGATTGTTTTCCATGAGAAACTTGCCCTGTGGCACTTGAACTACCTGAAAAACAAAACATAAACAAAAAAAAAACCACCCTTTTTTATTAATGATACTTGCTATTCCATTAGTTATATTTTACATTTGGCAAAACCCATATAAAATGGGAGCCCACCTTTATAGGCAAGCACAAAGCCCAGCATTTGGGACCAAAGAGAAAACTTTTTAGTCTAGGCTAGCAAGAACCATAAATTGTCTTAAAGGAGTTTAACAGTTATATTAATTGTTAAATTGTTGTACTAAATAAGAGACATAAAATAAGTGTAAGCGATCCATATTCTACTGGCTGAAGGCAGTTTCACAGGATTGTGCTGAATATGTACAACCCATTCAGACATGATGAGTTTCCAAGAGGAATGAAGAATTTTAAAAACTGATCTAATGAATATATGACACCATTGATGCGAAAGATAACAACCACTAAGAAAAAACAATTTAAGGTAAAAAAAATCATAAGCAAAAATAAGAAGCATTGAGTTATTCTAAGCATTCGAAGTACATGAATGTTGTACTAACTTATCACATGCAAAGCTTCAATATTCATTTTAAAGCCCTGAGTATCCTTCAATTCATTAATAAAATCAATTCATTTTATATTAAATTCTTTCTGTATAACAGTATTATCCTGCTTATACATCACCTGCTATTTGTGGCATGGTTTGAGCAGAACTCGAAGGCCCCTGAAATGCTTTTAGAAATGGATGATCCATGCTAGTAATAGGAGCTTCTAAAAGTTCAGCAGAAGGAGCACCTGTCAGAAAATAAGTTGAATGAAAACAATAATTAAGTCAGGAAATACAGTCCTAAAACACATGCTGGGGTCAAAACAAGGTTACAGATTAATATCTACAACTCTCAGCGCAGACCCCATAAGGTGGAGTTAACAAAAGCATTACAAGGATGGCTTCAAAAGGATTGAAAAGCTTTGTTTCTTCAATTACTACAGTAATGTTTTAGTTTCTAAACTTCAGACAAACCCAGGAATCCAGATCAGAATTTAGAAAATAAACAATGGGTATGTGGCAATCATAGATAAAACAGTGTTTCAGGACAAAATGTGTGCATTATCAAATGACACAAAATCACAGAGCAGAAAAAGTATCAAGACCAACTAACATGTCTGTTAACAAGGTCTACCAATTACCTCTTTTTTTCATGCTGAACAGCTATTAACCTTTGAGTATGGAAACAAAAATTCTGTAAATATATAAACCAAGAAATACCTGGGCAGTATTAGGCTAAAGGACCAACATAAATAGAACATGGAAGTATTAGGTTACAGGAAGTATTGGAAGTTACAGGTTCTCTCTAAAGGATATGCTGCATTTCAAGAAGAAGCAACCAAGCTGAACACCAGAATCGTTGAAAAACAGCTTTTTATCAACTCACTACGGGGAGTAGAAAATAACAACCTTAACATCTTGAAGACAGCTAGAAAGGAACAGTCTTTCTGTAGTTCTACTCCTATTCATCCAATTTGCCATCAAACTTTAAAACTCTACTTTGATTTAGTACTTTTCAAAACTTAGGTGGAGAACTAAAATTTCATCTCAGGTCGGCTGCACATACCTATTCCGCTGTCATCGAGCCTCATGTAGCCTTCTGCTAGAGAACTAAAACCAGTCAGTCCTCCCATGGCAGCGTAAGGAACATCCTGCCCCACGGGCTTGCCTTGGGCTAAGCGCTCCTCTTTCGTTTCCACAACTGTTTCGTGAGCATAGGCTGGCTGACCACAGGCACAGGTAAAGCAGCTGTGAAAGCCTGAACACTTGGAACCTAAGAAACAAATAAATGAGTGGGATGGTGATGGGATTTAAGCATCCAGCTGTATGAAAAGGCTGTATAAAAGAGAAAGGATGACTCTTGGGATTAGATCATGGGGGCCATCCAGTCACAGGATCTTACTGAGCCAAGTTTCAACTACCTTTGTGGATGGAGATTCCAGCTCTTTGAGCAGCCTGGACCAATGCTGCATCAGAAATTTCTTTTCTGATATCTAACTGTATTTCCTATGTTGCAACTTGTGTTCATTGTCATTAGCAACATGCCTCTCCATCCTCTTACAACAAATAAAAAGAAAAGAAGTTCTGACACTGGGTAAAGCTGACAACCTGCCATCATTTTGGCAGCATCCCTCCAAAGGTGTATAGCAGGGCTATATCAATGTTGCAGGGCTAAGAAACTTCTTATCACAATTTATTACACAAATCACAATTTCAGTATCTTTTTAAATTAGCAATATTTTCTCATTAGTAAATAGTGACTGTGGAAGCAACAGAATGGGTTCTACACAGGAGTATCATTAGACTGACTTTCAGGGGCTTTTAAGCTTACACAGCCACAGGGTGTAATTGAAATAGTTATACAAATGTTATGTGACATTCAGAAACAGAATAAAGTGACCTGTCGGCCCTAGCTACATCTAAAACTGTAATCAAAGTCCCTCTGGAGCAATGATGTGACCAAGAAATTAAGGAAGTGATGTTGCAAATGTTTCATTATACAAATCACCCTGCTTCCAGCCCACAGTTCATTCTATGGAACCCCATGAAAGATTTCTTAAATCTTTTGTAATATGTTGATCACATTCTTGAAAATGTTAAAGGTTTTTTCATATTATTTTGGGCACTCCTCAGTAACGGAACTCTATGTTTGGACACAGAATACAATATATGCAATATATACTGAGCAACAAGTAGTTAAGTTTTTCATTTATAGCTTATCTGTCACATTAGATTTATCAACACTGAACAAGACTAATACCATTACATTAAAACAAGCCCAAAATAGAAGCAATTCTTGGCACTTCACTGCAAAATCTGTGAAGCCCTCAGAAGTGTCTGGTATTTTTGAGAAACACTAAGGAAAAGGCATTATATATATGTTAATATTGAAAACACTGTCTTCTATGGATTCAATCTGAATTATCCAGCTGTACATCTAAGATTTTCACATTAATTACTGCAAATTATTGAAAGGCTGTCATATAGATATTTTATGGTTTATTCTATGGGATATGATTCTCAACCAGCAAAAGCTGTTTACAGTTCTTTTCTATACAAAATAGAGACATTGCATGAAAGAAATTTAATAACAGCACAGAACTCCAGCAAAAAAAAATCTTCATCTTACATAATTTGAGGTTTCAAACTGAAACATCTTTATGCATTATTTATTTCCTGTGGTTAATAATTACTGCTGTTTCATGACAACGTCAAACAACTGTAGCAAAATGCTTCCTCCTAATACCTTCTCTAAGATCTTGCTGAAACTTCATTCCATTTGCATTTCTAGACCCACAATCTCTATGGTCATGAACCACTTTGTCAGAGTGCTAGCAATGGGATTATTTGGGAACAGAGTACTACTTCCTGCTGAGTTGAGAAAAAAAATAGAAATATATTAATGTTACAGTCAACCAGGCAATAGAGGAATTGAGATCAACACTTCTCTTTGTCAAACTACCAATTTCAGGTAGAAAAGGCATGTGCATGCAGCTGGAAGTGACAAACCTCAAACAGGGTGCTTTCATACTGTCTTCAGGCATCTGTCTCCATAAGCACCTATCTGAAGCATTCAAAGATTTAAACTCCTTCACACGACCTGGGGAAACTAAGGATGCTGTTCTAAACCCTCCCGTGCAAAAGGTGATGTCTTCCTTCCCACTTCTCATCCTTCCTCAAGGATGAAAACGCACATTGGTGACAAGAGCAGCACACACCCAATACGCTGGGCAGAACACGGACCCCTGACACGCTGCTCCTGCGGAGTTTCCTGGCGAAGCGTGCTGCAGGCGCAGCAGTGACTTACAGGAGTTACAGGGAAAGCCAGGCGCCGCGCTGTGCTGATCAGCGAAGTGCTTGCAGCGGCAGCGGACGGGCTGGGTGCCGTTCAGGGGCACAAACCGGTAGGACTGGCACGGGCAACCCTTCACTCTGCAAGGCACACGGATAGGGCGCTCTTCGGGAAGCACCTCGTAGTCTGTTTTGTGTTGTTTATACCTAAAACAGGAAAAGTAATAACTTTTAGAACTCTGTTAGCATCTATCAGAAAACTACCTGAAAGGCTTACCATTTACTTCACAAGTTTTATTTTGAAGTAGCTTTAATTGTACTATTTACTCTTAACTGTTAATTTTCAATTAAATGCATAATAGCAGGTGGTTTTACATCTATTCATTACATAAATATCACATATCCTTCTGTTTAGTTTTGAGAGCACTACCAGAATCAATCTGATCTACGCTAACTCATGCCTTGCAGCTGAATTTATTGAGACTACAAAATCATTTTGGTCTCAAAAAATATATTGACATTTGCATTTACAAACAGTTCTTACTATTTAAAACCTAATTTTCTCAACCCTTAAATGTTAAATAAACTTGCCTATGTGCTACTGTAACGTGTCTGGGAATATTTCACACTTTCTTGACTTTTAAAAATACTGAAATGTAAACAAAGGGAAGCTACCCACCGGTGAGTGCAAAAGCACAGTGTCTCTGGTCCCACAAGCTTACAGTCCATGCCAGTTGGTGATCTCCAGCTCACATACAACCTGTTCTGTAGCCGAGCTGGTAATACTTTTCTTTTGTACTCCTCGTATTCCTCAGGAGTAAAGAGCTTTCCTCCATCATCATCACCTACAATTCTGTATACATGGCATAAAAAAGCCATTAGAAATTGAAGACAATAAAAGTAGGTTTCTCCACTTTTTTTTTTCAAATAATATGTAACAGAACTTTTTCTGTAAATGCAAAACAAACCTTGTATTTCATATTACTCTTCCAATAATTAACCAGAACTATAGCTGATTTTTAGAGAATATTTTTTGAATAACGCTCTTTTTAAAAATTTGCTCTGATGGACTGAAAATCAGTTCTAAGAGACAAGAAAAAAATTAATACAGCAAACTACCAGGGGTTCTTTTGGGAAAAAAAGCAATGAGCATCAAGGGTCATGTAACCAGCCAGCTCTGCCTCAGACTTCTTGACTGACCTCTGGCAAGTCACTGCACCCATCTACACCCAACCGTGCTGCAAATTTGTATCAGGAGATTAATTTTAGCCTAGTCTGAGTATTCAGCTGCAAGCAGGTAACCCCATTGCCATCAAAGTAACAAACAACACATCCAAGTTGTCTTCTGATTTGCAAGAAGACTATGCTAGCTTCTGTAGCTGAAGTTGGTGGGAGCTGTATCCCTCAGTTCAGACAGGCCCATTTGTTTAAGCTATCACCATGTTCAAATTCAAGGTACCAATAGCTGGAACTCTGGAGCAGCATCCAAATTCTGCATTTGTGGAAACAATTAAGGACAACAAATAAAATATGTAAAATACAATTGAGACTTAACTGCAGTACTTACCTGTGCTGAAAGTGATTTCATTTTTGTCTGTAAATATTTCAGTTATTGGATATGCTAAAACATGCTGAACGAGTGATTCTTTGTCAAATATTCTGTGGATTTGTGCGCTGCCAGCACTGTACAGCACCAGAATAATGCGCCAACACAACGCTATCATTTCCATGTCAACCCAGCCAACACCCACTGAATCACTGCACATCTTACGTAAGAAATACCACTGTGCCTTCCTTTGCTGTTTTACTCAAGGTTTTCCTAAACTAAATTAAGATCTCAGCACAACGACTGTGTTTATTTTTGTTCTGCCTTTTGAGAGGACCGCTGACAAGATTAGCAGCAGTGCAGGGGATTTGTACAATGCAAAACTTTGAACTCATGATGCACAGAACTCCGTGTATTCTGAAAGAGCAGTACGGCTGGCAGGTTGTCAAATAATGGTCTGGATAGGACGGGACCTTAAAGACCACCTAATTCCAGCGCCTCTGCCGTGGGCAGGGATGCCACTGGCAGACCAGATGGCCTCCCACAGCACATCTACGCTGCCGGGCGGGCCTGGCTGCGAGGGACGATGCGTGACTTCACCGCTGACAGCCAAGCTTTGCAACGCGTCCTCAGCAGGGCACAGCAGCCACGGCACCTCCGACTGCGGCAGTGAACGGCGGGCGGTGCGTGTGGCTCAGCGGAGCCGCCGCAGACCCCGAAGCGGCCAATTCAGGAGGGCAGGGGGCGAGCGTCCCTCCCGGAGGAATCGGCTACAAGGGATGCGACACGGCTGGAAACGCCCGTCCCCCGCCCCAGCGACCCCAGCGCGCCGCCCCCGTGCCCTCACCGCCGGTACTCCGCGTACTCCTCCAGGGCCTGCGCCTCCACCTGCAGCCGCTCCATGCCCGCTGGGCCGCCCGGGGCAGGGGCCGGGAACGGGCAGGGCTCCGGCGGCGCCCGCGCACGGAGAGCGGCAGGCGGGAGGCACCGGGAGGCAGGCGGGAGAAAAGCGGGGGACGGGGGGAGACAAGGCGGGGGAAGGCGGGGGACAGGCGGGCGGCAGGCGGAGGGAAGGCGGGGCAGGCGGGCGGCCCCCGCAGCACGCTCCGCACCGGCGGCTGAGGAACGTGCGGATCGGGAGGTGTGCGCAGCGCCCGTGGCACGGCCAGCCCCGCGCCGGGATGTTGTCCCCGCCGCTCGGTACCGGGCGCGCAGCGGGGCCAGGTGGTGCTTCGCTTTCTTCTGGTTTGCTCAAAGCAGGGAGCCAGGTGGTAACCCACAAAAGGCTACGTCATCAAAAGTTTACACTATTTTATTACATTTTAACAAAGGCATCGGCATTCATTGGCTACGATTGCATATCTTTTCTACTAATTAGTATTCAGCCCCCTATTTGGTAGTCATACCTCTCACTTGTCATGCTAATTAGTACACAGGCACGGTTCTGCCCATTTGAGTCTGGGGTCTGTTTTGAGTAGGTGGTCGCGATTACCCACAGCTGGAATTACCTTTCCCCCAGTTACTGCTCAGTTCTGCTGGCTTCACTCGTGGTGGCTCTCATCCAGGCAGTCCATTCATCTTGCAGTTGTCTTCTCTTTTCCTTAAAGCCAAAAATTAGCCGAGCATACAAGGTTCACAATGCAATTGCGCAATCATAACTGCCCAGCTATGGCTACTGATTAACAACTAAAAAAATTGCAAAGTTTGATTCAAATCTTGAGGGGCTCCATATCAAGGACAGGACACACGTGGTATGCACACACTCTGGGAAGGCAATCGCCCCTTGTGTCCCTTGGGATAGACACGCTCCCTGATCAGCAGTGCCAGGGCACGGCCACACACACCCACAAGTGCAGTGCCTCAGAAGGGCACCCACAGTCTTGGGTGCCACCAGCCACACAGCACAGCATCCAAGCCCTCCCAGAGCCTGCCTTGCCCCCAAATTGCCCTCTGCTGCTGCTGCTGCTGCTGCTATTTAGACCACCATTCTTCTGGTGGATAGGTGAGGGGCGTTTTTGGTTGGTCACCGATTCCTCTCCCTTTACAAAATATATGTTCCATAAGAAAATATGCTTTNGCTGAAAGTGATTTCATTTTTGTCTGTAAATATTTCAGTTATTGGATATGCTAAAACATGCTGAACGAGTGATTCTTTGTCAAATATTCTGTGGATTTGTGCGCTGCCAGCACTGTACAGCACCAGAATAATGCGCCAACACAACGCTATCATTTCCATGTCAACCCAGCCAACACCCACTGAATCACTGCACATCTTACGTAAGAAATACCACTGTGCCTTCCTTTGCTGTTTTACTCAAGGTTTTCCTAAACTAAATTAAGATCTCAGCACAACGACTGTGTTTATTTTTGTTCTGCCTTTTGAGAGGACCGCTGACAAGATTAGCAGCAGTGCAGGGGATTTGTACAATGCAAAACTTTGAACTCATGATGCACAGAACTCCGTGTATTCTGAAAGAGCAGTACGGCTGGCAGGTTGTCAAATAATGGTCTGGATAGGACGGGACCTTAAAGACCACCTAATTCCAGCGCCTCTGCCGTGGGCAGGGATGCCACTGGCAGACCAGATGGCCTCCCACAGCACATCTACGCTGCCGGGCGGGCCTGGCTGCGAGGGACGATGCGTGACTTCACCGCTGACAGCCAAGCTTTGCAACGCGTCCTCAGCAGGGCACAGCAGCCACGGCACCTCCGACTGCGGCAGTGAACGGCGGGCGGTGCGTGTGGCTCAGCGGAGCCGCCGCAGACCCCGAAGCGGCCAATTCAGGAGGGCAGGGGGCGAGCGTCCCTCCCGGAGGAATCGGCTACAAGGGATGCGACACGGCTGGAAACGCCCGTCCCCCGCCCCAGCGACCCCAGCGCGCCGCCCCCGTGCCCTCACCGCCGGTACTCCGCGTACTCCTCCAGGGCCTGCGCCTCCACCTGCAGCCGCTCCATGCCCGCTGGGCCGCCCGGGGCAGGGGCCGGGAACGGGCAGGGCTCCGGCGGCGCCCGCGCACGGAGAGCGGCAGGCGGGAGGCACCGGGAGGCAGGCGGGAGAAAAGCGGGGGACGGGGGGAGACAAGGCGGGGGAAGGCGGGGGACAGGCGGGCGGCAGGCGGAGGGAAGGCGGGGCAGGCGGGCGGCCCCCGCAGCACGCTCCGCACCGGCGGCTGAGGAACGTGCGGATCGGGAGGTGTGCGCAGCGCCCGTGGCACGGCCAGCCCCGCGCCGGGATGTTGTCCCCGCCGCTCGGTACCGGGCGCGCAGCGGGGCCAGGTGGTGCTTCGCTTTCTTCTGGTTTGCTCAAAGCAGGGAGCCAGGTGGTAACCCACAAAAGGCTACGTCATCAAAAGTTTACACTATTTTATTACATTTTAACAAAGGCATCGGCATTCATTGGCTACGATTGCATATCTTTTCTACTAATTAGTATTCAGCCCCCTATTTGGTAGTCATACCTCTCACTTGTCATGCTAATTAGTACACAGGCACGGTTCTGCCCATTTGAGTCTGGGGTCTGTTTTGAGTAGGTGGTCGCGATTACCCACAGCTGGAATTACCTTTCCCCCAGTTACTGCTCAGTTCTGCTGGCTTCACTCGTGGTGGCTCTCATCCAGGCAGTCCATTCATCTTGCAGTTGTCTTCTCTTTTCCTTAAAGCCAAAAATTAGCCGAGCATACAAGGTTCACAATGCAATTGCGCAATCATAACTGCCCAGCTATGGCTACTGATTAACAACTAAAAAAATTGCAAAGTTTGATTCAAATCTTGAGGGGCTCCATATCAAGGACAGGACACACGTGGTATGCACACACTCTGGGAAGGCAATCGCCCCTTGTGTCCCTTGGGATAGACACGCTCCCTGATCAGCAGTGCCAGGGCACGGCCACACACACCCACAAGTGCAGTGCCTCAGAAGGGCACCCACAGTCTTGGGTGCCACCAGCCACACAGCACAGCATCCAAGCCCTCCCAGAGCCTGCCTTGCCCCCAAATTGCCCTCTGCTGCTGCTGCTGCTGCTGCTATTTAGACCACCATTCTTCTGGTGGATAGGTGAGGGGCGTTTTTGGTTGGTCACCGATTCCTCTCCCTTTACAAAATATATGTTCCATAAGAAAATATGCTTTGCTCATTGTTCAAGACTACAGGAGGCCAACTGTGGGAAACATTCCTAACCAAAGACGATTTTTAGACTGGCAACCTGCAAGTCCCAATTCCTCTCCATATGCCACAATCAATGTAACCATATTGGAACAACTCCTCCAATGTGTTTTTAGTGAATCCATCACAGGCTGCTATTTCAGATGCTGCACTATGTGTGTAAATTAACTGTTTCCCCTTGATACAAACAGACCAGCCACAAAGTGATCAAATACGTGAAGGAAAAATATAGTACATCTTCCTCATATGAGCTTTAGGAAATTGGTATTTAAATTGTGCTCTGCCTGCCAGCATAAGCTATGAGCCTTCACACTGTCAAATTGACATCCAAGAGGAAAGGTTTTTTCCATACCATACAATCATACCACCCTNGGGTGGGGGGTGGGCAGGGAAGAGCTCTGGCGAGCCTGGTTCACACAGAATGAGCAGAGCTCCTGTGTCATGGGTTGATGTGCTTCATCTGTGCAGATCTTTGTTAAAAACAGTCCCCTGAAATACAGTTTGGGTTTAGAGAGAATAGCCAGATTTCTTAGTAAGGCAGCTTTCAGTGAGGGGTNAACCACCAAAACAAAAAAACCCCAGCAATTCAGGGAAATCTCCACACAGTTTTGAACTGGGCAAGCCACCAGCAATGTAGCAGAAGGTGAAGAGGAATGTCACAAGGACCATGGCAATGTTTTGCCAAAACATCCCCGAGAGGGAGAAGAAACAACAGGGACACTCTCCAGTTCCCAGCAGTATCTAAATAAGGTGACAGGGCATATGGTTTGGGCATTTGTCCTGTGGCTATGCCACATGTATAAGAAATTTCTGCAGAGCAGACAGCACTGCAACACAACACACACATTCTGTCACACTGAGATCTGAACATCAACAGGTCACCCTCAAAGGCAGGAAAGACATGGGAACAAGTCCCCACTGCAGTCAATGCATCTTCAAGTAAGCTAGTGAAAGAAAATTACACAAAAAAAAGCCAGGATTGTCAGGGAGAAGTCAGGGAAAATTCCTCCTGTGACCAAAACTTCAAAAAGAAACACATGGGGGGAAGGGGACCTTGAAAGCAGGACTAGAAGCTCTGCAGACAAAGAGTTTGAACATACTGAGGAACACACTGCTCCATAGGAGCTGCACAAAACTGAAGATCTCTGAGATACCTTATCTGTATGCACATTTTGCTGGTGCCAGAGATCCNTACAAATGTTAGTCTATATGTCACTCAAGTCAGTGTTTATGCATGAACAGCCAGTGAGAACTTATTGAGAGTAGGAAATCACGTCAATTTTTTTGTGAGGCATCTGTCCTATGAACTACTTCCCATCAAAAAAAAATTGGGGATTTTTTCCTGGATCTGATCACAGCAAGTGTTTTTCAATACAAAGAGTGTTCAGTTTATTAGCACCCAGTGCTAATAAAACATTCTCCCCCAAGATATGCTGGGATGCAAATCTGGATCAGTAGATTTAGCTGGGAACAGATATAAAAGATACTTTGTAACTCAGAAATTGAGTTCTTAGCTAATAAAGGTATCTCAAACACTCTCTTTTTACTGTTATAGCATGAGTATTGGAATAGATTTTGAATTTAGAAAATCCATTCCTGTCTCTCATCCCTTCTAGGAGATTGTTAATAGACAAACATCCAAAATAAAATTCATTAAAGACTACAAAAAAAAAAATCTGTTTTGAGCAAACTACCAAATAACTTTCAGTAGCAGGGAAGAAAAAAAAGAAGGCTTTCTGCTACCATGAAGAAGCCATGACACAAGGTAAGTAAAAGGAATAGCAATCCAGATGGCATGTTTTACGTCCTGTGGTTGTGATGTAGCATACGGATACTGCTGGCCCAAGATCTCTGAACACATCAAAGTGGGTTGAACATATGGACACATACTTACAGTACAGCTCTGTGAGACCTAAGGTGCTGCCTACACATCAAAGGCAACAGCTTAATGTTTCACAGGGTGTTGACAGTCTCTCTCGACACTCTCTGTTAACAATAAAATGTGTGACCCTTTAAATTTTTTAAAACCCTTACAAGTTTGACAAGTGCTTAAAATTATTCTAAGTGAAACATCTATAAATTGAAGATAGCCACTTCACTATTGCAAAAATAATTAATTTAGGAAATATCTGTTTCAATATTTTAGACCTCAAGTCATCATTTCGAAGTAGTAGTCAGTCATTCTATTTTTGTGGATCTGGTCAATGACCATCTGATTAGCTCTTCTGAAAAGAAGAATTTAAGTGGGATAAAGCACAACAGAAACAGTTTCCATCAAATTGTTTCCTCCCTCCACACGTGTTATCAATATCCCAATATACTTAAAAGCAAATGCAAGCAGTACTCGCTTTTATAAACTTCTAACCATTACCATATACTATGCTACAATAAAAATTAGTTTGTGTATTATTAAACGTAGTTTACAATATTTAAAAATGTCAACATGTTTTTTTTCAGTTTTGCTATCAGAAAAACAGAACCCGATTAGACACCATCTGACAAAGTAAGTTGATGAATGCCAGGGAATATGGAAGCTCATGTGCAAGCAAGGATCAATTGATAATGAAAGGTTTTTACTGGAGGTACTGACAAACAGAGTTAGGAATCTTGTCATTAAGATCACTTAGAGATAGGATAATTCAGCAGCATGTGATGCCACTGGTGGTTAAGAGATGTGATTCCATTAATGTATGTATGTGAATTTTTTTTTTTTAATTTGGCTTCATTTTAATAACCTAAAGGATATTTTCAAATGCCTATGTGCATCATTCCTAACAAACTGAAATTAGGGAAATACCCATTCAGTACCAGTCTTTTCCACAAGAAAAACATAGCAGAAGTCTAATTCACTTTCTTGGCTGCTGTAAAGGGAAGTCTCCCATTTCGCTCTTGCCTTTGAAGGTGGCATGCTATCAAATATGCTAAATTGAACCCCAAAGATAGCAGACTGTTTTGTAAAGTACAAAACGATGAACGAGCACAGTCGTTAGGTAAGGAGGGTCATATTTGGATTGTTAATTGACATTCTATATCCCCTTTAAAAATACTACACCATTTTTACATAAGAATGTTTTAGACATTCAGCTCAATTAGCCAGTGTATTTTTAGGAATTAAAAGGTTTTCAAGAAACTGTAATAAACGGGGACGTGAAATTTTATGCAATCATTTTTCTAAATAACTTCTTGATAGAGGTTCCCAAATTTACTCTGCTTCTGCATTCCCTCAAAGGCTGTGACAGCAGCAAATACCCGCAGAAAATGTACCTGCACAGGAGGTGCTTGGTTGCCAAAGCAACTTGCATACATCACAAACATAATGCCGTTTGGAAACCTCTGCATTAGCAAATATTTTTAATTAGAATTCAGACCCATCTAGTCCGCTTCTTTAAATGATTGTGTTATTGAAAAACAAAGATTTAGCAGTTACTTGGAAAAACAGACAACTGTGCAGTATGTGGTGCATAATACTGGGTGTCAAGGATACTGATGTTTCACCACACTAAACACAGGAGCCTGTATATCCTGGGCCATGAGGCCCATATTTTCCATATTTTTAAAATTATTTCATTTAAAACAGATCAGCAAACTTCTGTGATCTTAACAGTGCATAGGCAGCTCGTAAAGAGCTGTCTCAGTGTGTTTCAGAGGAGTGTCTGTCCATGTGTCTATCCACTCATCTCAAAAGTTCTTTAACGTGGAACCACTCAGCACTTCTTCACATACAATTGTGAGAAAATGCTTGGACATCTTCATTACCTTAAGATTACTATGCAGAGATTCAAAACCATTTATTTAGATGAGAAAAGCAACAGAAAAGACAAGATAATAAAGACAATTTCCCCAAGATTTTTGCCTGCCAGGTATTTTGTTGCAGAACTCGAGGGCTGTATTGAGACCCATGCTGTTTCTGTCTATTTAAACAGAAATCAATATATACTCTTCTCTACCCACTTTTCTTCATTAGAACTTTGTTTGGAAGTGGATCTTGAGTATTTTTTTTTGCTACCTACTTTAAGCAATCACTCAGAGGCACAGAAGTACTGCCAATTACCTAGTGAAATCAGCTGATAAACACTCATGAAGCAAATTACAGCTGGGAAAATTCAAGTCCCCTAATTTACCAAAAGATTTCAAGAACAAAACCAAAACACTCTCCCATCCCCCAAATCAGCAATTCTTTATATAAGAGAGGTTATATGTCCTCCTGCCTTCCAAAGAACAGAAGGAGAAGAAAGAAAAGGAAATAACACCCCAAATCCCATCCAGCCTAAGAACCAACCAACCATAAGGAGATTCCATATACACAAAACTTGAATGAGGTCACGTTGGGGGCCTTTGTGATGTCATCTGAAATGGGAAATACACAGCTGCATCATAAAAACTGCAGCACAGCAGAAATACTGCTTAAATATTCCTCAGAAAGGAAAAAAATATACTTGGCAACACAACCAAGTGCTGTGATACTATCAAGCATTTTGGACCTGGGGTAAGTTGTAGGCTTTCTCTTGCTTCTTCCTCACAAGCCCTTGGGCTCTTTACACAACCTCCTACCTTTGTAGGGCTGCCACACCTCTTACATGTCCTATATAGGAGGCTGCAGGCTAGAACATGCAGATATTTTCTTACTGCTGTTGTTAATAGGAAAGTCAGCTGAGACCCTCCCTTTATCCCTTCCTTACTCTTTTTTACCTTAGCCTGCACACCTTAAGTTTAGTTTTGCCACTCTGAAAAGAACTGTGTGTTTATAGCACAAAGGTTTTGGTTTGTAACCATCAAGTATCTAGGAAATAAACCAGACGGATATAAAAATCTAACTATCCATCCATCTTCACGTTGTCAATCTGCAGGTTCAAAAGAAGTTCTGCACATACCTTCTTTACTCTTACATTGAACAGTGAAGTCTTCACCATTAAAGATCTAAATAAGTTCTTTTATTTTCATTTCTCTCTTCCCTCAGCTCTAACTTGAGGAAAATTTCAGGGCATTAGAATTTCAAGAGCAGAAGAACGCAGTGACTAAGAAGGAAGAATACCAGAAATGGTACTACTAAAACTCAGAGATGTAACATTTTCCAATCCAGAAACTGACAGAGAACATGCAGCACGAATGAAAAGACCATTCAATAACAAAACAAAAAAAAAAAAAAAAAACAAACCCAAAACAAACAAACAAAATCACAACAAACAAACCCAAGAATATTTACAAGTACAATTAAAAATTTATTTTTCTCTTTCTGCATTGAAGTGAGCACATGTTTACACACCATGTGACAAAAAAATCATCTGGATACTAAGTAGTAAGTAAGATTGCAATTGTATTTTCCTTTATAACCATTGAGAATATCAGCAGGGAAACAGAAGAAAGGAAAAAACCACAACTTTGCCTGGTATATCACCCAGTGCCCCCAGTTTTATTCATCCCCGAAAGCTCACTTACAGGACACTTTTGGCAAAAGTCCCTCAACATTCTGTCCCCCCCCAAAACACTCAGTACAGTTTAAAAAACAGGTTCAGTGGCACTTTATTATGATTTCAGTAACATTTGAGATACAGTGCACCCACACTGCATGCAATTCACTTTGCTGTAAGGCTGACTTAGACATAAGGCAAACATTACCTTAGCTCTCAAATATTCCATGATTAGACACCCTTAGTACATATACCTCTCTTGAATGCAGAGATGCCTTGATTCCCTTCATTGCTTTTCCTTCTGATCAAGAAAGCAATTCAGGGAGATGGTGTGCTATACTAAACACAAACTGCAAGGCATTAAAATGTTAAAAACAAACAGCAATGAATAAAAATAAACTGTATTCACATATCCAAAACTTATTTCTATCACTTAAATAATTTTATCTGCAATTACAAAATACATACACTTAAATATCTTTTTTAGAAATAATCATCTAAGATATCACAGATGATGATTTGCTTTTGATAATCTACCTGCCCTATCTCTGGCATGAAGATAAACCTGGACAGTGTGACTACCTAGAATGTTTTCCTATTATAACAAGTTTTCTTAAATATACAGTAAATTCTCTTTAACTATTCTGACAGATAGTGCAAATAAAGACATTCTTTGGGTCACAATTTTAAAATATTACCACCAATGCTATCTTCAATTTAATATTGTTTTAGTAAATAAGTAAGAAAATATTTTAAGTGTACACATCTTCTAACATCTGTTTAGCAACACATTTTCCTGTTACCTTGGCTTAATGCAGATCACAAAAAATGAATAAGCTACAATACTGCTCGCCTACCCAAAAGATATGTTATATTCATACTTAAATAAATAGATTTAGAAACATACCTATAAGTTTCCCCTTGCTTTCCACATATTGTTATTGTCCAATGGCCTACTACATCAAATCATATCAAAATATCTTTAGAGACAACAAAGATCACTTCAGCAGCACTGCTCAAAGGCAATGAAATAATGCTCTGAGAACCTAAGCACGTTAGGCCTACATAGATCCAAGCACATTGTAGAATACAATAGTTTACGCTTGTTTTAGAGTCAACTACTGCTTTGCCCTAGCCAGAGACAAAAAGCTTATCTTAAATATTATCCATCAATGACACAGCAACACAAAGCGGCCCTGTTTGCTATCTAATGTTGCTTGCCGGCTTTACACGTTTATTTGAAGTCACTGGCACCTGATGGTTAGTTCCATTAGTGGTATTTGTTGCTGAGCCATTCACAACAATGTAATCAACTTTGTTTTCCAATTTCACGAGGCGTTGTAAGATGTCATCCAGAAGAACAGCAATTGTTCTCTTAAGATCAGCTGAAGATAATGGAAAAAAAATTACAGCCTGTTATTTACTCTGTGTGGAAAAGAGTTGCCATTTCAACATATTCACATCTTAAGACTTGCTATCCTCCCTACCACTCTTTTTGGAAAGGAGTGGAGATTGGTCAAGAAGTACAGAATTAAACAGCTCCTTGATTTTCCTTTGATAACATTTCTTGGTTATTTTAGGGAAGGGAGATACCACCGTAACAGGGAACTGTGAAGGCAGCCAATTAAATATTAGAGTACAAGAACAAAAACACTAGTTGGAACATTAGAAATGGCTATTCAAAGGTATTATTTCAAATTTCATCCAGACAACAGCATTGGAATACTTAGCTATGTCACCTTTTAGCCTTGGATGCAAGAGAATATATCTCAGTACTTTCCAGCATAACATAGGTAGTTAATAGCTTTCCTCTAAATGACAGATTTAGCCCATAGAAAAGCGGTTATTAGAAGGTATCTTACTGCTTCTTTCACAAGCTATAAAGCAAGGGTAAAAAAACCTGTTTACAGCTTTACTGACTGAAAAATAAGAGAAAAATGGTAAAAAAACCTCATGTTCTGGAACACAAAACTAGCAACATTTTTCAGCAAAAAACTATTTATGCTGTTGCAAATCACCATCTTCTTTCAGATTTGAAAAACATTAACAAACTTACCAGGCTTTACCCTTACACATGAAGGCATCTGCCAACTCTGTCTCTACCCCCTGCCCTCTCATCAGTTCTTAACTGAGCAGAAAAACCGGGGACAAAGATCACAGGCATCAAAGTGAAAAAATAGGAGTAAAAGATTAAATTAAAAATTAGTACTAAATTAAATTTCAAAAAAAAAAGTACCTTCCTCTGAAATGAACTAGTTCTTGCTCAGTAATGTTAACTTTGAAAAAATAATTTTAAAAAATTGCTTAACGTTTCAAGCCAGAGCAGGGCCTGCTGTCACTAACAGAGAATGGGTCATGTACTCTGTAGTATCATCTTGTGCTCAACAATCTGAGGGAGGGAATTGTCAAGTTTTAGTTCTGATGATCAGCAGGTAAATCAAGAGAAGACTTAAGTTTATATTAAACTTCAGACAAAACCACAGAAGACAAGTCTCATTTGGAAATACACTGTAAGAGCAGGAAAAAGCTGCAGTACATGAGGATTTTTTGGTTTTTTTTTTTAATGACAGAAAAACTTAATTACACAGTTAAGGAAGGAAGTCCCTGATTACAAAAAAAAAAAGAGGTGGGAGAAGAAAACAGGGACGAAAAGAGAAGGTACTCTCTCTTACTGTCATAAAAATTAATTTTAAGAATGAAAGGATTAAAGGTTTAAACACTTTTTACTGTTCTACTCCTCTTGGGCTGCTCCTGCACATCTTGTTATCACAGACTTGTTTCCTTCTTCCTTAGCAGCAAGCAAAAGACTTCAGACATATTTTTGCTGCTTGCACTCTTACCGAATGCCTATAAAGGGCATCCTACAACAGGCAGAGCCATTTAAGGAAATCTTTAGGGGATCAAAGTTCATTGATCTCATCTTTTTTTTATTTAAAAAAATAGTATCTCATCTTTTGAGATACTATTTTTTTAAATAAACATTTTTAGTTATCTTTTCAATATTTCAGAAGATAGTAAATAGTGGCAACCTATTTATCAAGTTAGGTACATATTCACAAGACAGACCATTCAGAGGAATGATGCAGCAAGTATTGCAGCTTGCAAGACAAGAGACCTTATACCTTATGGGTACTTCTAAAACAAGGGGAGATTCTGCCAAATTCATAATTGCCTCGCAGTCTCCAGACTGCACACTCAACTAGTATGTTGCTTTTTCAAGGAAAAGAAAATTCAAGAAATAAAAGCAGGAAGTTTGCAATGAGGTACTTGAAGAACCCGCAATGTTGAAGTGACTTAATATAAAACTTTGTCCCTGTATCAGGCACGTGCTTATTCCTCAGTAGCTGAAGACTCAGAAAAAGACAAATGTGCTGTTACTTCTGTAAGTAACTGTACCCATGTACCTGAAGAGTTGTAAAAAAAATCCTGGAAAGCAAACATTTCATGTATGAAGCTTGATTTTGCAACTCATCAATCTTCAACTTCATTGAATAAACTAAAATCAAATCAGTTAATAGAGAGAGGTTTTTTTCTGATGAAGAGCACATACTACTTAAAAAAGAAGAAAATGTATAACTTTACAGTTTTCAGAAAAATAATATATTCAAGGAACTAGTATGGCTTTTTTCCTCTTACCATATCCTGACATAGAGGCTCCACCACCACCATTCATTAGGTTTTTATTTTCTTCTGCCAGTGCTTTGACATATCTTTTACTGAGATCTAATATCTGTCCACGCAACTCAGCACTGCTTTGGCGTCTTGGATACTGAAAAGTGTAGCGTAGCAACATCAAACCCCAAATGATTCCAAAGACTAGTAAAAACATACTCAGTTTTTGGGACATATTTTTTCTTGAAAATGTTAGAAACATTTCTGATGAAGGCCACAGGCACGTCCTAATTTCAAGAAAAGTAACTGAATTTGCCTTTGTCAAATTTTATTACATATTAAACAAAAATAATATTTCTATGAAGTGAAAAATCTTCTGGCTGGATCATCTTGAGTGTATCTTCTCATGTTTTAGCTGGTCTTGATTCCTGAAATTTGTAAAGTACCACTTGGTTATTCCAAACTGCTACAGTTGTCGAGATCATGAACAAATATCACTTTGCAAATACAGTATTATTGCATCATCTAGCAAACAAGTTTTTTTTATCTACTTAGAGGTTCAGTTATATTTCCTTCTCACCTGTTATTTACAGGGTTTCCTCTTCCTATTTTTATTCTGCAAAAATCAAAACTTCTGTGCTTCCACAAAGCATGTTAAGTATTTTAAATACTGGAATTTAAACTGACATTAAACCCAAATGCATTTGAAAGAAAATGCAGTATCTAGAAGAGACCTGTTTAAAATTTCTGTACAACATTGTGATGAGTCATACACATACATCTACATACAAGATCTTGTGAAATGATTCACTTGATTCTTATTTTTCACTTCCAAGTACAGCACAAGTGTGAACAGACAACACATGGAATGATGTTTCTTGGTTGGTTAGCTAGTTCAAAGTTTACTCTCCTGGCTTAGTACACCATTCAGGTTTCTTATTTGTTTTGGTGTGTTACTATTGAATAAAGAGATAAAACCAAAATAAATTGGCATATTGCACTTCAGCATTTTACTTCGACTTTAAAAAATGTCTTACCATAGTAGCCAATTCTGATCCTTTGATAGATCAAGGCTTCGGAAGGAAAGCAAACGGTAGGAAAGCTTCAGCAGTTAAATAACAAATGTTCAGACAGTTTGAAGCAGTTTGAGCCACACATCTTCAGGGATCTCTGTACTGCAAAAAAAAAAGATTTAAACAAAAATTGAAGATATCTTCATTTACTTGTGAAGTAGTTGCAGTTGAAGGCTTCAAGCTACATGCTTTTAAAACAGAACTACATTTTCAAACCTAACTTCAAGCACTTGCTAGGGAAGGACATAGAATTACTCTCCATTTTATTATGAATGCACGATACTGACTTCAACATACTTTTAAAAGAAAGCTTGGTAAGAATCTCACTCAGCATCTCCTTCTTGTGTTATTAGACAGTGACAACAGATGTTCTGGATTCATCATATTTGTACATGCACATATATTTATACAGGCATCATTCTCTTACTAATTTTTACCCCTCAAACAGATCCCATATTTTTAGACTCTTTCTATGTGTATACCTCATATGTCTCATTTTTTCTCCATCTCTGACACTTCTCCAATTATTCAATACTTCCTTAAAAGAGAATCTCTACTATTTAACATCATCTAGATAAAGCTACTTATTTTACATGATAGTTACATTTTACCTCACTATTCCCAGTGCTCCCCCACATACTACCTGACACAAGCACGTTTTAGACTGAAATTAAGCACACAATAGAGTTCCTCACCAGACTTTCTGTAGTGGCACTTACGCCTCGGTTTGTATCGGAATATTGAGACCGAGTTTCTCGTGCAGCTGAGCTCTCATCTAAACCTAACTCTGCCTCCACGGCACTTTTCATCCCCTCCCCTGACCAGCTCCATCGGCCTTATGCCCACACCCTGCTGGCTGCTGCCAACACAAGTGTCACTGCCAGCAGGGCACCGAGCCCTGCTTGTCGCTTACCCTTCACCTTCACTCTTCAGATAATCCTCTCCACAGGCGAGCCAGTGTGCCTGATTCAAGTGGCAAATTTTTGAAGTGCTCTAAAATCAACATGCATATCTAAATAATTCTGAAAATGATTAACCCAAGGCAGGGGCAACATTAGGACTTGGACACCAAAGTTGCCGTAAAGTAACAACCAGTTGTGTGTAAAATGCCCTATGGCAGGCACTCTCAGTACATAAACTCTTACTGCTGGGTGCACTAATGCAAGTGGCAATCCCAAGTCGCTGAATGAGGAACAGCTCACCCTCCACTCTGGGGTATGACCGTGCACAAGGACAGACAGCCAACACGCAGTAATTTGAACTCCCACTGTAAATGCAGTGGGATGTACTTTGTTCAAGGAATGTGCTTATCCTCTCCAAAACTGTTTTAAGATACTAATTTGTCTTAAGTACATAAAGTAAGAGGGAAAACAGTAAAAACTTACATTCCACAGCATGAATATCTGGAGTTGTGTGGTTTTAGATTTCCTGAAACAGATCTTCCCAAAACATGCACTAACCAAAACTTCTTTCCCTAGCTCTTTGCCAAATCCATGGCTCTGCACTCGGACTTTAAAGAATAAACTGCACCCACATCATTTTGAATCTACATAATCTCTGAACAGTATCAAATACGATGGAAAACATTATGAGGTCCAGGAGAAGAGTATTCCTGTGACAGCTCAGAAGACCAAACAGTAGCTCTCAAGAAGATACTGTAAGTTTCAAACTCCATTCCCAAAAGTGCCTACTTCTATTAAAAGAAAGAAAAAAAAAAAAGACTGAAAAGAACAGACAGCTCTTGCAAAACTCAAATTTAGTTCAGCTCTCCATAGATCTCCAGCCATATCTCACCCTGAAGCACTTAGACAATATCACTACAGTCCTTTGGAGTAGAAATAACTCTGCCATCACACTGTAAATAAGACCACAAGCCAGGATAAGAGGTCTAGCCAAGAGGAAGAGATTGAATAAACTCCTGCCAAGCAGCAGCAGGAATTGCAGTCTGGGCCATCGCCATGTGTATCTGATTCACAGTGCACACGCTGACTACTGAAACTAATGGAAATCAAGGACTTAACCTGCTGGGAAATTGCATAACACCCACATACAGACAGGAGGCAAAGGAACTGTGAGCAAGGTATACGAAAATGAAGGGAACTATTTGTACTTGCCACTTTTCCTACAAATTTTTGAAGGCCATTCCCTCTTCGTGAATTCCAGTGTAATCTCAAAGTTCCGGAGATTTGGTCTTCTCTTATCCCCTGAAGTGCATGCACTTGTAGTGACTCATGAAACACTCCCTGCAAGACCATTGGGGTAAAAAAAAAAAAAAAAGGAAAGGAAGCTTATACCCACGATTTGGAAGTGGAAAAAAAGAGTACGGGAGCAGCAGGGACACATATTAGGAAGGAAATAGCACAGTAAGATGGATGGATTGGAATATTCTTGTACCTCTTACTGCCCTGAAGGGTCAGCAGTTCTCTACAAAAACAGTATAGCTTCAACTTGGACTCAGAATAGACCTTTGTTTTCTGTAATTCAGAGGTGGTATCCCATAAGACAACAGCACACACGAAAGAAGGTACACTGCCTCTTGTGATCTTTATTCTTCCTCATTCCCTCAAACACACAATATGCTGAGTTGGAAATCCTCCCTGAGCAGGAAAAAAAGGAAGCTGAGACTTCCTTCTTCACACTAATTTATCCTGGATAGAAATGCTGGCATACCACTCTCCTAACCACAGCTGAGGGACTTTTGTGGCAAAGGCAAAGCACTGTAGAGAGCAACAGGAAAAAAGGGTGCATCAGAGCTACACCTTGTTGCAATTCCTACCATCTCTAATCACAGAGACTGAGACAAAAAGAAGACAACCATGAAGATGGAGTAGTACACCCAGAACAAAATTTGAAAATCTGAAGAGGGAAAGAAAAGAAACAAAACCACCAACCAGCAAACCCAAAACAAACCAAGTATTCAACAAAACAAGCCCAAATCAAACAAAACCCCTGCGTAGACTGCAGGCAAAATGGCAATCCAAGAATCCATGAAGAAAAGAATGTCTTCCAGATAATCCTTTCAATAAGCAGCCTAAAGTAACTCATTCAAGTGCCAGTTTTCCGAAGTACTTTAAATCAGCATGCATACTTAAATTTTTCTGGAAGTTACAAGCCCAAGCCAGGAGCAACATTAGAACTTGGAGCTACAACCAATTCCTGAATGAGGATCTGACACGAGGCTTGCCTTTCACAGACATATAGAGAGCTTGGTTTTCTTCACTGTTGCCACTGCTGATTGTCTAAGAGAAGTATTGCCAAAACCTACCAATGTGGATACAACTTTGTCCAGTGGTACCACAACACTGACATCCATCTGGCAACAAAAATAATGAACTAAGGCACTCATCCACTTCAAAATAAAGTCATTTCTCTATCCTGTATATCTATATTTCCAAATCAGTCATATATAAATTATATTATTCACTGCATGAAACAAAAGGAGCAAAGGTAAAAGAAAGAGCTACAGAAAATGCATTGTATGTTCCATAATAAAGCAAAGTTATACTTAACTACTACTTAACTAGCACCAGACTTCAGTTTGAATACTGACCCTTCTCCACGGAAACCAGCCCATACTTACAAACCATCCTTCTTAAATGCTGTTGCAAAGTCTTCCTCAGATTCTGCTTTACTCATTCCCAGAAAAACCAAGAGATTTTATTAGCATATAACACAAAAATGAAAGGGTCCATAACGCAAAGGAATGCCTCATACATGCTCTGAAACAACCTCAGGTTATCAGGAAAACAAGGCATACCTAAATCCTTAAAAGCTTATTGCACCTTACAGCACTGCCACTTCTGCCAGTGAATTGGCTCATGAAAGATTGGCACATATTCATCATCATTTTTCTAGCCTGTCCAAGAGACTCCAGCCTTCCTAAACCACTAGAAATGGTTGTAGGGCAAATTTAAACCCATCCTGCAGAGATGATTTGTGTACCTTCTAGTTCTGAAGAATGTACAGGACAGATGATGGCAATTACGTGTAAGAGAAAAATAAAGCACCAGGTCTATCAGGTATTTTGGTAGCTATTAATAAGCTGTTTGCAGATGCAAAGAATACAGAAAACCAAAGCCTGAGAGAAACCCATTTTGATTCAAAGATCAAAAATACTTTTAATAATAAAGCCAAGAAAAATGCAGTGAAAACAATATTGTTAACATACAGTCCAATAAAGTCGCCTCTTTGGTCACGTATTTTGAAAGACAGAATCTCAAATACTAAGGCAGCAGTTCCTCAGTGATAATCTAGAGACCTAGACAGGTCTCTAATGAAGTCATATATTAGGAAAGCAGGCTTGATAACTGTGAATTTTACTCAATCTATTACTTACTACCACAATATTTATCTGTTCCTCACTTTAGAATTATGATCAACGACATATGAATGATCAACATGACACTGTGCATTCAAGAGCAGGTCTGGCTTTGCAACCAGGTATTAACTGCATAAAAGGAAGGGATTTATCAAGATAGAGCTCTTTAAAAAAAAGCCATATACAGTCATAGAAGCGTGCATTCAACTAAAGAGGAAGTGGAAAAAATCTTGTAAGAGAACAGACAGCAGACAGAAATCAGGACTGTATAAATAAAAGCCGACATTACTAATTACTATAAAATAATTGTACAGTACAAAATTGGAATTTATTACCATCTCAGTGGGAACACAAAAAGTTTATGAAATTATTAACAACTTAAAATTACCATACAAGAACTACAAGAATCTTGAATCTGTTCAAGAAATTGCTATTAAATTAATGGCAACAAACATCCCTCAGTACCCTCAGAGAGGGTACCATATCAGTAAACAATAAACTGCATGTAAATATGCAGAGTGATACCTCATTGCAATAGCCAACAAACATTTCAGGAAGACAAGAATCACTGGGCATTACAGAATACCAGGAAAAAAAAATTCCACAGTAGCATCAAGCTCCATTCTATTAATGTCCCCTTTTTTGCATCTATTTACAGAGTGCACCCTCTGGCCCATTTACCTCTGTGACCTCCAAAGTATTTTGTTTTCTAATTTTTCAACAGAAAACTTTGAGCATCACTCAGCTGATAGGAATCAATTGTGCTGACCATTCTGAGAGCAGACAGGCTCTCTCTATCTTATTTGGAAAACTCTCAGTCATTTCTGTGAAGCAATGAAAATGGGAAGTCTAAAGAATGAGTGACACACACCAAAACAGCACAGAACATATTCACTAGTCAATGAATTTTACAAGACTGAGACAATGAAATAAGCATCTAGAAGCCCAGGAGCTCATCCTGAGCTGTGACTTTTTGGAATGCCAAAAATGATGGTTGTATTCTGGTAATTTGCAGTCTTAGATGGTTGTTGGTTTGGCAGTAGGTGAAAAATCTGCACGCGGTGCAGCTGGCAAACAGGTGCCCAAAGAAGTGAAGTGTTTACACAGAGCCCTGATTAAAACTGGTGCATAAAGAAGAATGACATTCCTCATATTTTTATGAGTACATAAGTTCTCAAGAAGATGCCAATGGAACTACAGTCTGTACTGGCACATCCATACTGGTGACTGTTGCAGATCAACATTGTCCTATGGTTCATTAATCAGGTTCACACAGCTGCACAGCACCATAAAAGAGCAGGATATTCTACACAGAACCAACCATTAACAGCAATGCCAGTTCCCAGACAAGTGAAACCACATTTAGCTGTCTTTTGATAAAATTTACTCTCATCACTTCAAGTATTCCTATTATTGCTCCTGTAAAATTTGGTCAAGACAAAAACATCACAGCAGATAGGGAAAATAGGAAACTGTACTGACAAAACCTCAGCAATGCCTGACATAGCAGAGACCACCAAAATGTGCTGATGAAACTTCAGGGTCTTTCCAGACTGCATCATAGATGAATAGATGGAAGAGACCATTTATATTAATAGCTGCTAGACTCAAGTGAAAATATCAGTGCTATAAAATATGCTGCTATCTTAAGAACAGGTAAGAAGGCATACTTCTGAACAAAAAAAGGCTGCCCTACCACTACGAAGGCTGCAGGTTTTAGCAGTTCTGCACCACTTTCAAAGCATGCTGCCAAGGAAGTCTGCTTTTGTGTCTTTTCCAGGACATCTATCTTTATACCTTGTACTACAGCATGTGTTCCTTCATTCCCTGCTTCTACATGCCCAAGACTAGCAATTACCTTGGCACACACAAAAAAATATCCTTTTGCTTTATTGCTAGCTGCCTTTTGGGGAACACCTTTAATGGATATTCCAAGTGAAAGAAACATGAGGTTTAAGGGAATAGCAAAAATGGGTAACTACCAAAAATACCTATTCTTCTACAAAGAAAGAAGAAAATCTTGTGTGCTCCCAACAGTTCCTGTCTCTCAATGCAGCCAAAGGATATATGGGCCAACAAAAGTCCCAGCCCATCAAGCAGACATAGTGCTGCTGCTGACGAGCTGCTGGGACTACCTCAGATGCACCCTAGACTAGGAACGGTTCTACCTCCTACAGGCTTCTAAGAACAGCACTAATTTGTGTTGTAGACGAACTTCGAGTTGAGAGCACAAACATATTGCTTTTGACTTGGAAACCCACACAGCAAGCTTACAGTGGCTCTGGTATAAAATAATCTGAGAGCCCAAACACTAGACTACCTTTTGTCAGTATTTTAGAAATACTGGAGAGCTGTTTCTATTTAAATGCATGCATTCCTATTTTAATCGCTTTTGTCTTTCTACTAAAAATTATTTTCATTTTGCATTGTGTCTAAGAAGTCTCCTCAAGTACCTTAGAGTATCTTTTTTTTCCACACCTTCCCCTTTTATTTTGCCTATTACAACCAATGAATGCTTTTAAAATAAAACAACCATTTAAAAACAGAAATTATTTGTTCCTTGCCTGTGGGCAGTCAGCCAAGATTCAAGATTTTGAGAGGGGAAATGGCTTGGCAAGGCTTGTGAAGAAAATTAAAGCAAGCAGATATCAATAGAGACAGTATATCAATACGGACAGCACGTTACACTTGCTGACCTTCCCCTCCTCCCACTGGGTCCATCTGGGCCCCAAAACATTTCTACGTCTCTGTATCAGATTCTTAAAAATAATAATAATGAAAAAAATATATAAAAACAATCTCAGCTTCATTTTCCCTGGGACACTTTCTCTTCATGCTTTGTTGCTAGCATTCAGGTCACTGTAGGACCCTTGCTCCTTAAAAAGAGTCACGACAAAGCACAAGGCACTTTCTTGGCTTCTCATTTCCCTGTAATACTGCCACAATGTATTAATTGCACACTATGACAAGTACCCCCATAGTACTCCCTTGTGAAATTTCAGAGCTGTTTTTGTATCACTCTTTCCGAAGCCCCAGAGACTCCAAAACTTCCTCGTGGGATGATAACGTTTAGCTAATTTTGACTAGTTCTACAGAGAGCCAAGCCTACAAGATGATGCATGTAGGTTACTGGCAAGAGAGGGACTTTCACTGAACGTTTTAGAGAGACCTAAAAGGAAGGCAAGTGTCATTAAAGAGAATTAGGAGATGATGGGGGGAGACAACTAACCAAGTGACAGCTGCAATGGGGGAGAGATTGCCATTGCTCACACAAGTACACACAGCGCACCACACAAGCATTATTCCTGTAGAACGGCAACAAAAAAAGACTTGTTCTGCTGGGGAGAGAGGCACATTTTAACTTGTCTGGTTTTCTTTAAAGAAAACTGTACAATTCAAACTAAGTATGAATTTGTCCACCAAAATTATGTTTCTATGGCAAAACTGCAATACGGACGAGGCTTGGGATTCATGTGCCTTCCCAGTAGGCTGACCCAGGTGAAAATTCCAGAAAAATAACACTGGAGGAAATATTAAAGACAAGTGATTTCTTTTCTTCTACATCCTCCCACAATCCTATTTCTAGATTGAGCTGTCAGCTCAACATAGCATAATAACGGATTATGACAGACATTAGTTAACTGTAACACCTCAGTGGTATACACTGGAAAATACTTTATTATTAACATTAAGGAAAAGGTACCCAGAAATTTAACTGAATTATTTATAGCATGGTAGCCTCCTATTTCTTTAGTATTACTAAAGAAACCAACTTCATTGGAATAAGTTTTACATTCCCTTGTCTAGGCCTCTAGTTCAGGCCCTATTTTACACTGGCAAAGTACCCTTTTAGTTCTGAGCAATCCAAAATTAATTTTCGAAATTACATAGGTAAATACTAATGTATCTATTTTTTGTAAAGGTTGTATGGTTTTTTTGTAAGCCATAGAAGAAAATATAAGAGGCTGTTATTAATAATGCTCACTTTGAGAAAACGCAGCTCACAAAATGGCACAAATTATCAATCACAGGTGAAAGAGGTTGTTAAAAAACAACTAGCATATAAAGTACATTTCAGCAGTAAACTTGTACCAGGAAAAACAGATTCATTTGAGTGACTGAGCCTCACAGATTTTTGACAGCTACTGGAAAATGACTATTTTTGACACTTACTAGTCTTCAGATACATTGACTACACAGCTGACAATTTTAGCCGACAGCATGCATTTATCCTACTTACAGTTTAGGCAAGATGCAAGAACTAGTCCCCTTTACTATTTTCAGAACATGTACAAGTGATCATGGACTCCAGGGGAAATATCTTACTTTTGGCAGCTAAGTGACACCCAACCCCCAAGATACGTCACAATTTGTGATTAGCTGATACCAATGCCTCCTTCAAGGAGGTAACAGCCACAAGGAATCTCTAAAAGCAGATACTACAAAAGCTTTAAGAAGGGGGGAGGGGGGGAAGAGGGGAGAAAAGGAAGTACCTTTATCTCCAACTGTGAAAACTTTGGGAAAAGGACCAAAGTAATAAGGAATTCCAGCATAATTGCTTAATTCTCTGGAGCTCTCAAGTGTCTATTAAACAGTTACATATTTGAATATCTAATATAACAAAGAGGCCAGAATAACTTAGACCTTATACACATGTGTATCTGCAGTCAAAACAGGAACAAAGATAACAATAAATTTCTACATTTGGTCTAAAACTGCAATTACACTGCTGGTGACACTACCAGAAATGCTACCCATAATCTAGTATTAACTTCATATTGTCTCCTTTCTCTGATATTCTCATGAGAGTAAAATAGCAATGCATTACATTTGTTCCAAAATTAACAGTACATTACAGTAAGGAGAAATCACATGCACACTAGGATGTACATCATGTTCATATTCTGAGGGTTCTCTTAAAATAAAAAGTTGCAATTCCTACAAAGATCGCTTTTCCAGTGAAAAAACACATCCGTCTGCACCCAGTTCACCCACTGAAGGGGCAAAACAACAACAAAAAAAATCCCCCAAAACAGCAACCAAAAAGAACTAGTTAACCCAATCAGAATTCTTCTAAGAAAACTCCTTATTATATCATAGAATAGAACAAAAATTCTCTCTGCTTGTTTTGTGGCACACAAACACAGAAATTACACTCCGCTCCTGTTGTCAGTATCTTTTAGATGACAACAGACATAAAAGAGAATTTACAGGATGCTACCATGTTAGGTTAGGAAACCGAAGAGAGTTTATTAATAATGAATGATGAACAGAGCTACCCAAATAAGGCAGAGATAATAGTATGTTATACATATTTACCAAAATAAACTTAATCCAAGGTAAGTGCAGTCAAACCATCATCAGATGTTACAAATAAAAGCAAATTTATTATATTGTAAAAAGGAAGCATTATTCTGCAACTTGTGCCGTCAGGAAATTCCATATATTATAATCTTCTAAAACTGAATGTTTAAAATCTTGTAGACTTCATTCAGTATTACTTTTTTCCTATTTCTCCAATAGTACCACCGAGACCAATTTCAGTGAAATATTTACATTTGTTTTGGAGGGTTTATGCAGACTTGTTAGTACCCGAAGATCACTTAACCTGACATTGTTAAGGGCATTGTTTGCCTCTGCCTGATTTTTTTTCCTTCCTGTAACTCCCACCACATCAGTCTAATCATGGTTTACCTCTTTGGAAGTTATGTCCCTACAGCAGAAGACATCGATCTTGCAGAGTCACTGCAGTTGTAGCTTAAGAGTGGAAGACCACTGCTTAACAGTAAAGGAAACCAGAAAACCCTCGTCTGCTCCACCGCTTCCTGCGCAGCCAAGGACACTGCATCACAGCCCTGGGACACGGATCCCGGCCGAAGGAACGCCGAGCCCAGCACAGCTCACCGCGCCGCGCCCCTCGGCGGGGCCCGCAGTGACACCGCCGCAGCCCCCGCCGGAGCCGCGCACGTACCGGGACCCGCCGGGAAGGAAGCCCGAAGGAAGACCAGCCTGTCCCGCAGCTCCCGAGGGAAGGGCGGACCAACGCGGGCGCTCAGGCACGTTGCGGACCCGTGTGTGCGGGAGAGGCTTAGCCACCCTGCGCCATCCCGGTCCTGCCCGAGCGTGCAGCCACCCCCGGCACTTCCCCCGTGAAAATACGGACGGACGGACGACCCCGCCTACGCTCCCGCCGCCCCGGCCCAGGGCGCGGCTCTGGGGCTCCCCTGGGGCGCCCCCCTTGCAGCGCCCCCCGCCGGCCGCCCCGCGCTACCTGCGCTCGCCGCCTCCGCTCCCTCCTCCCGACCCGCGCGCCGCTTCCGCCCGCGCCGCGCGCCCGAAGCC
>WAAE01014609.1:0-45449 GCA_013400495.1 Nicator chloris | reverse complement strand
AAGCCCCGCCCCCGCCGCAGCACGCGCCCCCCGGCCGCCCGGCGCCGCGGCCGCCCCCCAGCGGCGGGAGGGAGCTGCGGCAGCGGCGTAGCTCTGAGGGGGATTTGTCCTCATCCGTGATCTGGGCAGCGGAACGGAGGCTGGGCATATTCAGTCTAGAGGAGACTGAGAGGGGGTCTCATCAATGCATTTAGATATCTCAAAGGCGAATGCCAAGGGGATGGTGCTAAACTTTTGGTGGTGCCCCGCGACAGGACGGCGAGCAAAGGCCGTGAACTAAAACACAAGAAGTTTCACCTCAACATGAGGAAGAAATTATTTGCGTTGAGGGTGGTAGAGCACTGGAACAGGCTGCCCAGGGAGGGCATGGAGTCTCCCTGCCTGGAGACATTCAAAACCCAGCTGGACGCATTCCTGTGTCACCTGCTCTAGGTGAGCCTGCCTTGGCAGGGCGTTGGATTAGGGGATCTCCAGAGGTCCCTTCCAAGACTAACCATTCTCTGATTGTTCGTGGCTGCGGTGGTATATACCCGCCCCCTCCGTGATAATCGCCTGAACAAAATTCATTGTGAGTGCAGGACTGTGCTAGAGAGTCACTCCAGGCTCTTCCTGCAAGGTGCTGTTTAGAAGAAGCTGGTATCAGTTAAGCAAAGGTGACCATAAGGGCAAACTAAAGAACACGTTCAAGGTATCAGCTGCAAAGTTGATAGCATTCAGAAGTACCTGTTGGTCACCTTTATCTCGATCCCTCAGCGTGTGTCTCCCTCCCTCCGTCCCTTCCAGCGTGCATGAGGCCATGTGGCTTCTCCCTGCCTTTCAACCTTCGTATTCTGCACAGGTTAGATGCAGGAAAAATCAGCATTTAAATGCAATGCTGTTCTAGAAAAAGGGATATTGGTACATCAGAGTGGTTAGTGGCCTAGACCTCAGCATACAGACAAAAGTCTTGGCAAGGTGCTATGTCAGCTGATGAATCTGAGATGTGTGGTAGTACCTATACGACAAAACAATATGAAGCACCGTGTTTCTCTTCAGAGACATATGAAAATCAAACCTTAAAGGTATTGATACAGTCCTTACATTTGTGGGTAATAATATTCCTGGTATCATTTCAACGGGTAGATAAAAGCCCAGGATTGCAGGTATGTTGCAGTGTTCTGTACTATTTGTCTAAATTAACAAACAAACAAACAAACAAAAAACCACAAAACCAGAATTAGATTGCTGCTGCAATGTTATTTCATTCCTCTCCTGCTAATCATCATCTGTAGACAGGCATTTCAAATTTAATTTGCATAGCTATTGCTCTTTCCTTTTCAAATATGTATTAAGAATTTCCTCTCCTAATATGTTTAAACTGTTAAATGATAATGGCTAGAGAACAGCACACTAATCAATATGCTCTGTGATTAGCATAGCTTCTGCCTCCTGGTTTAACCACTTAATCCTATAATCTGTATATGCAGATAAGAATACGTGCAACTTCACACTTGCCTTACTGCCCCTCCTGTTTTTCCCACTTCCTGATCCCTTACCAGTTGTTCATACCCTTTCAATTTAGGGAATGGGCCTGATCTGGGCCTATCTTTTCCCACAAAGTGTATTTTTTCCCAAAACTGTGAATACTCTATACTTACTACTGCATTAAAGCCAACACTATATTAAACCAGTGTACTAATATTTCTTGAAAAACCTCTATAAAGTTGAAGGACATGTAATTATGGCATGTTAATGTATCCTTTAGGCCATCCTTAGATGTTTTCTGTGTTCAAACCATCTTCCATTTAGGAGAGATGCTCGCAAAGACTCAGATCAACCTTGCAGTCTGACTAATAAGTAGTGAAAGCTGAAATATAATATAAAATAATTATTGTCTTTATGGTCCAGAAAACTATGGTGAAGTCATAGTAGAGAACAACGAAGGCAGATAAGTTATGGGAAAAAATGGTGAAGGCAGCTTGTAGTTTTCATTCAAAATGAAAAATTGATTAGACTTTTGAAAAATAGGTATTTGTATCAGCAACTGCCATTTTCATTTTAGGTCTAGCTGCCAGAACATTTTAAGATAATAGGAATGAAAAAATGCTGTTGGAATAATGCTAATGTCTTGAATGTGTGCACCAGGTCTAGTCTAACTCTCAGGAACTGAAATCACAATGTGGACTGTAGCTAGATCTCATACATGTACATGTTAACAAAAAAGTGTATTCCTGTCCTGTATTCTCCTGACCTTCCCCTCCCTCCCCTGCTTGGTTTTGTTTTGGTTTTTTTTTAGTGTAACCATTATGTATTTTCAGTTGGTCCTTCATATTCTATTTTTTTCTGTGATCCATTCTATGGTAGAGGACTGATTAGTATTTTCATCTCAGAATTTAAGTATGTCCTTCATGCTCATTCCTTTTTGTTCCTACAGTTAGAATATAGGCAACATCAGACAGGATCAGAATATGCCAGAACAGTATTGTGATCTTGCAGTAGAGTACTTTACTAATAAAGTTACATTTGAAAAAGGAGATGAACAAATCTATCTACCAGAGATGAACAGAGTAGAGCTGCAAAAAAAGGCAGATTATGACAAGGATTAAGAACTGTTTTTGGAAAGTGAGACATCAGCAGAGGCTAAAACTCAAGCCAGCCCCCTAGGAATGAAAATTTAATTGTAATTAAACAGGAACTGACTAAGGAATTGACTGAGACTTTTTAAATCAGTGACGTGCAAGAAACTTTTAACCAAAATTAAATATTTTTCAGACCTAAATGACAAGGAAGACTTTTCCTCAATATTGCCTTCTTTACCATTGTGAGATAATTTACTCTTCAGTCAATTATTTGCTTCTGAATCACCAAGGAAAAAGAGTGAGGGCTGGCATGTAGAGTTCCAGCATTTCATTTACAACAGAACCACAAAACATTCAACATCGTTTATGGTCCAGGTAGGAAGAAACAGAACCAGTCATGTAAAGAAGAGTGTGTGTCAAGGCTCTGTTAGAACCTCAAGTTTTTGTGACCACTGGCTACCAGTGTTCCTGTGATGTCTCCACTGGGACAAAGCACCTGTTGAGAACCCACTGCTTTCCTGCACTGACAGAGCAAGTTTAGCTGTTTCATCATCTTGGGAAACTTTCTCACTTAAGGAACTACCTACCTGATCTCAAATGCCTGCAAGGTATCAGCTGCTGTAGCTGTTGGTGCATGCTGGAGGAGGAAGCACTAAAACTGCGTAGGATACAGGATCAGGGAAACCTTTCTGGGGTGACTGAGCAGAAAGGATAAAAATTTTAATAAAACCATGGTTAAAATGCAATTCTCATGATTGCAAGTCAAAATTTAGGCCTTCATTTTGTAGAAGCACTCAAGACCAGATCCTGTGACGTTACTTCCACGTGAGTACAGTAAAAGCAGCCCTCCAGCCTTGCATATTAAATATCCTCTTGCCATAACAAAACACCCCTGATGACACGGACCCATAGAAATTCATATGGTTGCATAAACCCATTCATATAAATGTTCTTCCTCACACCGTGGGAGCAGAACCCCAGAGAATGTGCCGGGAGCGGTGGAAGATAAAAGGGGATACAGGAGCAAGGCTGTTAATTTTCATGTCGTGAAGGATCAGTACTCGTAGGAGAGAGGAGGAGGCCTTTGTGCGCGGAGTGGCAGGAGGGGTGTGAGGCTGCCCCGTGTTGTCCCAAAATAAGTTCCTTTCAGCCGGTGTGCAAGAGGCCAGTCCACTCACAGAGTCGACGTATTTGATTTATTGAGAGTTCTGCTCAGAAAGGGATGCTGAGTGGGAAATCCACAAAGCCGGCACGACGACTCCCAAAACTTTTCGCTACTAATACATTTTAGCAAACAAGGGCGCTAGTGTTCATTGGCTACAAGTTACCTCGTCCTCTTACTAATTAGTATACTATCTTCTATTGGTTAATTATTCTCTCGCTTCTCATGCTAACTAGCCCGCATGCTCAGTCTTTCTCTTCTTTTGAGTCGGTGGGTTTCTTGAGTTGGTGGTCTGTGAAGCGGTCACAGATCTCCCCCTGCCGGAATTACCTTTTACGCAGTCAGAGCTGCTTCAGCACAGTCGCCAAGCTGTCTTCAATAGTTTCTTCCTTATTTTGGGAGTTCTGCCAAATGTCCTGTGGCCCGTGAATTCTTTGTGTGCACTATCAGTGGTACATCCCTCTTCCCAAGCTTTGTTAAACTCCCCCTAGGTCGGATATCATTGCAACATGTCCAGCCCTGAACCTTAACAAGGCAATTCTACCGACAGCTAATTTGTCTTTTTAACGCCGGGACATCACTTAGCGCTTACTTGCCAGCTGTCTGTTTCAGAGGTTGAATCTCCCTTCTTACTGATTAGGCTTGCAATCTCACAAATATCACATCAAAGAACATCCTTTCTTAAGAACGTGTGTTACATACTCCACATTTCGCAGCAACACCGGCACACCTGGCGGGGCGGGGCGCGGCCGCGGGGCAGCGCGCTCGCTCCCGCGGCGGCGCGCATGCGCGGCGGGTCTCCCCGCAGCGCTCGTCGCCTCCTTTGTGAGGGGCGGGCGCGGCCCCGCCCCGAGCGCGGTGCCGGGCGCAGACAGAACGGCCGCGGCGGCGCCATTTTGCGGCGGTGCGGGAGGCGCGGGCGGGAGGTGGCGGTGGTGGCGCCGGTAATAGCGGCAGTAGCGGCAGTAGCGGTAACGGCGGCGGTAACAGCGGCCGCGAGTGTCGTTGCTGCTAATCGGGACTAGCGTCCCCCGTTCGCCCCAGTCCCGTGGCCAGGACTCTGCCGACATGAGCGACGTGGAGGAGAACAACTTCGAGGGGAGGGTGAGTGGCCTCCCCTGCGCGGGCCCTGTCGAGGGGCGGGATCGGACCCGGGGGTGGTGGGTGGTGGCACTCGGCGTCCTCGGGCCTAGCGGGGGTGGGGGCAGCTCAGCTTGGCTCTAAAATGGCTCCTTCAGGCGCCCGAGGCTTGCCTGGGCAGTGGGTGACGGCCCGCGTCCCTCTCCGCTGCCTACATCCCTCTTCGCTGCCCGCGTCTCCCTCACGCTCCCTGCTGCCTTCGCACCGGCGGGGTTTAGGCGCCGGGTCCCGGTGCTGCGGCCCGGCCCCCGCCCAGCCAGCGCAGGCTGATCCTGTGCAAAACGGCGCTGCTGTAGCCCCGGGGTTCCTCCTCGCTGCTCAGTTTTCTTCCCGCGGTCCCGAGCCGCCTTGTTGCCGCCGGGCCCGGGGGTCGCTGTCCTGCCCGTTCCCGCTCCCCTGGCCGCGGCCGTGCCGCCGAGGCCTCCTCCCGCCCGAAAGAGGAGGGACCCCGCGTCCTTTTGTGCGAGGCGCGCGGTCTCTCCCGGCTCAGGAGCTGCCTCGGGCCGGGCCCCCTCCGGCCACTGGGGAGGTCCGGCCGTCGTTATTAAACCATTGAAAGTCATCGATCGTGCAGCTCAAGGCTTCGAACGAGCTGCTGTGGCTTTGTAACCTCTTTAGGCCCGTGTCTTCCCTCTGATGGCTGCGGGTTTTCATGTACACGTGTGACAGGTCCTTTCCATTTTCAGTGTTTTTGTGGTTTTCTTTTTGGGTTTTTTGTTTTGTTTTTTTTTTTTAGTGATGTTCAAGGCAAGCAGGAATTAGAAGCTGCTTGAAACAGGAACGAAATGTGTCCTCCTCCATCACAATTTACTTTTTTTTTTTAATTTTGCAGAGGTTTTCTTTTTGTTCTTTTAAGAGCTTCTTTAGAGGAACACCTGAGTGTCCTCTTGGTGACTCTCTCTAATGATCCAGTGACAGCAGTCTTGCAGTTATATATATAGTCACTGTCTGAGGAAACAAGCAATAAAATCTTGGAAGAACATCATTGCCTTCCAAAAATTACTTTTACGTGACTATTGTTGCCATTTTTGTGGTGATTTAAAAAATCCATAGGCTGCAAGTTCTTTACCTATCTGTGCAGTAACTGCTGCTATTTCCTCGAGTGAGGTAAACAAAACCTGCTCTTGTGTTGATTGCTGGGACAAAAGGTGGCTGTGTAGCTAAGCAATATTGGGGTAAATAAACAGATCTCTGAAGGGGAAAGAACTGAGTTTCAGAAACTTGAGCAATGAGTATACTTGGTTGGTTTTTCCTCTTTTTTTAAGGTAATGTTAATCTCCCATTTTACAGTCAAGATTTATATCTTTAAGGATTATTTTCTTGTCTGTATTCCCAGTGTGGGTTATTGTTAGGAAGGAAACTAGGTTAATTGTCAGAACATTGGTATTGGGCTCTTTGATGGATCTGTTGTTTATGCTACAAGGCTGTTACAGGTCTGTACTTTCAGTATTTCTGCACACCAGCTCCTGCCAAATGTAGAAGTAAAATGTTTTGAGAGTACATGAAATCTGAAAAGTCCTACAGTAGCAATTTCTGTGGCTTCTGCTTATCAGTTGTTCCTTTTTTTTTTTTTGTGATGGAAAATTTACCTGTTGGAAAGAACTGCTGACTGTGTTGAGTCTTCATTTGGAAAACTTCTTTTTTTGCTCCCTACACTGAAATTTCTCAATCAGGATGGCATAACTGAGCATAATGGCAGGTACTTGATTGATATCTAGTTGGGGATTTTGTGGTTCTACTGAAGAACATTTGTAAGCGTTTTAATTTTTTTTTCTTCTTCAATAATACTGCTTTGTTGTGATGGTACTAAAATTCTTGAAATAAGAAATTATATTTCAGTCTAATGTTTTATATTTCATTTCCATTGAAAGTGCTCACAGACATAAAATTAAGCACGTGTAACTTTGAGGCGGTAGTGTTTAGTCTGCTATTCCGAATTGGACAGGACTCTGTCAGGCACTGAATGTCTTGGTGCTTCAGTTTGCTACATTCAGGCGCGGAGCACTGAGAGTTGAAGCAGAAGTTTTCATTGGGAGAAAGAACCGCAGAAACTGGAAGAAAGTTTGTAAAGAACTTGTTTTCGTGGAATTTGGCACAAATGGGAATTCTGAGTACCCTTTCAATTCTTCCACCCCATCAGTTTAAGCGCTGATTAGTGTGATGTGCTTTTAAAAACTGAATGCCAAAGGAGTAAGAGTGTTTTAAGTTTAGTTTAAGGCTTTTTATATTTCATCTATGCAGATGCATATTGTCCCAAAAGCACTTCAGTGAAAGTCGAGTATGAGCAGAATTTTTTAAAATGCTAATTTAACCAACAGTAAGATGCTGTATGTGCTTTGCCTCTAATTTATGATTTTAAAATCATATTAACTAATCTGAACGGGAAATTAATAATTATGGAAATAACTTTCTAATGAAATTGCTTTGTTTGCACTCTTTAAAACTTCCATTTCTAAAATATTGGGTGAAATCATTGTAGAGCTTTTCCTCCTTGAACTCACTCCTTTATTGACTTTTTTTTAAAGCCAATGTTAATCAAATATGCTCAGACTAATCAACATCTGCTCTGTTTTTGTGTCATTTTGTTTCAACTTAAACAAGTTCTCTATTAAGAATGTGGCTGGTGGAACAGAAGAAAGCCCCCTCCTCAAGCATGGTGATTTAATGGAAAGAAATTGACAGAAGAATTAAAAATATAGTGGATGTGCTAGAGTTAAGTTTATGGACATTAAGAATAAAAAAAATATTTTAAATTGTGCTTCTTATCCAGTGACTTGGTTTTGGAAACGTCAAAGTATTTTGTCACCATTGAATGCTTTTTGTGAGCAGATGAGACAAATGAGGCTTTTTTTGTCTTTTATTTCTGTCAGATGGCAAGCAACTCTTACTTCCTTTCATATTTTTTGTTATTTTTTATAGGCTACTGTTTATTTCGTGTTCAATCTGTGGTACAACTTTAGATGTTTCCCAGAGCAGTGAACAAAAGGGAGTCTGAACAAACCTGCACTTCAGTAGCTCCCCTTGAAACTTTGATCAGTTTTTTTTCTTTTGAGCTTCTGGTAACATTTGATTTCTGCAATCTTAACAGTTTAGTAGTTTTTTACCAGTATTGATGTGTTGTTTGTCTAAATAGGCAAAACCTTTTATCAGAACAAAGGTAAAATTCAGTTTTACAACTCTATATTGATTGTCTTCATTCTAATGATCCTCCTCTATGGAGGATCCTACAGTGAGATAAATAGTATAATATAATAAAACACTTCAAGAAGTGTATGATTTTGCATGTGGCTCATCTTGTTGAAGGAAGTATGCATATTTCATAGGTACACAAGTGGCTTTTGGATTAGTTTAGCTGTGAAAGTGCCTATATTTGCTTCATGAAGTTTGGATGCAAAACACTTAAATATGTATGAAATTACCTAACTGATTAACGTTGAGGTGATTTCTTTGGCCAAAAAATACCCAACGGTGTCAGGGTCGGGCTTGCTTAGCTATTGTATTCCATCTCTCCTGCAGTGGCAGTCTGCCACCTCTACGGAAAGGAAGCAGTGTTGCTTCCCACACCTTTTCAAACACTGGCACAATGGACTGCTAATGCTCAGGGGTTCTGCATTGGCTTGGAGAGTGCTGTGATCACCCTGCAGTGTATAATGACCAGTGTGGGAGAGATTTTTGGAAGTCCAATTTTTAGATTTTGTCGTTTTAATCAAGCTTAATAAATCCTGCATTCTTCTGGACCTTGTCAGCTGAGAAGAATGCTCCTTTTGAACACAAATTCTTTTTACTGTCTTTCATGGGTGGTAAAGGAATGACTACAGAACTCTCCCTGAAGAGGTGTATTTTCAAGCCTCAGTGAGAAGATTAATTTGTAATTTCAAAAAGGTTATTGCTGAAGCCTCTTCTTTTTTTTTTTTTTTTTTCTTTCCTAAGTGGGATCTTGAGAAGTACATAAAGTTTGCTTATGTTAGTAACTTCTAAAATACCCAGGTCTTCAAGGTAACAACTTACGAGATGCTTTTCACACAAGCTTATTATGTGTACTATTGTAATATTTATAGAAGAGTAGCTAATTAAGGGATCCATTTTACTTGCTAATTATGGGATTCATTTTATTTTTAGTATAGTGACAGATCACAATATGAAGCAAAAAAGGATTTAACTTCTCTCATGAGTTTCAAGGGAAGTTGGTAGATTCCTACCAAAACGTAATTTTGTCTTCATAAGTGAGATGTCACTAGCTTAACAGTTTTATCCAGGGAATGTGGGCTACTGCTAAATTTATGTTTCTTTTTTGACTGCTTATATTTTTCTGTCCCCTCTTTATAGAGTTTGACTTCATTTATTTTTTTAGTTTGTGTAGGAGTTTTTAACAGGATTTTTGGAAATGGTATTGCTAGACCACTTGTCCTGTCCTTTTTTCACCTCAGGTCAAATGAATTTCACCTGAAACTTCTGTGTGATATAATGTTTTGGGGTTTTTGTTTTTGGGTTTGTTTTGTTTTTGTTTCCCATGCTTTGCTATAGAAAGCTTAATTTAAACTTACGTCATTATTTTTAGTTAACATCTCACTCTAAATTTAGATAACCTTTTAGTCATACTCTGAAATTGTAAGGTGAGAGTTAAGGTGAGGCATGACAAGATTAGGACAGAAGAGAAGTGTGAAAGAGCAGAGGGTTGTTTTGTTTGTTTGGTTTGATGGGGGAGTGGGTTGGTTGGTCAGACAGTTGTTTTATTGTGGTTCCCCCCACCATGTTCTTTATCATACCTTCTCTTGATGGGTAGAAAATTGAAAGAATACTTTTTCAAGACTTCTGCAATTCTCCTCTGCATAAAAGTATATTGAATGCTTTTAAAATAGTAATTACATTGGAAAGTAGGATTTCTTTTTTAAAAGGCAAGCAATTTAAGTGGTAGATAGAACTTTTGGATCAGTTAAACAGTTTGGATAAAATACGTGGACTGACTGATGCCTGGCACAGATGGATCATCTAAAGTTGTTGATAGTTGTTCAGTGTCTGGGGTTATATGATTGTGGAGTAATGGGGGAGAGGAAGAGAGATCTTTCCATATAACTTTGGTATGTTACTCTTCCTGGGAAGAAAGAAGGTATAACAAGGATTAAAAATACTCTCAGTGCTTCTAGCTCTGCATTTTGTCCAGAGACTCAGTAACTGAAGGTGCAAGCCTTAGATATTGTGTTTGTCTATGATTTTGGCTCCAAGTTCCAATTCTTGGTGAATCATTAGTCCCATTTCCTGGTGTGTATTTGAGGAAACCACTACATCTTACTCTGAAGAAGCACACTGTTACAATTGAGTTGGGTTTTTTGTAATTATTGCGGGGGGGGGGGCAGGGTGTATGTTTTTTACTGTTTTGAGGAGAGGTGTTTCCTGCCGAAAGTGTTATTGCCAGATGCAGGATTTGTTTTGAAAGGGAAGTCTGATCTGAAGAATATTACAAAGCTCTGTTTCTTTTCCTGCAGGCTCTAGTGACAGCAAATCTAGATAGTTGGACATGCGGATAGTGAATTATCTGCCTACAAGTTTGTAAGGGTGAAAGTAGAGCCTGGACAGCTGCATAATTAAGCCCAAGGCATTAGGATAGATACTGTTTTGTAGGAAGCTGGTGGGATGAGGAGCTGAGTTTAAGCTGAATCTCATCTGTGGCCCTTAAATGACTGAGGATCTTCAGAACAGAAAGATAAGAATGTGCTGAGGATCCAAAGTGCCATTTTAGTCTTTTCTCTCCAAACAATGTTAATTTCTGTGACAAGAACAAAGCTAAGATGAGTACACATAGGTTGCTTTAAAACTCGTACAAAATTGAGGTATTTTAGTGCTTTGGGGTAATAGAATTGTCTGGTTTCTTATGTTAAAGATGACATACTAAGAATGTGGAATACTTCTGTCATGCATATTGCAGAATGGATATAAATAGTTCATGAAGAACAATTGGGTTGGTCTGTGATGTAGACTCGTATACAGCTTTCTAATTGTTTAATAATAGTGGGAAGTAGAGGAGAAAAAGTCTTTAAAATCTCTTTGTGGTTCCTTTAAGCTCTGAATCCCTTCATCCCTGTTTATAGTCTTGCTGATATAAATATTACTAGGTACTTTTTCAGCATCATCCTTAAGTCCTTAAACTTTTACAGGTTATTGTGATTCCCTTAGTCTCCTTTAGAAGCATTGTAGGAGTTGTAACTAGGTTGCATCAGAGGATGAGCTGTAATTGCTTGCCAATAACAGTGTGCAACTGCTGTCAGGTAATCTCTTCAACTGCAGTTTACAGTTACATGGTTGAGGAAGTTTGAAACCTCTTAAGATTTACATGGTCCTCTCTGTCACTGCAGTTTTCAAGTTGTATTTGGGAATACAGCCCCTAAGGGTCTTAAACAGATACTTCCAAAAGGACTTAACCTATATGAAATTATGTAATATTTGCTTTTGTCAGCTTTATACAGATTTGGTGTCATAGCTGATATTATTAAAGACTCTGTGGGTGGTATTGTAAGATGCTTCAGTTGAATGGTTAAGAACACTAAGCTGATTTCCACATTGTATGGGAGCAATTGGGTCCATGGTATTTTTGACATCTCCCAACGCTTCTAGATTGTGCAGGATCAGGGGTGGGATGGGGGGTTGCCTTTGTTCAAGTTTCTGGAGTTCTTGTTCAAGAATTGATCTTTCAGATGTAAAAAGTATGGACAATGCAGTATCTTTATGAAGAAGGAGTGTCTGAGGAGGGTGAATTCTTTGTCTTTTTATTTAAGGGTATTTTCTAAATCCGATGTCACTTTGAATATTGTTCTTTATTACTGATCACTTTTACTAGGGAGAGAAATACAAATAGTTCCTAGAGAAATTGACAGTTGTTGCAAGGGATGAGTTATAAAGAGAAGAATTTAGGAGGCTGTCAAACATGGAAGAGTACAAAGACAGAGACAAGGTGCTAAAAAAATGGTAGTGGTTATGAGAGAAATTTTTCTTTATTGCAAACAGTGGATTTCAAATGTCAAAACACCAGGTTAAATTTGGTAATATTTACAGGCATTCACATAATTTATTTCAGTGAAGTCCCGTAGTTAGCTCAGTACAAAGCCATCTTCATAAGGGTAACCTGTTACACAGACCCGATTACAGCCAAGCTTTGAATTCGGACTTCATTGTTAAAGTTTGGTAGCCCTATCATCTTAGGAGGTGACATTCTCCATGAGTCCTTTGTCCTTTTTATTGGAGTAAAGGGGAATAGAGTGGCTGTAATAGTTGTTAGTGAAGAGCCTCTCAGATTCTGTTTCTGTTGAATTTACTGTCTTGAAATATGACGACAGCATCCTTGAAAAAGAACTCCAGCCCAAAGTAGTGAAGAATTTTAACTGCAAATGAAAATGTAAATCTGGACTTAGGTAGACTAAGAAAGAAAAAATTGTGAGGACAGTCAGGAGGAGAAGTCATGCAAATAAACATGAATTAGAACAACTTTGGGAGGGGAACTTGCTGTGCGTTTTTTCATTAAGTATTGTGAAGTTACAAATGTATGGGGCATACTATTCTGTAGGAGTTTTTATGGCTAAGCTCCGTAGAAATGCTATACACTGTAAAATGTGAGGAAATCCTAACCTGCTCTTTGTTTGCTTGTTTTCCTAGTTTTTCTCTTGTGTGCCTTACCATGCAAGAAAAAAACCCCTCCTGTTTTTATTTGTATTGGATTGCTTTAACTATATGATTCTACATTTTAGTTTATATGGATTATATAAGGAAAACAGGATAACAATGAGGAAGAATAATAAATTATGTTGCTTATACCTATGTGCATGTATTATGAATAAGCGAGTAAGTATGTGCATAGATAGGTTTTGACTGGAAATCTTTGGCCATTCTGTTGCATTGAGAGTGTCTTAGTAATCTGTAGGAGTAAAATTCGGGATATTCAGTACTGAGAAGCACATAGTTATTATTTTAGGGGGGGAATCACTGATATCAATACTTGAATATATTTGTGCTAATTAGTTTTTAGTGTATCTATGTATCTTACAAAAAAAAATCTCAGAGGGGAGGAGGGTAGCTTTGCCAATACAGTAAAACACTGAGAACTCAGTAAGCTTATTGTTAGAACATAGACACTTATACAGTTTTAAAGCTATTTTTTTTTAAAAAGTTGTTTTATAAAATAGTTTCTTGCACTTTACCTGCTGGCTTTTCAATTTGGTAGATAACATCTGAACTCCAGCAGAGTTTTATAATCCCCACGTGCTTAAATATACTAAATGTTCTTTTTCCATTAAGGTTAATGTTCGTGAAGAAATTGAAGAGTTTTTTCCAAGAATGTGGAAGATAAATCAAGATAAAAGAAGGCTAATGAAAAGTATTAAAGATCAGAAAATTAAAATTGAATGGGGGAAAAAATTGAACAGAAGATTGGTCAGATAGAAGCACTTGAATATTTTTTTAAGGCTATAATGAATTGTTTGAATTGGGGAAGAATACACGAAGTATGAAAAATGAAAAACTCAATGAAGAATGAAGAAAAGTAGAAAGCAAGAGTGAAGTAGAATTAAAAGAATCTGGAAGAATGAATGGGTCCTAGGTTAAGTAAATGTATGGTTTATGTTCCAGTGTCTGTATGATCAAGTTGTAGATGAATTTGCATGATTACTTAGTTAATAGAGAATTGGTGATCTGGTTCAAGCAGGGACCTATTTGAGGCAAGCATACAATATTAACAGTGGGTTAGCAAAATGAAATTTGTTTTGGAGGGTATTGCCTAACCATTTGTTTTCCAGGAGCAATCAATATAATAGAATTACTGTACTTTAAATGTTAGGAGTTAGGCATTTACACAACCAATACCATTTTTAATACTGTCTTTTTTGTTAGGAGTCTCGCTCCCAGTCAAAATCTCCAGCTGGGAGTCCTGCTCGTGTAAAATCAGAGAGCAGGTCAGGATCTCGCAGTCCATCGAGGGCTTCCAAACATTCTGAATCACACTCTAGGTCAAGATCAAAATCAAGGTATGTTCAGAAAGTTATTCCTGTCAGCTCAGTGTTACTGCTGTTATTTTGGTAGGTTGATGAAATTTCTTTTCCCTGTTGTAAAAATTATAAACTTTTGGGGATATATTAACAGGGATATGTTAATTTGCCTCTTTGTTCTCATATAGGTGGACAAAGTTAGGAAACTATTTCATGGTTATGAATAGAGAAAATGCTATAATTAGAAGTAGTAACATAGAAATCACAACTGAAATATGAAGGTTTGTCTCTTCCAGAAGAGAGAGAATGGATTGCATTTCAGTTCTGTGAAGCTCCTGCTTCTTTCTGAAATTGTTTATGAGGGACTTCTTGTGTGGACTTCTCCTTTAGGAGGAAAAAAAAAGTCAAGTGAGACCTGGTGCAAAGGCATCAGGGTTAGATAAAAAGAGTAAGCTGTCTAACTGTTGGAAATATTGGAAAACAGTGTTTGTGAATTTTCTTGACATTCTTTTATTGGAGGCTTTAAAAATATAACCAAAAACTATGTCTTAAATTGTGTGTGAATAGGTTCTTGATTTATGAGATTTAAATTCACTTTTCAGTGCTACACATGTCCTTATCTGTCCTTCTTTGCCCTAAGTATGGATGTGTGGAGGTAAAGCTTTATAGCTGTGTTCTGACAGAGCTTGCACGTATCAGAAGAGAAAGGTCTTGGGCTTTTTTCTCTAAATATGCCATAAGTATTACCTGGTTTATACTACCTATCTTCTCTATTCCCTTTTAGCAACATATTGATGAAAGTGGGGAGAGCTACTGAATCATTAACAACCAGGAGAGAAACTAGAAAACAGCATTTGTAGCACCAAAGTGGAAAGAGGAATAGCCTTACGTTGTTTCTTCTTCCCAGTTCTTGGGAGAGATCACTAATACATCATCTGTATTTATACATTTTATACCAGAGCAACTGAAAGAGTTGCTGTGGTCTCAATTACCAAAGTTCGGTTAATGTTACAGTTTCTCTTCTTGCAGTGTTTAGCCATATGATTACCTACCTGTTTTAAACAGCTTATTGTCAGCAAGATGTTTGCCAAGAAGTGCTTGAGAAGTAGAGCAGGTGTTTGAGTTTTGCTTTTTTTTATTTGTCTGGAGTAATTTTAATGCCTAGACAAACTTCACTTGTAGATATTGCAGCACTGTAGTCCTGCCAGAATTTTCAGTTTTTCAGTCAAAACAGTACTTGACAGTGTGGCGTATCTAGTTCCTCTGTCACTGTGCAGTTGTGAGTTAGATAAGTAGCCAAGCTGATGTAAGTTTAAACTCTGATATTCTTGAAAACTGTAATGAATATAATCCTCTGAGTATGCCAGAAGTACTCTCAAAGAGTTAAAAATGGTGCTACCAAGCAGGTTGTTAGAGATCCATGCAATCTTTAGATGTGCAAGGTAGAAGAATCTTAATGGTTTTAATTGTAGACATCATCTAAAAAAAGATTTTTCTCTGGAAAATGTATGGTTTACAGTTCAACACATTGTGACCATATGCATATGACGTGACTAAAGGCTTTTTCTTTGTCGAAGATCCAGGTCCAGAAGACATTCGCACAGACGTTACACTCGTTCCAGATCCCATTCTCATTCCCATAGGAGACGTTCTCGAAGCAGATCATACACACCAGAATACCGTCGTCGAAGGAGCCGTAGTCATTCTCCAATGTCTAACAGGAGAAGGCACACTGGCAGCAGAGTATGTCATGTTCAAAAAGGCTGAGTATCAACAAAACAATTGCTGCTTGTAACAGTGTAGTCTAGGTTACCTGCAGGCTGAATTTGACCTGCTGTTTTGTCACTGGAGGATATGGGAATTGGGTGGGAGTGGGGGTATGTGTGGAGCAATCTCTGTCCTTACAGCTGAGCAGTTATTTCTTGGGCCTGCAACTGGCAGAGAAGTTGTAGAAATTAATTGAAAAACATTCTGTTGCAAGTCAGTATGTGCGGATATGGTGACATGGGTTTCCATCAGCTCTAGAAGTTGAGGTGTTCTGATTCTTTTTTTTGTTACAGTTCCAAGTATATGTGACCTTTACAAAAATGAGATCACCTCTGTGTGTGCTGGCAACCTGACAGTATTGAGAAGATTGACATAGTGATCCATAGAAGCAAATTCCCAAGTGTTTATTTGCTTATAGAGCAAATAGGGTTGCTTCTGGTTATTTAATTTGGTTTACCTTGAAGTAAAGCCCTGGGTTATTAGGTAATATGTAAATCTTTATAGTAGACTAGAAAAATGTACACTTGTGAAAAGGAGATGCAGTAAGTCTTCAAAATGTAAATGAGAAGTGTCTCTGTATGAGCAGGAGAAAGTATAGCTACATCAAAATCTAAAATACTAATCTTGTCATTCTGAGATTTCTCCCAGTGTCCTTCTTTGTAACAACAGAGCAGTTGGGGTTGAGGGGGACCTTTGGAAATCAGCTAGTCCAACCCCCCTAAAGTAGGTGCACCTAGAGCAGGTTCCGCAGGATCACATGCAGGCGTGTTTTGACCACCTCTAGAAAAGCAGACTCGACAGCCTCTCTGTTCAGTGTGTTCCGGTGTTCAGACAGCCTCAGAAGTTTTCTGTGTTTTGGTTTGTGCCCATTGCCCCTTGTCCTGTTGCTGAGCAGCACTGAATACAGTCTGGCCCCATCTTTGTGATGCCTGCCCTTGAGATATTTGTATGCACTGGTAAGATGCCCTCTCAGTCATCTCTTCTCCAGTCTAAACAGGCCCAGCTCTCTGAGCATTCTTTAAGGGAAGTACTGCAATCCCCTAATCTTCTTTGTAGCCCTCCACTCCAGTTTCTTGTCTAATCTGTTTCAGTGCTTTAGCTTCTGGTTTCACATAACTTCAGGCTGATCTAAATGAATGTCACTGCACACAGCTACACAGCTCTGCCTTTCCTTGTTGAGGGCAGTGATATGTTTCAGATCCTTTTAGTTTTAATTGGTTTAGTCTGCAAATTTTTTTTTATTGATTCTGTCAAAAAGCATACAGGCTTTTTTTGCAGGCCTACCTTGGTGAAGCAGATCACCTGGAGCAGGTAATACCAGTGTGAGGGAGAAGACAAAAGGGGGAAAGGGCAAGACTCCAGCATTGCTAGCATGCAGTGGCTTAAGCTGTGGTGAAGCAATGTTCATAGTAGCTTTTGATGGGTTGCTGGCGGCATCTAATCACTATGAAGTAAATATTAACCTGGTGTCTTGAAAAATTGGCAGAAATAGCTGAACTTCAAGTGGGTTAGCTGTCTTTCTGGTGAAAAGTGGAAGAATCCACTTTACTACTTTGGGAAATATTAGGATACTTCACTATGTGCAGATGTTTTTCTGCCTTGGAAATGACTGTGAAACACTACGTCTGTTTTCACAGTGAATTTCTCGGTAATTCTAAGTAGTAGTTCTGGCAGTGTCAAAATGAAACTGAAATCAGATAAACTTGAAATCCCCTGAATAACAAGGTCCTAAAGACACCAGAGAAATTGGTAGCTATTTTGCCACTTCTTTTCTTGTAGAGAGAGCTTGCATACTGCGTTGATGGGAGGCAGTACAGAAATCTAATACAAAAGCTGCCCTTCAGTCCTCCACAGTTGGTTTAAGCCTTCCAGTGGTGATGCACTTGGCACTTAGGGTCTGCAGACTGATCTCAGTGCTTCTCTTGCCTCAGAAAAATTAATACGGTTTAAGTGTAAGAGGGATGTTAAAAAAGGACGACAGGTATGGATGTGTGGAGGAATTTACCCAAACAATTATTTAAAAGACAGTTTTCATTTTACTTACAGGAGTTCAGTAGTAAAACGAGTATAGTTGCCTGTGCCGTTGAACTATCAGATTGAAATATGGGGTAGAAGTACATATCTTGATGTGTATAATTAAAACTTTTGAATTACAAACTGCCAGGTCTTTTGCTCTTCAGCTATAGTGAGGATTTGCAGAAGATTCGTGTCTTAAAACAGAAGTTTGAACTTTGACAAATGGAAAGAAAGGAACTTCAAATATATGAATAGTGCAGGCATCATATTTTCACAATAGGTTCCTGAACAAATACACCAAAAAGATATGACAGGAGATCTAAACTTTTTCAGTCTTTGAATCAGGCTGAAAAGCAGAGTCTGACGCATAAATTACTATGCATACATGACTTATCTGAAACTGAAATACAAATTTCAGCTGTATCAACTTCCAGTTGTTATTTTGGCAGAAACATTAAGTCTCTGTGCTTGTTGCTGGTGTTTTAAATTGCTGCATCTAGTATTACAGGTGCCAGACACCTAACTGAAAAACATGATGATTTTGATCAAAATAATTCTTACAGAGGATTTGGATACAATTTCTCTGGCATGTAGAGAAATTTTGAACCTAAAGGAGAACTTGTACCTTTACTGTTACATATTTGACTTTGTCTAGTTGAAGTGAAATTTTATTAAATATCCCGCATCATGTTAGAGAGTGAAAAGTTCTGTGCTAAAGAAATACGCATGTTTTTGGATTACAGTTTCACAGAACTGGCCTTCAACACTTGTTGCTCTCTAGATGAAAGAAACAGGTGCCTTTCATCCAGTTTACAAGTGGAAAGATTAAGTTACAAATGTAAATATTGACTTTCAGTACAGTTGGATAGGAAATGCTGAGGTGGAGGAAGTTTCAGTAGAACCTAGATTATGGTGCAATTGTCCGTGCTTAGGAGGTCAAGTGCTCACATGTAGTGTGGGCAGCTGGAGGCATTGTGCACTCTATAGTGCCTGCGATGACCATGCAAAAAGGCTGAAGGTGGGTGTTCAGGCTGGCAGACCTGTTCTCAGCACAGATTTGTACGTGGTGTCTGCCCCTTGTTGGTAATTCCAGTATGAAATACTAATGACATGGGCTCCTCTCGTTCTGTAGCTTTTCTGTAAATCAGAATGCTTAAATTTTATCAACTGAGTTTTTTACCAACATGAGAAGTTTGTCTTGGTCTTTTTTTCTAAAATTAAAACCATTGAAAGTAGTTGTTTTTGAAATGATCTTACAATTAGAATGATAACTGTTAAAGTGTTAAGCTGTGTATTAACCTGTTTAGTTTTATTCAGATTAATTTTTTTATAATTGATGATTTTTTATATAAGAATATTTAATTTTTGTTTTAACTAAAATTAATTGAGGTTGAACATTTGTGTTACCAGGCTAATCCAGATCCTAATACCTGTCTTGGAGTGTTTGGTCTCAGTTTGTACACTACTGAGAGAGATTTACGTGAAGTCTTCTCCCGTTACGGACCTTTGACTGGTGTCAATGTGGTTTATGATCAACGGACTGGACGATCAAGAGGATTTGCTTTCGTTTATTTTGAGAGAATTGATGATTCTAAAGAGGTAAATGCATGTTTTGCTACTTTTTTCAGGTGTGCTCTATGCATTATCTTCATTAATCTCTGTAAGGAAAAACAAAATTTTTGAGAGTGTATTCACTAATAGATTCTCACACTGAGATTAATTTAAAACTAATTAATCTTTGTTCAAGCAATGTGGCACTTTTAAGTAAATGAAGCATTTGAGTTCAGTGTTCAGATGCGTGGGCAGATTTTGAGAGTAAGATGTCCATTAAATCACCAATGAGCACTGGACTTCGATTTTAGTCTGTTACTTCAGAATGCAGATAAATCTTTGAGGCTTCTATGTCTAAACTATTTTTGAAACATTTTGGAAGTTAAAGTTTTAAGTTGTTTTCTGAATCAAAATTCTGGAGAATTCCCCTTGCATTTTCTCCTCTTAGACATGTCATTGCACATTTGAAAAACATTGGGGTTTGTCTTGATTTGGCCTGTGTCAATTGCTTTCCTGGTTGTTTAACAGATAACTGTTAATAGCTAGGCTGAGTTGTTAATATAATTGATCTGTAAGGAAAGAATCAAAGAATATGAACAGCAGCCTGCGTTATGATTCACCACAATGTACAATAAGCAGTAGTTTTTTTACCCCTTTAATGATACTGTGAATTTCACCACATTTAGTGAACTTCGTAGGTCAAGTTGCTATTAAAGACACCCTCTAAAAAAACTCTTTAAGCCTGCATTGTGTGATTACCTCTTTCTTTGGGGCAAACTGAGTCAGAGACTTCATCTTGTTTATGGATTAATAGGTTTGGGCAGATGTGCTGTTTGATTCTGTGTTTTGCTTCCTTGATTTCGATTCTTTGTTTCTGTCATTTGATAAGTTTATTTATAAGGAGATATTAAATACGACTTATCTCTTTATAGATCATTTAGTATTGAAGGCAGGGAGGATGACAACTCTGGAACTATCAGGAGCTGGAAAATAACTCTGACGCTACTGAATGATATTTTAATTAAGAAAACTGTTTTGTGGATTACTTGATTGAACTGTACTTCATGTCTTTGACTTCTGGTATGATCCAACTGAGAATCAGTTTATGGGAAGAGTAGTCTTTGTAGATGTATATATGTGTGGTTGTTGCAGGTTATAGAGGTATGTAAAAGGACACAAAACTTCCTTTAGTGTCCCTTCTATATTTTCCTGCACTCTCAGTTGGACAGGTTGGTAGAGCAGTTGATGGGGTGGGTGGCTATATATCCATCTGTCTTCAATGGCCTGCTCTCTTCTAACTCCTAGCCTTGTATTTCTTTGCACGCTGAATTTGTTGGGTTTTTGAAAATGTGGCTTTTTGTAAAACATTTCACATCCAAAATATTTGCACAGTATTCTTTGGCACATTCATATACCAGTCTTGTCTGTTTTACAGCTTCATATGCCTTTAGAAGTAGGGGTTTTTTCCTGGTTGCCATGGGCAGTGGTCATGCGTGATAACATGCATTTCTTAAAATGTTCCATGTAAATAGCATGAACTAATTTGTTTAGTATAAAGCTGTTTTGGCAGATGCTATGAAACTGGAATGGAAAGGAAAACAAAAAGAGATGTTACTTGCATTCAGAAATACAGAAGTAAAGATTAGGGCCTTAAGCAGGAACTGAAATAATTTAGAATGTAATTAAACCCATTTTTCTTTTCTCCAGCGGGGTAGTGCCTTAAGAGGGAAAAAGGATGCAAACCCTCCCAACACCTAGAACTTAAGTGAAATACTTTGGCAAGAAGGACAGAAGAAAATTTTGTTTATTTGACTTATTTCATGGGCCTTGAGGACTGATTTGAAGGTGGCAATAAGTGATACAGAAAAAGGGGAGATATTTAAATGTAGGTAGGTACATCCAGATAAATCGATACATATGTAGCTGTAGGTGTGACATTTTATGACAGGCCCTGTAGGAGAACCCTAAAGAAAATGAAGCAATTCTCTGTTTGGAAGATAGCCTGAAAAGTTGTGTATGTTTAAAAGCAGTGACACTTGAATTACTTCTGCTCAAAGTAACTCCTCTTAAAAATAATAATAGTTTAAAAAACTCCAGCCAAACAGAAACAATAACCAGAATCCCAGACCTTCAACATCCTAAATATCTAAATAAAGAGATGAGATGTTGAACTAAATTCCAGCCCTTTTAAAGATAGGTGGATTAAATGAGAGTAGAACTCTACAGAAAAATGAGGATTTTCCATAATCTTCACTGTTGCCCTTCAGGAAAGCTAGCACAGGGAAGCTTCTCAGCAGACATGCTCTGCAATACAGGGAATACTAAAATTTTACATCAAATTAGTTACGAGTAGTTATGTTTAAACTTTCATAAGTTAAGGATTTATCAGGGTCAATTGTGCATGGATTCTCTTGCAGCTGAAATTCCTCAGGATCTTTGTCATCCCTGTTACCACTTTTACACACTGGATCAGTTACTGAACTACTTAAAATGTTGCTGGGGGTCATGATTCTGAAACCACGTTGTGCAGTGTTCATATGGTGGTAAAGACATTTTGAATTGTCAACTAGCTTGATGTATTGGACCTCTAAAGACCATGTAAAATAGCATTTCTTCAAGGTGATACTTCTCAGTGTCCTAAAAGCATGGAAGGGGCAGTTTTAAAGTTTATTTTTACTTAAACTGTTTCAGTGTTTCAGAATTTCAGAATATGGCACTGTAGCAGTCTTGTTGTTAGCTGTTCATGAGCATCTTGGTTATAAAGAGGAACACAAGCTTAGCTTTTGATAACTGCTACACGGAGAAGCTGTCAAAGCATCACAGTAGCTTCAGACATTGCACTATAACAGGACTGAGAAAAAAGTTTTCAAAGCGTGTGTCCAATCTAGGAGATTATTTGCAGAGTATGTTCTAGTCTGCTTTAAACTCTGCTGAGGTTAAGAGGAAATTTATGATCAGACAGAAGGTTGGTTCCTTTTCCATCAAATGTCTTTTATTGCAGTGGTATAGGGTTTGCAAAATAACACTCTTGGGTTCTTAGGTTTTGACCCATATTGAACATGCTCGTGGACACTGTCTTTAGTTCAAAGTATGACAGCAGACAGTAAATGTCAAGGACTGATGGATGTCTGGGAGATAATTGTTGAATGTGTCTAATGGTTATCTAGAAACCTGAGGTTTTGCTGTGCCAATGTTCTTGTCTGTCAGCTTGTGCAAAGCCTGTTTGAAAGGCTTCTGTCATTATGTACCTATTTTTAGAATGGGTATAGTGGGTTTCTTTTTTTTGTGAAATTGTTTTATTTCAAGAAGTTGTTGATTTTTTAAAAATATTTGGTGTTGCTTTTTTTGTCTTGGCTTGGCCACCCTTTTCCAAGTCCTCAGAGCTACATGGGTAACATGCAAAGGGCAGTATCTGTAAACATCTGTTCAAGATTTGTTTCTCATGTTCTCTTACACAGTTGCAGTGTTGGCAACACTGGCATGGAGCTAGTGTTGTAATGTTGTTTTGCAATATTTTCACTAAATTATAGAGGATATTCTTCTGCCCATCACATAAGAATTTTCTTCCTGTGTTTAATAGGATCACAAACTTCTATGTACTAGGATGAGAAAGAAATTAAGTTGATGGCAGGAGGAATTGATTGCGTCAAGGTCTTATTTAACAGAAAGTTGAGAAAATCATGAGTGAAAAGTGCTGGCTGTTCCAGGGACATGGCTCTTACTACAGTTGCCAGGGATTTCATATGCTGCTAAACCAGCTTTTCAGTAGCTCAGACTGTGAAGTGTTAGTTGTTTAAACTGAGGCTACTGTGAATGTACTGTCTGTAGGAGGAACTCATCTAAGAAGCATCAGCTCTAGCAGCTGTTGGCAATATGGAATTTTCTAATGCTAGTTAGATGTTCTTCTTCAAAAAGTTTTGACCATCTTTCCAGAACCATTTTCTGAAGTCCTGTTCATTAACAGCCAACACCAGCCATTAACATCATTCAGTTGCCAAAGACCAGAATAATAATGGAGTTCATCAGTTCAGTTTGAAAAACATAATCTGTGGTGCAAGCAGACTAGCTTAGAACCAGTGTTATTGAATAAAATTCCCATGGCTTGTTGACAAAATGGTTTAAGTATTGTTCATGGTTTGAAAAACAATCCTTGATGTACCAGAAAAGAGCACTAGAAGGTCTCAAATGTTTGAAATTACAAGTTACAGACTTCTGGAGACTGAAATACCATGAAATTGCTAACTTGCAGGAACATCCAGTTCTTCATTCTGCTTCTCTACAATCCTGTGTTTCTTGACTCTGGAGTTCTAAAGCATGCTTTAAAGATAATACATTGAATCTATCAATGCTTAAGTTCATAATTGTATATGTTTAAAAGTTACCATTGACAATATTGTAAATTTTTTTTAAAATCTCAAACTAGAGAATGTAAATTGTGTAGTTCAGAAGTGAAATGGACACCTGAATTTAACTTGGCAGACTGCAACAAGTATAAAAAGATGAGTTTCTTAACTTCTTTATTAATTCCATCTTTTTTTTGGAATTTTCTTTCAGTTCTCAGTAAATCCAGAACTGAACGAGTAATCAATATACTGGAGGGGGAATCTAATCCGTTGTGTCTTTCATCCCTTGCTATACTTGTGATAGAGTGGAGATAATGTTTTTTCAGTAGCATTAAATGCAGTAGAGAAGAACTTCCGGTAAAAAAACAAAGAGGAAACGCCCAAAACTACAGTGAGGGGGAGAAAAAAAAGCCAGTATCTTGTGTAGTTATTTTTAAATCATGAGAACACATTTTGGAAATAAGTCACAATGTAAACTGTTCGTGTCTGACTATTTAAGTGTATTCAGTCTGTATGTTGCTAACTTTGTAGTGATATCAAGTTATTGAAATAGTTTTCCGGACTGAAAGTCTTTAATTTTTTTTAGTGATTTCTTGATTGCTTAATACCAGCCACCCATGTAAGGTTGTGCATTTAATTAAAAGTTGTGTTTCCAAACTTGTTTTACTCTACCTAACTGGTCATACATGTAAAAAACATCACATACTGTATTAAATATCAAATTACATTGAAATCTTTGTTAAATTTAATGCTTTCTGACTTTTTTGAGCCACTGGAGATGATACTGTATTTCAGGAACTGCTCATTTTGTCTAACTAACGCCTTACAGATAATCTGTTTTCTTATTATGGATAGTCTGCTCAAGGTGTAAAACTCAAAAACTTTAAAAATGTGGTCCAAGGTTGAACCTATGCCATTCCCAGTCCTAGTTCTGTTTTCTGACTGCAAACATATAGCTGTGTATTCTGGTGTACAAAAATCAAGTTTTCCATAGGATTTGCTACCAGAATTAAAATACATTTATAGGAATGCTGTTTTCTTGCTTACTGTCCTCTTGCAAAAGCCATGCAAGTCTTTTAACGGCATTCAGATATTTGCAAAAGAATCCAGGTTATAATAAAAATAGATTGTTGACAGTTAAAGAGTCCTAAGAGAGCATTGTGTGTCTTAAACCCCAGTATTATTTGATTTTTTTCTTTTTAAAGTTTCATTTTACCATAAAGAGTATTTGAGAATGTCTTCAGCATTGTTAGAGAGAATGTACAATTTTTTTCTCTTTGACTCTCAAATATTCTTAACAGAGCAGTCATGCACACGCAAAGCCAGCAGGAAAAGGAAATGGAAATTGGTTTTGAATATGACATACAATAAGACTGTAAAATCCAAAATTTTCTAGTACACTACTATAACTTTCAATAAAGCACAGAAATGCCAGTGATTAGGATCACTACTATATTTTTACAGCCCTCATATAAAATACATACTGTTGTATCAGTTCTGTGAACACAGGTTTTCAGAGAGGGCTTTTGGTCATCTTGCAGTAGTCTTCACCTAATAATGTCAACTTAAGTACTTTACTTCAAAGACCCGAGGTGTGCACATTAGGAGTGGTGCAGAAAATATGGGAACCTCTTTAGAAGTAATTTCCAGTTGCTAATTACTGAATGTGAGTGATCCATACTATTAACTGTTTAAAGGTTTTGGCTTTCCTGCATTTGGGGATGCAGTCAGAATTATGAGGCTTTATTGGTTTTGTCTGTCTGTTAAAGATTTTTTTAAGTTTTTTAGTTGGCAGTTATTGCTGACAGCTGCTAAACCATAAGAAAATTAATGTTCTAATATTTGGTAGGACATTAGACATTATGACCAGGGTGTCAGGAGTTCCGTGCAGTTTGGTAACCATGAACTAATCTTTACCCGCTAAAATGTAACACATTTCCTGATATTTCTAAAACAAACAGGCAACTTTCAAAATCAATTCTTCGTTTCTTTTTCTGGTATGTTGCTCTTCTCTGTACTGCTCCCTGTGTCAGAGAACTCTTCCTCTTGAAGAGGTGTTTGTTGGTTAAAGTAAGACACGCATGCCAGATGTTCTGGATTTGAGGTGGCTTCTTGTCAGCTAAGCTTAATATTCTGCAAGTTGTTGACTGGATTAAAAGTGCCATGCAGCAGAAAATTTCTTACAAGTTAATTTGCTGCATTTCCAGAAAGATACTTTTCATCCTGAAGGTAATTTTTCAGCCAGATATTTGTAGTCTTCGTTGTTAGGCTTGTGCACACGTACTTTCCTAGGCTGCATGCACAGATTTATTTTAATTTATATCATTCTTGTGGGAGGGGGGGAAAAAAAATTAAAGCTGAGGAGTGTGTTTTAGTCACAAAATATACCCGAGTGTATGTTGAAAGACTTGGAATGCTCTTTGCTGTGCCTTGCAGTTGGCTAAATGTAGTTAGTTTAGCACAGGAGCACAAATCACTAGGTGGCGATATAGTATGGACAGAAAAGCATTATTAAAATACACTCACTCTCGATAAATACGTTAGTGATTATCAGCCTCTTCCAATTTGGGCACAGAGTTAATCATGTGGATATCAGATTTCTTTATCTCCTTTATGACATGTATGTAAGTTCAGTAAGGCTGTTGTTAGAGTTGAGATTTTTGAATAAAAGTTTCATTAATAAAAAGAAGAAAAGAAATTTCTCTGCTTAGAGGCATCTTCATGTTTTGAAGTTGGGTGTTGTTTTTTGCAGATAAAAAATAGCGAAGTGGTTATATTCTTTAACTCAAGATTGTAACAGTGTGTCTTCTTCACACATGAAAAATTAAAATAATGTGTATTGGACTAAGTGCTGTGCTTAGTGTTGAGAAGTAAGTGATGTGTATTGGCATTTCAGAGATCCTGTAGCAGCTGACAAAAGCTGTTAAAATTCAAAAAGCAAATTTTTAAAAATCATTTCAGGTCCATCATTAGCTGTTAAAATTAACTGTTGAGGATTTGTTAGAGTTGGGCTTTTTAGGTTACTTTCGCATGAATATAATTCTCAAAAGTACGGTGTGCTCCTTTGAAAAACTTACTTTGATGGTTTGAGTTTGTGAAAGGCCATTGTATTGATTCTCAGAATGGAGAAGCTGGGGCTGGAACACCCAGCGAGTGCGTGCAGGGGCTGGGGGCGGCTCTGAAGGCAGGGGCGTCTGAGCGCAGACCCTTGTGTGTATCACTTAAGCGAGCTGCTATTGTGAGAGGGAGTGGGGAGGAAGGTTGTAATTAGGTATCCATGTAGGCTGAACCCGCCATTTTACTAAGCTCTGCTGAAGTAGGTCCTTGTAAGGGAGATGGCAGGAGGCTGGGAGAGCATGAAATGGCAGCCGACGAGCAGTAATCCGGCCATATGCACCCTACAGGAAGCCACTGTTTTGCACAGCTTTTGAATCCGCCCGTCCCCTCTGGGTCAGAGACGGCGGTAGGAAAGATGCAGTTTTCAGAAAAAAGCTGTTTTGACTTTGAGTTTACCTTTCAGATGGGTAGAAGATAAAGTCTAGGGAGAGTGGGTGTGTTACTGGTTAGCCTGTGCTCGCTTAAGAAGGGATTGAGAGTCGCATTAGTTCGGCACCCCAGTGCAGTCCTGTAACACCACCAGCAGACAGGCATGGGGACAAGAGATGAGCCAGTCGCCACAGTGGGGCACTAGTAACCAGTCTAAACAAGACAAATTCCAGGCTTGTTTTTCTGATGGAAAATAATGTGTTTGTACATAGCCTTCCATAGTTGCCAGTAGGCTGCAGATTTCACATCTCTGTTCCTTGTGTCTCCTGCAGGCAATGGAGCATGCAAATGGAATGGAGCTGGATGGCAGGAGGATTCGAGTGGATTATTCAATCACCAAGAGAGCACATACACCCACCCCAGGCATCTACATGGGCAGGCCAACACAGTAAGTTCAATGGATTTAAACTGAATGCTGAATTCTGAAGAAATTACTCATAAAAAGAATGCCATACTGTGGTTCACATGCACTCTTAAATCTTGTTGTAGTTTACTGTATGTTTATTTATAAAAATATTGAAGGACCTGTTTTTAAAAAAGAATATCTAGCATGATCAATTAATGTATCCTTAGCCTGCTGAAATACTAAGGTGCCCATTTTCTTTGATTTTGATGGGAATTAAAGTCAAATCCATAATTTTTCTGGGAGATTTTGAAGGTGTTTTTATTTAAATATTTTGTTTGTATATTTTTGTAGCTTAGTCAGTGTCTGATTTACTACAAGACCACTTTAAAAAAGATATAAAATAATTCATATTTATTTATCTAATAATTTAACTCAAGATGAAGAGTAGATATATAAAGGGGGTTTTGTTTTTGTTTTTTCTTTTCCCCTAATAGCAGTGGAGGAGGTGGTGGCGGTGGAGCGGGTCGTCGTCGAGACTCATATTACGATAGGGGGTATGACAGAGGCTATGACAGATATGAAGAATATGACTACAGATACAGGTACCTAATCTTTATTTCTGTAACAGTGGATTTGTTGAGTTGTTGAAAAGTTAGATGACAAAACACAGTATTCAGTTTGTAGCAATATTCTGCATTCATGCCTGTTATGTGTTAGAGCCTCAGTCCCTTAGGTTTTGTGAGATTGAAGTAGTCATAATCTTCAGTGTTTATGTAATTTGGGTTTTGTGTTGGGCAAGGGGTTAATTTTGCTGTGTGAAGGAGGTTTAGAGCATGTACCCCACGAATCAAGCAGACAGATAAAAAGGGAACTCATTTTTCTATGCTGTATATAGAACCAGGGACAGCTGATACACACTGCTGTTTAAAAAGGGATTATTTGTAGATGAGATTTTTAATGCTTGACATTTCATAACCATCTTACTGTTTTGAAAGTTATCTGGTTTCAGAGAATGTTGTTCAACAAGAATTGTAGGCATCTGGAAAAGCACTTCATGTGTTTGTAAGGCTAGTGAGAGTTTATTAAATTCTTTGTTTGGGAATATCTTAGAGTTTAAACACATCAAATACAGAAATATAAAAGCATTTGTTAAATAACTGTAAGCCACAGCCAAATAAAGCAGAAATCATTCATGCAGGCCAAGTCTTTCAGTGCTAAGGAAGTGGTTCTGTTCTGTAAAAGTGATGTGAATAAGGCTTCTTTCATAATGGATGTTGTTTGGTTTCTTTTTTAATTTCCTTTAAAGGAGACGATCACCATCGCCTTATTATAGTCGATACCGATCGCGATCAAGATCCCGTTCCTATAGTCCAAGTAAGTAAATACAAGTGAATAAACAGAATCTGGCTGATACAAACATTGTTATAAGAATTGATCAATGGGATTTCTGAGTGTGAAAGCAAAAAGAGCTGGGCACAGTTAAGGTGAGATAATGTGTACAGTTAGTTTGTGACTGTGTAATTAGTAATTGTGTCATCTTTTGTTTTTTCCAGGGCGCTACTGAAGATCAGAAGAGTTACAGTTGAGGACTTGATTTTTAAATACAAAGTTCAGCTCTTTAGCATCTCTACTGTTTTCCCTTCCATATTCCCTTTCTTGTCCTCCTTCCAGCTTTTTCACAAGTCTTTGGTTCATTTAGAATATACATTTTTTCAGTTGAAGTATTCCTATTTTCCATCCCTTCTTATTGTAATACTCTTAAATATTGTAATTGTTGTAGTTTTTGTGTAGTAAAACATCTTGAGCAAAAGGAAATAGAGAACCCCAAAGTGCTGATACATTTTGGAAGTCATTCCTATTTCGTTTTTAAAGCAGTTGGACCCCTGACTAATCAGAAGAGAGCATTGATATTTTTAAAGCTTGCATGTCATATGTAGTATACACACTCGGATACTTTAACATAAACCTGCATTTCCAAGTAACTTGTTAATTTTTCTGTTAAAATGTTTACCTATTACTTTGATAAACAAGTAATGACTTTGAGCCTTTTCTGTAATGATGAATTTGCTTAGATAGTCATGAACCAGAGGATTTTTTTGTAATTTTTTTCTTTTTTTGTCAAGTAGTTGCTTTGAGAGTAGACTATTTGAGCTAGATCAGAATTTGGTATTTGACTGACTGGGAGAATAGATCCTTGTACACTTAAAATTAAGGCTGTGTGTTTTATAGAAAAAAAGTTTCTGGATTGCTATACAGTGGATAGCAGTTGAAATTAAAATTGTTAAATTCCTGGGGTCTTTGTGGTACTTGGTTGAATATTTTCCCTTAATTGGTACAGGAGAAAAATATTTATTGAACATAGCAATTAGTTATATAATTTGCTGTTCATGAAAGAAAAAACTGCCAACTTTTTGGTATTGAAATAATGATGGAGCAAGTTTTGTTTCCAATCCTTTTTGAACTTTTGGAAGTATGGATGGAAAAACCTACAGCTACATGTAAACGTTTTTTTCCTTTAATAAAAGTTAAGTCCACTGATAATGTGGGTTCTTGTCTTTCATTCTGCATTTTGTGTCACTTCGGAATATAGGTTAAACAATACTTGATTCTAGGGTGTGGATGATAAAGTCATCTGTAACCTGACTTTTCAGGAGCCTTGTTTTCCTTGAGAAGCAATATGTGGTTATATGAGATGGCTAAGCAGGGTGGGTAGTCCAGCTTTCTCTTGTGTTGTCCTTAGAGTTGTGGTGAGAAGGTTGAATGAGAGAAACACTGTTGACTTTGTTTAGCTTTCTGGCAAGTGGCTGGTTGAATGTTGATGTTGCCACAGCAAAAGGAATATGACCACAAAGCCCTTGCAGCAAATTTTCGTCCTGATTGTCAGGGAAGGCCACCAAAAGAGTTTGTCGTGATTTTGAGAGGGTAAGTGTCAAGTGTGATTGCATTAGCTACTCTGAGTATTGGTGCCAGGAACTGTTAACAAGTAGTTAAACACCAGCACACAAATTAAAAGCTTGATAGAATATGCCAGGAGAAACTGGTGACAAAACAAGTTCTAAGTGGTTACTGCTCAACACCTTTGAATCCATGATGTCTTATCCATAAATTGCAGTTGAAAATTCTTAGTGAATTCAAAGCAGAGTAGCTGAAACACTGAAGTTAAATCTTTCAATTCTGATGAATTTGCCAGTATTTACTGGTGATCCAGACAAATTAGGAAATGTTAAGATGTTAAAAGTTGTTAAATGTTAAAAATTGTTCTCTCTAAACCAAAGTCCCAATATCGCAAGATAAAGAAGTGTTGGTATGTTTAATTTTGGTTTTGTTCTTTCAAAACATGGTTAGCCAGTGTGACACCCAGGCACAAGAAGGGCTGGAAGGAGGATCCAGGGAACTACAGGCCTATTTGCCTAACCTTGGTGCCCAGGGTGGCTGTGGAGCAGATATCTTGAGTGCCATCACACAGACAGGACAACCAAGGGATCAGGCCCTACCAGCATGGGTTTAGGAAATGCAGGTCCTGCCTGACCAACCTGATCTCCTCCTGTGACCTGATGACACACTTAGTGGAAGAGGGAAAGGCTGTGGATCTTGTCTACCTGAACTGCAGCAAGGCCTTTGATCGATACTGTCTCCCATGGCATTCCCCTGGAAAAGCTGGCAGTCCCATGGTTTGGACTGATGCACCCCTCACTGAGTAAAAAACAGTCTGGATATCTGGCCCTGGAGGTTGGAGGGGAATGGTGCTGCATCCAGCTGTTGACTGGTCACAAGAGGTTCCCCAGGGCTCAGCACTGGGGCCAGCCCTTTCCGTATCTTTATCAGTGATCTGTCTGGGTGAGGGCATTGAGTGCACCCTCAGCAACATTGCAGATGATGGCAAGTTGGATGGGAGTGTTGGTCTACAGAAGGGTAGGAAGGTTCTGCAGGGGTTCTGGACAGGCTGGATCAGTGGGCTGAGGTTTAATAAGGTAAAGTCAAGTCCTGCACTTGGGTCAGAGCAGCTCCAGACTACAACAGGCTGAGGGCAGAGTGGCTGAAAAGCTGCCTGGCACAAAAGGACCTGGGGCTGCTGGTCCGCAAGCTGGCTGAACGTGAGCCAGGAGTGAGCCCAAATGGTCAAGAAGGCCAATGGCAGCCTGGCTTGTATCAAGGATAATGTGGCCAGCAAGATCAGTGATTGTTCTGCTGTATTCAGCACTGGTGAGGCCACACCTTGAATCTTGTGTCCAGTTTTCGGCTCCTGAGTTCAAGAAAGAGTTAAACGTTGGAATGGATTCCCTGCCCAGGGAGGTGGTGGAGTCACCATCCCTGAAGGTGTTGTGTTCCAATGTGGCACTTAGTGCCAAGGTGGTGATTGGTTGAAGGTTGGACTCAATCTCAGAGGTCTTTTCCAGCCTGAACCGTTCGTTCTGTGTGTTATGAAAAGCAGTGTGCAGAAACAGTGAGGCAGCCAGATGCAAAAGCATGGGGAGCAGCTGCAGTTCAGGTTGAGGGAGGCATTCAGGCTCAGGGAATTAGGATCACAGGGAGTGAGAGAGAGAGGTGGCTACTTACTGCAGTTTATGGTATTTGTGGCCTGTAATTGTCAAGGCTTGAGAAGTTGTATTTGCCAGCTAGAGAGCAGTTCGGCAAACGTTGCCTGGAAGCTGAAGGAGTGTTGCAATACTTAGCTTGGAGATGGTTGCTTCCAACAGATAGATCTGTCAGCCTAAACATCCTACTTAGCACAAGCCCATATGAAGTTATCGGTGGTAGCAGCATTGTATTACATGGTTCATCTGGTGCTTCATGTTCAGTGATGTAAGGGAGTCCACTTGAAGAACAGGTGAAAGTGATAGTTCTTACTGTCCTGGATGTACTTGCAGATGTCTGAAATATATGAATAATTGCTGGACTTAATTTGCCATCTCTAAAACTGGCAGTCCTGAAAAGGAAAGGGTAATTTGCAGCTGTTTCCTCATTTGTGGGTGGGGTTTTGTTGGTTGATTGGTTTGTTGGTTGGGGTTTTTTAACTGAGTTCACTTGGGCAGAGATCTCTGGGTTAGCAGGTTTTTTTTTTAACTTTTGTGGCTTGCATTCTCCCCAGTAATGGGAGTCTCATCTCTGCTTTGTTGCAAATAGATTTAGGAACATTTGTTCTTTAAGCTCCAGGTTCTGTATATGAAATTAATTAGCCAAAGTAATTTTTACACTGTTTCTGCAAACACAGCTACTGAAACATAGATACTTTTCCCTAGACATTTTTCTACTTTTAGTCCTAGGTGAATTATTAGTGTAGTCAGAACTCTGAACAAATACTACACTTCTGCAACAAAGTAAAACCAAGTCAAACTAAGTAAAAAAAAAACCTTGATGTTACTCTGTGCTAGTACACAAGAAGCTGAGATTCAGAATGAACTGCAGGGAATATTTAAATACTGACTTTAGAAAAACCTGACGTTTATCTAGGTTTGCATAGCCTAGAGAATGCAAGATAACACTTGCTCTTAAATATGCCGTGTTCCCAAATGCTTCCAAGAAGTGGCCACAAGAAGTTCACAACAGCTGCCACCCAGGCTAGTCCGAGACTGTGTATGTAATGGAAAATTTGCACCTGATGACAACAGTTAAGAGACATACTGGTTACATGTGCAGACAGAATACCTTCCAAGGGGGGGTGTATAAAGACAATGTACATGAGATGAAGTTTATCAAGACTGTTGTTTAGTCATTTATCCTATGTAACTATACATCAAATCTGTAATGACATTGAGACTTGGTATTGCAGTACTCAGCAAATCATTTGACTGTGATGGCATGCTGTGGAAATAGTGAGGCCCAGGCAGCTAGAGTATGCTTTTTGGGAAAGCACCTTCTGCTGCACGGCTTCACAAAGTAACAACAGATCAGGCAGACTTAACACCACGGCCACCCTTTACTATCAGTTTGCTTAGCTACTCCAGTCCTCTGGACCTAATGTGAATAACTAGAGAAGAAAAACAATCTAGGATAAACATTTTCTATTGCTTTCTACAAAAGCAAATTTTTTTTTGGCTGGGCAAGTGATGTGCGTGAATTTCCCTCCATCTCACAGTCACTTCCCTTGCCTTTTAAAGAGCAGCATAAAGGAGAACACCAAATGCACTTAAGTCGACTCACCTGCAGTACCTGTAGACAATTTCTTGCTTGCTGACATTTTACTTCTGCATAAAATCTTTCAGGTAGCACTGCATCTGTACATGGACAGATAGGGACTGTTAGGTTAGCTGAGGAATGTTTTTCCTGTATTTCATACATTTGTATTTGTAAATACAACCCTTTGGTCAAGTAAAGGTAGAAAACAATTTGCCTTAAGTAGGTCAGTATGTCCAGAGAGCACAAAAAATACCATCATCACACCTTCTCAGTTTGAGGTAACTTGTTATTAAAGAGGAGCAAATAAACCCTAATACTTTTCCTTCTATTGCTTTAGATACAGAAGTTGAAACATTCATTAAAACTGGCAGATACACTAATGGCCTTGGAAAGGCTACAAGCCACTTCAGTGGGTCTGTTGTTGAATTTCCTGAGGAAGTGAGAGACCACCTTACACAGAATGCTTTCTTAACCTTTGTGGTAGCAACTGAGGCTACATTTTTGATATCTAATGGTAGATCTCTTTCACATTCAAATAGCAACTATATTGTTTTGGCAAAACATGAAAGATCTTTGTCAACAAAGGTCTGCAAACCTTTTTTTAAGTCAGTTCTTAACAAGCAGCTATGGTGCAAATAATTGTCCCACTACACAAAAGGCTAGTGGTGCTTCCTGTGTAAGATTATTTTTTAAGCTTAAAACATAGTTGTTTCTCTGTACCCCACTTTTTCTCTTTTTTTCTCTTGGTTTTGGTGGAGCCTTCCAACTGTGAAGGTATCTGATACATTGGGGATCAAGAGTGGAGAATTGTCATTATCAAGAGCCAATACGGGTGTAACTCTTCCACCAGTCTGATCTGTGATTCCACCCTTGTTCTTCTTCCAGTACTGCATTAGGACAAGGATGCACTCTCTGCCCAGCATCTCAAGTTCAGTAATTTAGAATCTGCCAGAACTTCCAGGCTCAATTTTCTCATGCTGACCCAGTCCCATAATACTTGGATTAAAGTAGCAGTGGTAAGCAGCACAGGCACGAGGTAATCCTCCTTTCAAGATTTACCCCAAAGGAAAGAACAGACAAACTCCTCAGACAGCTTTCAGGTGTATCACAGGGGCTTGTATAGACCTTTATATTTGCTTTAAATAAATAAATATAAACTAACTGGGGTAGAACAGTGGATCTGTTCTGTGTGGAGTTTGGTCTTGCAGCGCTCTAGATGGAGGAACCATGAGCTGCCTGGACCCCCTTTTCTCACTGTTCTGGTTTTGCTCCTGTTCTCAGCATGATAAGTAGCCAGTCTTGTGCCAGCTTGGTTTGTGGATCCAAGGTTATGAGGGAGACGTGTATTTGCAGTACTACCTCAATAATTTTAAGATGACCCTCTTTATCTCACGGTAGAAATCCCGTGAAACTCATGGCGATAAAGATAACCTGATGGATGGCTAAAGGTATCTGATGTTTATACCCTATATGATGTTGGGATTTACTAATTTGCAGTGACTCTACTGTCTTTTACAGGTTCTGTGGAAGCAGATGCCTAACTCCCACAGCAGTGCAGGAGAGAGGAACCACGGAGCATTGATTACTAAATCACTGTTGATGATACATGATTCCACTACACTAACAACACACATCATTACAAATATTGTCTAGTATCTCATCTCACAATAAACACACAAACTGCCTTCACCAGGGAACATTCAACCAGCTGATGACTCTCATGTGCACTGCTGGGGTATTTTGGTGTGATCTGAACTGTGCTAGGATGGCAACAGAATGGAGGACTTTGCCAGCCAGCAGCTGTCTCCTGCTTCTCACCTTTCACTGTCTAACATGCTTTCCTAGCGCTCCTATTTCTTGTCTCCTCCTTGATCTAGATGTCAGCTTTCCCCTTTCTCCAGATCACTGGATTCAGTGCAGGACTGGACAGAGAGGAGTATCATCTAGGGAAAAAACAGGTGATCTCTTTCACACTGAAAAGTCCCAGATGCCAAATCCCATGGTTATTTTACAGCTGAATTCTGTCTGGTTGATGATTCTTCTAACAGGCAGAGCTGCTAATTTGGATTTCAGTGTTGTATGTTTAACAGTTTTGTGTGGTAAATTCTTAGGAACCGGTCTCTTAAAAAAAAAAATCAAAAAAGAAATGCCCAAACCCCACAAACACAAACAAAAAACCAAACTCCAAAATACCCCAAAACTCCACAAACAAAAAACCTCAAAAATCCCTCAAAACAATTATCCTCACCCCCACAACAAAAAACCACCCCAAGCCCCAAAGATTTTACAGTGCATCAAGTACAACTTCAGTCTGACAATTTATAGTTCTAGGAGGCATGAAGATTTTTCTTCCTTCAGAGCAATTAATTAACTTTAGAGGAAGGTTAATTACAGATAGTCAAGCTTCCCATTAGCTAAACACTGACTTGCCCAGGTGCTGCCCCCAGCCAGGTGCGGGGTTGCTGCTCAGCACCTCTTGCTCTCACTGGCTCTGTTCTCCCCCCACTGCAAGGTGTGGAGCTCAGGAGAGTGAGCTGAATGCTCTGTTCTCCTTGGCAGAGAGGGGGAAAAAAAGCAGAGATAACAGGTCCTAACCTGCGTTTCACATTCCAAAGCCTTTCTTCTTCGTGTATGAGCGGACATCTGAAGAGGGAAGTGCCAGCCTCATCCCACTGGACCATGTCCAAAGGAACATCTAGCAGAGCTGCTGCCTCTTTAGAGCAGGTAAGGCAGCGTTATTTGCCAAGCTGAAGACCAGATTCTTGCTTGTGTTCAAGTGTCCTTCATATGTTTACAACAAGTATAAGTAATATTTAAAGTGGCTGATGCCAAATCTTCTGCTTGATCAGAGACAGTAGCACAAAAAATCACAGCTGTTTCTGTGCAGCCAGGGTGGCCCTGAACATCCCTCCAATGCAGCTGGCTGTGCCAAGGGTGTGTGATACCATCACATCCACTGCTGGCACTTGAGAGAAAAGGTAGCAAGGGCAAAACTTTAAAATTCCCAAAAATCTCTGGTGCTGGGCTCACATACAGAGTAGAATGTGAAGTGTAGGGGGTTTTTATTGTTTTAAAATTAAACATTTGATTGAAGTCTAGATGTCCAGACTGTTTTATGTACAGTGTGTTTTATTTCTATCTACTGGAGGCTAGAAGGGAACCCATGCAGCAACATATCTGTGAATTTCATAGAATGAAGTTAAGAACAATAGATCTTCAAAATATAAAAAGACAAAACCTTGTGGAAGTTAACAACTGGACTAAATATTGATATAGCTGAAAATATTCCCTGGAAAGGAAAATTGATTTTGGGACTGAGTGACCTGATGTGGTGGGAATGTAGGAGAACTGGATGGGTACATGGGTAACCTTGGAGAGAAAATTTGCGCTCAGTTTTCTACGAGTGAGGATGAAGTTAATAAATACTCTTCTTCCAATGTTTTTTATCTTGTCTGTTCCAGCTTTGGAAGATGGTGGGCGATTTGCAAGAGGATCTGTGAAAGATGATTAAACAACATTATATAATCAAAAAAAAAAAGTTTATAAAGTCTAAACTAGTACTGACAGATGCAGAACACGTGAGAGTGGCCTCCTGCACAGGGACAGCCTTAAGGACTGGGCTGTCTGGTCCCAAACAGATGCCACAGGAGATGAGTTTTCAGAGGATCCAGTTCCGGAATTACAAAATACAGGGGGTTTCTTTCTCATGTGGATTCAGAAGATGAAGGAACAGAGAGCTTTTTTCAGTTTGAGGAAGGGGTTGAGCTCCATGTCTCAGTCCATGCTTATCCCACCCTACCTGTGATGTCCCCAGCCCAGTGCTGGTGGGGAGGCCCCTCCTTGCTGAGCACCCATGCAGTGCCTGCAAGCTGCACATTGCAAAGCAGTTGGAAACGCAGGCTCAAACACCAAAACATTTTCAAAATATTACAGAATCCACATTTTAATATTCCCTTAAACTTCTACAGTTTGGCACATCTTTGATTGTACCACAGAGTTAATTTTAGGTCTTCAAAGCCAGAGAAACCTGAGATCTTAACCACGGAAATCAGAGTCACTCAGGACAGTGGTTATCCCTGGTTTAAGCAAAAAGCAGCTGTACAGCCCAGTCCCGAATCTGACCATGCAGTCTAAACCTCCCACCAGTACCACCCAAGAGGGTTTTGCCTCACTGTCCCCTACCAACAACCCCCCAACTCCCCACTGTCAAACAGGGGTCCCTGGGCTGCAGCTGTTCCCCACCTTGAAATCTGGGGCACTACTGTGTGCAAAACCTGTGTGCTCCTCTACCTGTCCCCAGCCCTAGGAAAGACAAAACATTCTCCCATTTCTCCACTGCCAAAATATTCTCCCATTTCTCTGCTGCCAAGACTGGGGGTTGAGGATTTCTAAGCTTGAAGACCTCCTGCAGCTGAGCACTGACTGATGCCAGCCAGGAGCACCTTGGGGATTCCCCATCCTTTGCCCTGGCAGTCCCAGGTGAAGAGGGAGAGAAGTGTGCTTGGTCAGAGACTCAGCAGCTCCATCACCTGCTCTGGGGCAGCTTCCAAATCCACCAACCACACTGTGCTGCAAGCCCAGCTGCTCCAGTCTGAGCAGGAAGGATTGGAAGTAACTGGTATTGTGTTTGGGCTGTGGGGAGCAGAAGTATTTAGAAAGCTTGAATTGTGGCCATCTTGTTGTTTGAGTCCTTTGGAAAGAAGGTGCTACTTGTGCTCCAGATTTTAATTTCTTTTTAAATGGCCAGAGGAGTCCAGAATGAATGAAAAAGTCCATTTTTTCCTCGCGAGGGTCCCTGGTGCCCATCTCTGACAGAGGACCACAGAGAATCTATGTCTGCTTCTGCTCCCTTCCATCTGTGCTTAACCCCTGCCTTGCCATGCCTCCAATCTTTGCAGTTTGAGAAAGGTATTTCTGTGTTGCACCTGTGAGGAAGACTCAGTGGAGCCTTCATCCAAGGTACAGCCACGCTGCAGCACAGCAGTGGCTCCAGGCAAGCCTGCAGAGTGATCAGCCAGCATGGGGGCTTGGACCCCACACCTGGGCACTTCCCCTCTGGGCTGTGTCCAGGTGAAACACCAGGTTGGCATCCACACGTGTGCCTCCAGATGAGCAAGGTGCTGCTGGCTCTCCATGCCTGCGTGCATCTCAGCTGCCTCCAAAAGCAGAAATGCAGAGGTGGCCACTCAAATCCTGGTGTGGTAACACAACCAGGTCAAATACTGTTCAGACAGCACACATGAAATGCTGAGGGGAGAGACGAGTGAAATCAAAAGGCTGATACCTGGCTAGAATGTATCAAAACCTTAAACTGGGAAAACATTGAATGAAATCATTTTACCTGAGTTCCCAAACTGTTAAAAGAAAACTTCTCTGGGGAGTAGTGGATTTCCTCAGAGAGGAAATCTTCATTGCCTGTTGGAACTGCACAACCAGGGATGCAAAAGCAGCATCTGCCTGCTTCTTCGTCTATTTTTTTGTGACTGTTGCAATTCCTCTTTGACTAAGAATATCATTAATCAATTTAATTAACTAGTAGAAGCAGGTAGCTGGGAAATTGCTAAACCTATGAAGGATATGCCTGCTTTTTAGATTAACTCCCCACAGTGGGCAGATTTCTTGCTTATTTCTTCCTTTAGCATCTTCAAAATATTTTTTCGCAATATTTTTATTTTACAGTTCTCAGCTTTTCCGATTCTTGTTGTGGCCATTAGTGTCTGACTTTCAGGGGTATTGTAAGCTGTGTAGGAAAGGAGAAAGTGGGCAAGAGATCTCTAATGCATAGGAGGGGTAAGTAAGAAAATATAATGAGAATTAAGTAGGTAATAGAGCCGGAGTATCCACAGTGGGGGAAGTGTGGAGGAACCAATCAAATGAAAACTTGGCAGTGAAATGAGCAAACCAAACCTTATCTAAAAGCAAAACCTTTGTTTTCTGACCATGGACCTATCCACCTGCAAGGGATCCTGAGCCCAAACTCCGTGGAGGAATGAGTAGAAGAGCTGATGGTTTTGCACTAACCTGCCTCAGAACACTGGGGTTCCCTTGCAGAAATGTACCTTTTTGAGGAGATGGAGAGCTTTGGATCAGCTTTGGAGCTTAGCATGGAAAGAAAACCACTGTCAGAGAAAGGTTTTGTTTAATGAGATAGGCACCACAGAGACCTGAAGGAAGCAGATCTACAGACAATGCCACAGAGAGGACTCCTGCAGTAAGGCTGGAGAGGAGAGTTAGGCTATTGAAGGAGATACATGAACTCTAGTCTCCTGCCCTTATTTATGTAAGTCACTCAAAAATTTTTCTTATTGCTCCACTTTGGCATGAGGAGAAAAACAGTGACTCCTTTCCCCTATTGTGTGGTCAAAAACCCACTGACAATCCACAGCAACTGGGACTCCTCCTTCCTGGCAGGAGACAGCAAAAGTGAGCTGGGGAGCAACTCCTTGTGTCACTGGGGGCAAGACCTCAGCTTTTGCTTGTTTGAATAGGACCAAAATCTGCTCCAGCCTGGATCCAACCTCTCTGATCTTTTAAAACACATCTTCATCTTTTTTTTCTCGACTAGAACTTCTGGTAAGAGCTGTTTTTAAAGGAAATTTTAATGGCAACTCCCTTTGTCTTAGAATAGGTGCAGATTCTTAAATTCCTGTGGCAACTGTTAGTCTGCTGAAACAGAGGTGATATAATGAGAAAGCAGGAGGAAGAGCAGGATGGGGAAGAGGAGGATGGGGGCAGGAATGTATCCATTCCACAAGTTGTTTCCTGGAGAAAACTGCAGCTTCTTCTGACTTGCTAGAGCAACAGACTAGGAAATATGGCAAAACAATGTGTAATGTTTATTTATCTTCTTATTTTTAAACAAAGCTGGCGAGGTTTAGCCATCCTCAACACACAGTTTTTATTTATATAAAGAGTTACTTTTAACTTTCTAACTTTTAAGTAACCTTCTAAATGACAATGCTAGGTTCCAAGTCCACACTGCCTGGACTAATTACTTGTAGAGACTCATCTGCTTTTCCCTCCTCTGCCCTGAAAAAAGCACTCGATACCATTTTTAAACAGCAAGCTTCCAAGGTGTCACAGGTGTTATCCTCTGAAGTAAGCAACCCAAATGACCAAATATCTCCTTTGAGACAGTGTCACTCTGTCTCTCCACGCAGATGGCCTGTGTTGCCCTGAGGATGGGCTGCGTTAGCAGAGAATAAACAGAGCAGGTCTGATGGCTTCCCATCTCTGCACTCTCTCCTGAGCTGAGACAGTTTTGCCTCTCGGCTTCTGCACCCGGTTCAGCCACTGGGTGTGTGAGGTTAAGCAAAACCTCTGACACTCCAAGCACCTAAGGTAACTTTTTTGGATAGCCATGTATTTTTACATTAAGAAAACCATTCCCTATGTTCATTTTTTGGCAGAAAGCTGAAGAAGCAGAGAAGTGCCTCAGGAGTGCTCTAGCTGTTGAGTGCTGTGAAGGTGCCCTTGCAGCCTTCACAAGTTTGGAAATACTTGTTGCTTGAAGGTGATTTGAGTACAGGATTCACCCTTTAGTCCATGCACTCTTACAGGAACAGTGGTTCCAGAGGTGTAACTGGGATGTCTTAGGAGCACCAAATTATCAAGGTGTTTGATGGACAGAAAAGCTGTGCTTATCACAGGGACACTATAAAAACCTTTCCAGCTTCTGTAAGAGCTTGCTCTCTCTTCAGGACTGGTCTGGATGAATTTTTCTGCAACTCCTCATTTCTTACCCCTTCCCCACTTGTCCTGTAAAGCACACAGAGGAGAGAGCATAGGGAAAACATCCCTGGAAGAACAGCAGAAAGCTCATGGTTCCTGCCCTGATGGGATTCCTGTCTGCCTGGGACAGACCTACAGCCACAACCCTCCAACCCCTGTGGTGTGTGGTGTCAAGGTGATCCCTGTCTCACCCAGGAGGAGCATCTGGCTTCCATCCCCTGCCCTCCCAGCTTGTCCAGCCTCATGGTACCGAGGGAGGAGCTGTGTCTCCCACCAGCAAGGGCTTGTGAGCCAGCCCAGCATGTCATCCTGAGGCTGCAGGTGATAAATTATGGCTTCCTCTGGCAAAGTCTGGGTCCCAAAGATAAAACTCATTCCTTCTACAACTTCTCGAGGAAAAAGTAAATTGCAGCAGCTGCTTCTGTTGCAGCACACTGCATGGGGAAGCTTAGCAAATCCAAGGGAGGGGGTTACTATCGTCTCTGGCTGAACCAAGAGCAGCTGTCGATGTATCCAGTTCTGGGCTTCAGCAGCCACCTACCCCATCGGGACTGGGGAAATGGATATGGGGAGGTAACCAGGGTCTAGAGCAGCATCTCTGCTCATCTCTTGCCGAGCCTGGCTAGCGGCAGAGAGGATTTCCACTTGAATACCTACCCGGATAGCTAAAATCATCCTCTGTGGCATGTGGAAATATAAACCTTCCTTTTCCCGCCTGCTAAAGCCACCTGCTCTTGTCCCCTCCTGCTTTCTACTTTTAGCTCATTAGTTCCACTGCGACTACACTCTGCTGTCTCACTGCCTTTTACTGAAGGCACGTCACAGGCAACTGAATGTATCTGAGCAGCTGTTTGACCCGCTTGCTGCTGAAAATCAGCATAGACCAGTGTTGAGTCCCTAATTAATAACAGCTCCAGGGAAGAAGCAGCCACAAAAACTCTGACAGCTCCAAACACTGCCAAGGTCTTTTTGTCACACTCTCCTTTCTAAAAGTTGGATTTGTTGATCCTTGTGGGTCCCTTCCAACTCAGGATATTCTATGATTTCTAACTTGTTTGGAGTAAGAAAGATGAGCCTCCATGGCTATAGTGATAATTTTATGAGTTAGCTTCTTAAATATCAGCATGACAATGGCTCATTGAAATATGCTGCTAGCTTACTTTCTCGATGGTGATATCCATGCAAAAGCTTCCCATAATCTTCTACTAATCAGGAGGAATGTGAGTAGAACTTTGAGGAGGTACCCAAGAATTCCCAAAATTTCACCAGGTGCATTAGATCAGGCTTAATCAGGAAAGGCTCTGCTTTGATTCTCTTCCTTTGCTGCAAAGGTGGTCTTCCCCTCTAACTCGAGAAAATGTTGTCTAAATCAGCATCACCTTTATAATCAAAGTACAGTTCCTCCTTGGCAAAGACAGAAGAAGAAAACTGTCATGTATAAGAGAGAGATAGGAAGGATTTGCCAGTTGTTTGGGTGTGTGGCAAAAGCTAAATGGCATTTGTGAGCTTCAGCAACAGGAATAATGAATGCACCACAACCGAAGAGAGAAAGGAGGTGTAAGGAAGGAGTTTCCTGTTGCTTTGCTAAACCACACTGGAATGTGGTCAAGGAGAGGGGAAAACAAGGTACAGGGCTGAGGACAGAAGTGCAAACTGGAAAATTCAGAAATTGCTCAGGAAGTTACAGAGGGAAGGAAGGGAAGGGAAGGGAAGGGGTTACTGGAATCAAGAATTTGGAGAGAAACTATTTGTGGAAAGAGGACATTCCGGGACACACCAGAGGACAAACACACTGTGGAGCAGGTGGCTGTGGAAATTTTGTAATCTCTGCCTGTGGAGAAGAGTGGGACTGAGCAAGATGAAGATGAAAATGAAGAAGAAATTATGCTTGTCCAAGAAGTCACTTCTGGCAGTGGATGGCACTACCTGGAGCTTTGTGTTTTATCCACTTTCTGCAACCAGTGCTAGGGCTTTCCCTCCTGCCAATCCCTCTCTGTTACCTCATCTCCCTGCAGCCATGTCACCTCCTCACTTCCAGCTGCAGTGAAGGTTCTTATTACAGAAAGTTGATTTGTGATGAATCCATTTGTATGGTATATTGCTGAGTACAAACTATTAACATTTGAATCAATAACCATGGAACTTGTAAAATTACATAAATAGCAGAGAGATTTGCAGGGAGGAGAAGGTGATGTTTACAGTCCTTTAAGTCATTAATAAAGAAGAAAAACTTCAGTTTCAGAGTGAGCTACAGAAAAAAGTTTTATTTTTCTTCTTGCAGCTAACACACTGTTTTTCTTCTGGAGTCAGACAATTCTTCAGTTACTGAGTGAACAATATGGATTTTTGACTACGGCTCTCCTCCTTTTTTTGCCTTCCTTTATGCTGGCATGAATTTGCTCTTCCTGTCAGACATCGGTTACTGCAAACCCACAAAGATCTCATCTGCTTTTAACTTCCTCCTCTCAGCTCAGGGTCTGCACTGCTTCTTCTCCAGCATAGTGCCAATTTCTTGTCTCTGCTGTAGCCAGTGTCTGCCTGAGCTTCAGAGCATGCTGACCCCAGCATTTCCATCAGCAGCAGCTTCCCGAGCCCACAGCTGCTCCACCCAAACCTCTGGTGAGAGGTTTCTGCCACCAAAGTCCTACTCATGTGAGAACAGTCATCAAAATAGAGTTGTAAGATATCTGCGCACTGTTTTTGAATAACAATCCCATGAAGGAACTGCTCAAGCGTATTATATTGAACCAGTCTTTTACTACCCCTTGGGGCTGGCTTCTTCTCTGCCCCCTCCAAAACCCAGCTTGAACTCACTTTTTGATTCCCTAAAGCAGCAGCAAAGCTCCAACAAAGGCTGACACTCACCAAATCTGTTCTCAGAGGCAAGTGGGAACCCTGCAAATGGGGAAAGCTGCATGAAGAGTACATCATCCCATAGTTCATTGCCTAAATCAGCTTCCAGAGGGATAGAGCCACCAAAAACTGTTCAGTAAAGAGAAGAGGGGAGGGAGGCAGGTAGAGAGACAGAGAATAACAGCTGGGGAAAGAAAACTGGGTGGAAGATTAAGGTCAAGGGTTGTAAAGGGAAGGAGGGTGTAGAAAGAAACCCAGATGAATCAGAAAAGGCATGGCTACAAGTTGGGCAAAGAAGAGTAGAGACTGAGTAGGAAAATAAGCAGCACCAGAGGTTTGTCACGCTTTTCCTGTGTAAATACACATCAAACTTCACGACTAGCTGCCTCTGTTGAACAGCAAGGATCCTGTTGCCCTGAAAGTGAGAATGTGAAGGCACCGGGAAGGATAGGACTATATTTCATTAAAATAAGAGATTCTGAACAGGTCTGCAGGGACTGTGGCAGTACCCTGGTAGGGCTGAATCCAGCCTGTTTGTGGGATACAGCTCCCACAGGGTGACTTGCTCTCTGGTTTAGAGCTTGCTACCCTTTTCCCTTTGGCTTTTGCTGGCAGAAAAGGAAACATTCTGAAAACCATTCCCTAGGACAACAGTCTTTCTGAGATCGGATTTACCTAGAGCACTCGGAAAGAATGGTGTGTTTTATCTATGCAGGGATGTGAAATCCACTTTCTTGGGAACCACACATGTACACACTCTTCTTCCTCTGTCTCCACTATCTTCAACACCACAAAGAAAATGTGAGGAGCCGGCATCCCTGCTAGGGGCATATGTCTGAATAGGCACAAGCTTAATAATGTCCCAATTTAAATATGTATAGAGCCAAGTGTGAATTGCTAATGCAAAAGCCCGCACATGCTCAAACATTTTGGGGCGGTTTGGCTTTTCCTTGGCGGTGAGGTTGGGGCATCTTTCGCGAGGGCAGTGCGAAGGAAAATATTGGTGTCTTCCCTTCTCCCACTGCTTGGAAACCGGGATCTCTGTTGTCTTTATCCCCGATCTTTTGTGGCTACTGCGAAGGAGCATCTTCCAGAAGGCACCGTGTGCTTGTCCTGCAGTGGCTGCTGCCCTCCCGGCCCTTTTCCAGCCGGGGGCCCCCCGCCGCAATCTGCCGGCACTCCACGACCCCGGCGCTGGCAGGGGCTGGGGGCGGGGGCGGCCGGGGCTGGGGAGGGATTTCTGTGGGGTGTGAAGGGACCCGGCCCGGGCGAGGGGGGCTGGGAGAGCAGCGGCAGGCAGCGGGGAAGGGGAGGAAGCGGGGGCCGCGCCGGCGCCTCCCGGGGGGCTCC
>WAAE01014608.1:0-35031 GCA_013400495.1 Nicator chloris | reverse complement strand
ATCAAATACAACCCATAAATTTATACAAGTGCAATTAAACATCTCAGCCCTATCAAAACAAACTGTTGTAATACCTCTAAAAAATGAAATATGTTTGATTGTTTTCATTGTTGGTTTTTATTTAAAATTAGCCCATTTTGAGAAAATAGTCTTCCAGAAAGCAGTTTTGTCAATTGTTAATTGACAAATATTGTCAATGGAGCAGAAGATTTTATCTGTTTATAGTCTGTAGCTTGTTATCTAGGTTATCTAAGTACCTTTCAGTCCTAGGATTTTCAAGTGAAGAGTTTCAGTTTTATTCTTTGGTCTGTGCCTTATGCTCACCATACGTTTAATATCTCCCTGCATTTAAAATTGTGTTGAAATAGCACACCAGATATGAATGAGACTTTTGATAAGAAATATGTCCAAAATCAAATCATGGCAGAGAGCAGTCTTATTATATGGAAAGGAGAATGCAACATTTAGGCATTTTTTTCTGGATGCATCAGGAGTCATTCAGGATTTGTGAATGCTGAATGCACTGCTGCTGATCTGCCTCCAACACAAAACAAAGAAACCCTACCTCTTTCATAAGTAGGTCGAATGTTCAGGAAGAGGGTAAATATTTATTGGAAAAGAAATGGTCAGATTTTTTTTGACGTGTCTATTTGAGCAACACTTGGGTGACTTGAGAGCCCACTTCAGGAAGAACAATATTTTGTTAAAAAACAAAAACTTTAATCTAAATTAATCCTCCCTTTTGCTCTCCTTCCCCTCCCCACCATATGAATATTGAAAGGAGGGATAATTACAAGATGTATTCAATTTGCACTTGATTTGTTTGACTATCTCCAACCCAAAACAGTCAGTGCTTTGTGCTTCGATGCAATATTTTAGTTGTCAGCAGATGTTCAAAGGGACCTGCAGCTCCCTGTACATTGTAGCTGACATCAGGGAGTATGTTCATAGTTATGTATAATAACATCATACAAGAAAGTGATATACAGTGATTGCAACCTGCCAGTCCCTGCATAACATCAGGCTTTGGAACACATTGCATTTGCTTGCTGATGTATTATATACCTCTCCAAATAAAGTGATAATCTATGATAATTAGGTTGTGTGGTACGTGCTGAGGCATAAAACAAGTGTGCAGGAAGGTGTCCAGATATCCTTGTTTCCCTGCTAGATCTGGCAGGGCATTTAGGATCCTTTTCGGCACAAGTCTTTTAGTCAGAATAAAACATTTTCTAACTTTTCTCCTGAAAAGAACACTGCTGCTGGAATGCTGTTTTTCCCTGTGTAACAACTCCTCACATGTGGCACTTTCCGTATCCAGAATCGAACAACAAATTGCCATAATATTAAGAAAAATCCATGGAATAGCTGCACTTTGAGTGCAAAAGGAGAAGTGCAATGAGTCCTTGGGACAGCAAAGACATAGCATTATCTATCTAACCCATCCCAGAACACCCTCATCCCACATTTCTACTGTGGTTTTCATTTGTGCTGTCTCTTTATACACCAGATAATGCATTATAATAAAACAGATGATCAAGTTTTGCACGTGATGGTATTCCTGGAGTCAAGGATGTCATTCTGGTAAAACAAAGTCAGAATTGGTTCTGACCTGATACTTTAAGGATTTGGAAATTGTCAGCCCCCTGGAATCCAATCTGATATGCTTAGCACAGAAGGAGCACTGCTGTGTGCATCACTGCCCAGCATCTTGACAGGGCCATGACCAAGGCAAACAAACATGGGAGAATTGGTTAAACAGTATTGCACATGTAGATCCAGAAAAATGAAAACATGGCAAAATGTTTTGACACATACTTCAGGATGATCTTAGGTGGCAGCAGCAGAGAGCCCAAAATTGCTGAAACAAGGGACTGAGATGTCTGATCTTTTTCTGAGCTCAGTCCCAGTCCTGGTCACATGCCTTCTCTTCAGCACTCAGCAGGCTGTGATGCAGCCCCCACCGTGCAGTGACTTTGAGGGGTGAATTCTGAAGAAAGTCCTGGCCTGCAGTTAGGATAGAGCCCTGTACTGTAGAGACAATTTCTCACTAATTAATGAAATCCAAGGCTTTTCATGAATAGAGCTAAACTGTGACAAACTTAAGTTAAAAGACTTATCCATATGAAACAAAGTTCTGTTTATCATTGCAGTTAACTACTTAAAAATTGAAGGTAGTGCCCCTTACAGTGTTTTCCCTTCCAGATCTGACCTATAAAATTCTTTTTCGTAGTATGTGAGGTAATGTGAAAATCTGCATATTGGGAGCAGTATAAATACTCATGCTTCCTAATGGATGATAAAGACAAGGCACCTACAAAGTCTATACCAGACCACTGAGAGATAAAATGAAGGAGGAGAAAGGGTGAAGACAAAGAACTCCCATATGCAATGCCTACAGTAAGTGTGTTCTCTCAGACTAATACTGTGTCACCTTGTCAGTTACGGCAAATAAGTGTAGCACAACATAGAAAACAAGTGTAAAAGTACAGTTTATTCATAAAATAAATATATTTAAATATGAAAACATTCTAGAGATGTATACACAGAAATAAAGGACTCTTGAAATTGGGACCATGTTTACCCCGTGTACTATCCAAAAGACATTCTGTTATGGGTTTTAGTGTATTTGCAGAACTAGTGATTTACTTGTTCTCTAAGCATTAGAAATGTAGATGTTCTGTCACTGATGGGGGTCACTGCCTCAGGCATGCATATGGTCACTTATGTTGAATACAAGATGCATTTTACTGAGTTTGAAACAAAACTTCAACTAACTTAGGATGTTTTTTGATATTCTTAGTTTATTCAGACTTCATAATACCCTTTATCATATTAACTTTAAAATTTAACAAATCTATTGGAACCTGATGAGCTCTTTTGAGGAAAAATAGTACTTTTAGCCTGTACTGTATGTTTGTCTAGCTGTATTGAGCCTTAAACTTCTTTTCAGATTTAGGCTGATCAGCTTTTATTCAGCCATGTAAATGGGATTCATACATACAGATTATTAATTACATGTCAGAGGAGCTAGCTAGTGATCCGTTTGGACAGAGGAGAAATCTGGGCTAACTACTTCGTAAGACAACCATTGAGAGGCAACACTATGATGACATTAATCAGAGTGTTGGCAATTATTTTTTCTGAAGATAATTTTTTTTCTTAATAATCAGATACAGTGGTTTTTCTACTCCTACAGGAGGAAAATAAAACCAAGAAACCTGTTCTCAAATCAAAATTCTGAAGTATGATATTAAAGAAAAATAATCTCAAATAAAAGGCCATGCCAAATTACCATATTTTATTATGGAATGTAACAGTCACATTTCTTCACAGTCAATTCAATATTTTTGTTCAGGTTTAAACTGATTACTTGGAAAATGAATGAAAAACATTCTGTAAATTGAATTTCAAGGCAGCTGGCTGCTTAAAACAGGAAAGCTGAGTATCAGACTAGTACTGCTTGAGAGGTTCTCCAGAATTTTGAAAGCATCCAAAAGTATGATGATTATAAATTTCTACAAGTTTTATGTAATTATGCATGACATTTAATAGAAATCTTCCAAAGTGGCTAGATGAAGCTTATCTGAGCTCAAGTGAAATTAACTGTTAAGAGTCACTTCAGAATGAAATCCTCCTTGTTTTGCACATCTCATATTACAACACTAATTTGGACAAAGACAGTCAAACTGTTACTAAAATAAACTGAGAAATAGAAGCTATTTTTAATTAGTTACTTGGAGGATTGATTTAGTTGTATTTTTTTATCCTCCTTTTGCTTTGCTATAATCTTAGTACCTTTGATGCAGGTACTCTGTGCTTTGATGATTTTCTTTTCATGCTTTCTTTTCAAAGCATTTGATACATTAAAACATGCTGGTCTCGATCATTTAAAATAATTAAAAAAAATGAACTATTTTTATCAGTCTTCTTTATTTTGTTGATTGAATGACAATGGATCAGAATAAGAGTCTACAGAAATAGATTTTACATACAGTATGATTAGGTAACAGAATCAGAATGCTATTTCTTTATGCACACTTTTTTCACTCAAAATCCCACTAGATATTTTAAAACAGAGCTGTCTCTATTCTAAAAAGAAATCATTTAACCTCAGAGAGGGCCTATCATTTAATGACACTAAGATGTTACATAAATTTAAACAAAATACTGAAAACACAAATAGCTGAGACTTCTTATTGATATCATTTTTTAATGAGTTTGAAACAGAGATTATGTACAAAACCCTCCTATTCTGCATGGAGCACACTTCTGAAGATTCTACATAACCTTCTGTTCTGTGATAATGGAACAAGCTAAACTATTGAAAGCATTCCTATCCCCTTTCATCTAATATTCCCATAGCAAATTCTAAACCTAATTACACAGTGTAAACTGTTTATTACAGCTCTCAGTACTCCGTGAATTTCAACAAAAGAAAAAAATCAATGAGAAAGTTAAATAATCTGACTTCACTCCTCTATTAGACAGCTTATTACCTTTGTCTCTTTTAATATCAGCAGTAAAGTCAGCAGCTGGAGAATATAGAAGTATTAAGAGTGGAAGAGGTTTGAAGGTTCACAGAATGGTTTACTGAAGAAAATCGGAGGTGATTTTATTAAATAGCAATTAAGAATGAAATATGGAAAATACTATTGCTAAATGCTTTGATGTGAGTCATTAGAGGAAGGGATTTCTGGTAATTATATATCTGTACTAGGGAAGACTAAAATTGTCCTTACGTGCATAATCACTTTTTTTCCTTAGACCTACTAATAGCAATGTCAATGACAGCTGACCCAGTTAGATTTCCAAGCCTAGTGGTGAGGCAGTCTCCTACTGTATGTGCACTTGTGCCCTGCACATATGCCCAACTTGAGGAACTGCAAGAGTACGCACCAAGCGAAGGGCACTACGCGGTAAAACAGTCATCAGAACCCTCCTGGTGCTGAGGATTTTGGGTTTTTTCACCCTATTCTTCCCTAAACTTCTGTGAAACTCTGTTTTTCTGGTCATTTTGTCCATGAAGCATGAGAATATACTGCAAGTGAAAGCTGTGATTTCTACTTCTTAGAAGTCTTGTGCTGCAATTTTCTGTGATAGCAACCATACCCAAGAACAGCATTTTGGGGCCTGTAAAGGAAGTGACCCTCATTTTCTTCAGGAACTCTAAAGGCCTCATAGAAAACACCATTAATTTTCAATTCAGCATTATCTTGTCTTCCCAGTCCATTCTCATTGAAGTGAAGCTCATAGGGAATGTGGCTATTTTCTTCTTTCAAAAAATTGTTCTGGACCTTCAGGTCTAGAAACTTTCAGATGTTGAGTCATAAGGACCTGTGAGTGTCAATTATTGCATTGGCCTCCATCAGGATTATCAGCAAGCCTGAAGAGGTTTCTTCCAAATTCCACCTCAGGACTTAAGAGGCAATTTAAAAGTGCTTCTGAAACTGTTCACTCACGGTTTTTATAAATGCCTTGTGCAAATTCAAGTAGAAAATCTTGAGAGACTAATTGGTGTCACAGATATACTAAAGCAGAACAATTCACAAGGATCTCACTTGAAGATTCCTAACTTTCATTTAAGTTGCTTCAAATTATTCAAATTTAGCTGCTGCTGTTAGTAAATACTAAGTGAGTTCATTTAAATTCTTCCTGAAATACATTGACACAAGTCCCAAGTATTTTATTCAGCCCATGTCTATGTTGTGGTGAAGATCAGACTTCTAACCAAATATCATCCACCTTTCCAGTTGTAACAAATGTTTTGGTTAGTGGTTATTTTTCCAGAAGTCAAACATTTCAAGTTAATGTAATGCTATATTTTCACACTGCAAATTCCTTTGATGGGGAAGCTGCTATTCCCTTGAGACAATATGTGCAAAAATAAAATCTAAAATGAGTTTCATATTTTATACTTACATTTACCTGTTTTGTGAGTGTTTGAGTAGACTTCATACTGAAAGAAGGTACTAAATAAAGAAAACAATGCTGATGTTTTAATGCCAGCTGTTTTGCTGTGCAATATTGCTAGATCCAGTTGGAAAATGGAGCTTTCACCATACTTCACTGAGTCAAGTGTGCAACTAAAAGCTTTATAAATGTCAAAATTTAAAATTCAAAATTTCAGTGCGGCCTGATGTCTGTGCTCTAGGGCTATGTTCACAGGGTGGGAAAGGGGGCGATATATATGCAAAGAAGGGGTTGAAAACAGAAACCTTAAATTCTGTAAAGACCACTTTCAGATTTAAAACTTGCTTTCCTCCCTCCTCCAGTGATAATGAAATGTGTTCTGTTTTCTGCCCTAAGTATAGTAATTTCATTATTTTAAATGAAGGAATGAATGAACTGAATTAATATATCCCATCACAGTTCTTCACCAGGTTTCCTAGGCTCTCTGATCCAGGATTTTTTAGGCTCCATTTGCAAGAGAAATTCTCTACTCCAGTGATCATCAGTATGGCTTTTCTCTGCTTCCCTTCCAGGCTGTGCTCATGCAGCATTTTTCAAACATTGACTGCAGTTGACAGCACCTCAGTCAGACCATGTCCATACATGGAAAATGGAGGAGGATTATGAGAATAACAAATTCAACCCCACATCTCATATCGGTGCCCTTTGACTGAGGACTTCACAGCAGTGGTAAGTAGGCTTGCAAGTAGTGAGCTCAGGCTTAACATTCAGTGGAAATAGTGGAAATATACCTGACATTCAATACATCTTCCTACAACATGATGGACCTGTATTATATGCAGCATTCCAAGTGATATATTAGGAGTGCCTGCTCCAATGACATTAATACTTCCATATTTCTTTGTGAAACACCTTGCCTGAAAAATCCTAGGATTGCTTTTGACATTTTCATGGCTGCTTCACAGAGATGGTTCATAGTAGTCTTATAATTGACTAATACACCTAGATCTTGCTCTTCCTCTGACATTTCCAACTAACGACTTTCCATGTGAAGGAGGAAATTCTTGTTATTAATCCTCAAATCCGTGACCTTGCACTTTCCTATGAAATCTCATGCCATTTCCTTGTTTCAGTCCTCAAGGTCTTTTTTTTTTCTTAAAGTAAGATTCTGATCTTTCCCTGTACTGACAGTACTTCTACTTTACATAATCAACAGAATTATCAGGTTGAATGTAGTATCAGGATCCTCAATGAGAATGTTTAAGTCAGAACCTAACATCAACCTTCAAAAAGTTTATTTGTAACTGCCTATGAACTTGATATGCCAATTTTTAATGTGGCTATTGTTGTCTTTCATTTAGCTTGTTCCCTACATAAGTTAAATAGATTTTCCTAGTCTGTCAAATCCTTACCAAAGCAATGTCCTTGATTTTTTTCAAAGAGAGATATCAGATAAATGTCACAACCTATATGTGCTAAAACCATGTTTGCTTTTTGTTCTGCTTGTCATTTACTGATTCTTTCTTTCAACATTTGTTCTGTAGTTCCGGATACTCAATAAAGAAGTTTGTAACAACCAAGATCATTTCTCTAACCTTTTGAAAACATTCTCAGAATGTAAATACCATCCACAGTGTGTTTCATTCTATAAAAATAATTTCTAGTCAGTCCTGCACATCTGGGTATTGAGAGACATAAGGATCCAAACCACCCTGCAGATTGCTTGCAACAAAGGTTATATTTGTGCAAAAGTCAGGCCGGTAACCTCTCTTAAGGTAAAGACACAAGATTTTACTCAGGCAGTGGTGGCATTTGCACTTGGAGGTGAGCTGAGCAAACTTCTTTGCTCCTGACCCCAGGGTGAGTAACTGAACAGTTGTCTTTGCTTAAGATGTTTAGGACAAAAACCCACTTTTTCACATGGCACAACACAAAGGCTTATTAAAATTCAACAAAAAAAGAGGCTCCTTTAAGTCTTGGATGTTCTTGGTTACTGAATTTATTATGCATACAGTTCCTATATATGCCCAAAGGATAGGTTTTTATGGCAATGAGATTCTTTCCTACTCACATCTTTATCTTACAGTCAAAGGGAAAGGAAACTCTGGTCTTAGTCTAACCACCTAGAGGTCAATTTAATTGGTCCCTAGGTGATACTGCACTAATCAAGATGAAGTAGAACTTGTTTGCACTGCAGTTCATCTGGAATCATATTTGTGTGAAGTGAACCTGAAAAGCTAGGTGAAAAGTACAGGTTGTAAACTCTGGCAAGCAAGTTCTGGATCACTAAAATAACATAATTGGAAGGCACATTAAGTTATACTATACAGGGAACTAATTTATAATGCTGCCTTTTAAAAATGTATGCTATACATCCTTTGGTGGAAAAAAAGTCCTTTGTATTCTTTCACAAGCTATTTTTATCATAAATAATAAAATAGCACATTAAAATTCTAAAGAGACAGTATTTGTAAAATGTAATTAGACAAAAATCTATAAAAAATATTCAGTCTGATGAAGATGACATCAGCCAGTGGTAGAAAAAAAAAAAACAAAACACAAGAAAAACAAAAACTATTCATTTCTTCAGAAATCAGGCAGCTGTCTAGTATGCCTCTTTAGAGCTTAAACAGGCTCTGGTAGAGGTAGAATTTCTAAGCAGAAAAAGAAAGAGTTGCATTATGCCTAGTTGTGGTTTGTTATGTAAATCATTTAAAATATCTAAGCTACTCCTCTTATGGTTTAATGTGCCTGTTTAGGTAGATAATGTATTCTATCTCTAATCACTGCAGTGATACTTCTTAAACATAGGCTTTTTTAACAAGACAAGCAACCAAAGAGTACATACTTCTTTACTGATTTATTTTAAGAAGTTAAGAAGAAATAAATCTCTAATTGTATTCATGGAGTCCCATCCATTAAATGTCTTAAAAAAAGACATTTGCTTAACGTAAAAGTAAAATCTGAACAGCCTCTCTATTGAGTGTACTATTGAACTATTTTTTTTATTTATTACTGTTGGCTATGAAGTTTTTATTAAACATCTCAGAAATATAAATGTACAGTTCCCCCTCAACCCCCTACCCACCCACCCTAAGGCATCTACAGTTTTTTCAGCCAGCTTTTAGGATTATGGAGGATGACTAAGAAAATTAATTAAAAATGAATATACACCAAGGGTTGTAATTTACAGCCCATCAGGTTCAAAATATTTTTCTTAGTTCATAACATGTTCCGTGTGTGTGTTAAAATTCAAGAAAATTAGTCTCAGCCCTATATATTATATTTCACTGTTTCATTAAAAGGTTGCTTAAATGCTTTCATTAAGTGGAACATTTATTTAGATATTAAGGGAAATTATGTTGAATATGTAAATGATCTATTTGACACCAAAAGGGGAAAGAGGCAGTAACAATTTTAATTAAAAATTCAATCCTAACAGGGTTTGCCCTCGTCAACTTAGAAATATTGCACAGACTCTTTATTAAATTGCAAAGTATCTGGTTAAAAGCTATTCACTGTGTTATCTGCTAAATCATCCTTCTCCCCACCAGATCCAGTTTCTATAAAAGTCAGTGGCAAAACTCTGACTCTAGAAGAAATCAGGTTGTGTGCATCTTCAGAGCAGCTTCCTTCATGGGATAAAATGGTGCATTCTGGCCTTGTTTTAGACCTGGCTAGATGGTTCTACCAGGAAAAGAGTGTGCTATTTGCAGATACACCTCCTGTCCTCTGTGTCAATCTCTGGCTGTCCCTACCAAGAGACACATATGCTTTTGTTCCCTCTCCAGAGCTGCTGGACACAGGCAGAAAAAGGAGCAGCCAAAGCACTTGGGTTATTTTCCATTTATGCTGTACTTGTTTTGCCTGTCTTGTTTTATGTGAAGGATAATACTTCCTTACTGGAAAAATCCATCAGCAGCATAATGACTTGGAATTAGCAGAGGGAGTGGGAACCAAAGAATCTTTGACCATGTTTGGAAGCATTTGAGTTTTCAGGGTCAGAATACAACTAGTGGCTGAGGCAGTAAGGGATCTCTACCTGCTTGTGTTCGTGTGTGGCAAAGACATTTTGGCTCAGTATGAACATCACGTGGCTCAGGCTTAAAAAAGCTGCTTCTCTCCCTTCTTCTGCCCTTAATCTTGCAGCATAGTCTTGTGTAACTACTTTCATATATGAGTGGCGGGGAATTTTTTACTTTCTCTGCTCTTAGTCTTTATCTATCTTTCCATTTGAACTGTAAGGCTTAGGAGTGTCTCATGATAGGTGTAGTTATATCGGACAATGAAACTCTCTTATTAGCTAGGACCTATGGAGCTGTAATATCAATAATTAATAATCATGAACAGTGCCTGGTTACTGATTCATTAAAACTAAAATTTATCCTAATTTTAACTGGGATCCTCAAATCCCTGTAGATAGGCCATACAAACCTACTTAACAGCTCTATCAGCCATTTGACTAGTTCATATTATCACTGGATTTAATCTTTCCAGAACTAAATGACCTCGTGCACATCAGCAAAGGAAATAGATTGACATCAGCAAAAACTAGGGCAGTGTGAGCTGTACTCGAACTCGTAAAACATCATCTGAAGAATTCTTAATTCCTATAGCAAGTTGAAATGTGGTATATATCAAATGAAGTTGCCACAGGACATGGGAAGCAACTCTCGTTTTTGTACTTTGAAGGGATGAACCTTTTCTTCTCGACTTAGGCTGCCTAAATACATGGTGTTAGTGCTTCTTTTTGTCTAAACCTCTTAGGAGTATATCCAACACCTAGGAAACATTGAAACAGAGAAAGAATGTGGATGTCTGATTCAGGCCACCCGACTGATCTGCCAGATCTTCACTTAGGGAAAACTAATTTAATTTCTTGTCAATTAAAATAGGTGCTGAGAAACCTCTCCTCTCTTTCTTGTGTCGAGTTCCCAGCTGGCAGGGCTGTTTGTGTCTGGGTTCCCCCGGCTCAGCCCCGGCTGCCGGGCAGCGTTTTGCCCTCCCTTGGCCGGGCTTTCCCCGGGGCTCTCGCCCGCCCGCCCGTGGCTGAGGGGCTCAGCCGTGCCCTGCGCTGGGGCCGCGGCAGCCGCGGGCACCGCCTGGGGCCGGCCCGGGCAGCGCCGGCACAGCCACAGCGCTGCCGCCGCCGCACAAAGACTCAAGCAAAGGTGAAAATCCGTCTTGTCTGACAACGGACTTCAGATGAGCACCTCAAATTCCAGATAATTATATTTAATGACAAAACTCAGTGGGATTTTGGAGGCCTGTATCTTTTTTTTCCTTTCTTTTACTGGAGTCTGTTATTAAAATACAACGTCTTTTCCTTTTGACCATTCATTTGATCGTGCTCTGTGGACACATTTAACATTGGGAGGGTCTTTTTATCTGAACCCAGGGAAAGGGCAACATTAAAGTGTGGATTTGTTCTTTCGAGTGCAGCCTGTGCTATCAGGAGCTGTGCCTTTTGGCAGATTACCCTGTCTTTGCTTCTCAAGCTCCATCTGAAGGCACAAAGTAGAAGCCTATGGTTTTGTGTGAGCCCAGCCTGTGCAGGCAGGGAGTATCCCATAGGGGAGCTGCCTGATGCTGTGTTGGTACTGCTGTAGCAGAGTTGGAGACCTAGTTACTACCTGGAACAAATGTGTATTTTGTTTTACCTATTAAACTTGTCCTGTCCTGTCAGAGGGAACCCTGAGGTCGCTAGTTTTGTTTCTCCCAGAAATGTATCATAAAAGAATATCATAAAACACACAGAGAAAATAAAAATAAAGAAAAAAATAGAAAAGGGTGAAACATAGAGCATGATTCCTGGCTGTGACACATTTTTGGGAAATCGTTTGCATTGATGCACTCTGGATTTCATTTTCAGGAGCTCAAAGCAACTATGTTTCTAAGGAAACATCTGTAGATATTCTCTGCCTGAGAATTTTTGAAAATGGAGCCAAAAGAGAATGAAACAACAAACTTAAATTCTGTACATATACATTGTAATGCTTTTCTCTAGCTTCGGGTGCAATATGGATTACAAGCCAGAGCTCATTAAGGTTTGTATTAATTTTGTGTTTTGCTGTTTAATTTATGCTAATTTAGACTGGGGAAATGGTTAAATGTTACTTAATATTCTTTTTCTTTAAAATTTTGTTAAATTTCATTGTGAAGAAGGCTTCTAAGTTTACTAGAAGTTTACTGTTTCCTAAAAATCAGACCAGAAACATAAGCAAAAAAATGATTTAGATAAAACAGGAAAAACAGCTTCCAACTGCCAACAAAATATGATCATTTTATATCCCAGTATCCAAAAAGATATCCTAATATTTCTATTACTTATAGTCTAACTGAACAAACAGAAGCAAAACATATAATATGCTTACTCCTTTAATATTTCTTTGGATAAATTGGATCTCTTGGAAGAATAAAATAAATGTATTACTTTAGTTCCTCACAGAAAGACCATTGAAATTCAGAGCCTTTAGAGATCTTTCTGCCATTGCTCATTAGAATTGGTCAGGCACTTGATGAATGTACAAGAAAAAGAACAGAAATAGGAAAAAGTAGCTGTCAGTGAAGTACAGCCATTTAGCTGTTGCTGTTTTCAGTCTTTTCATAGCTTCTAGTTCAGCATTTCAAAATGCATTTCAAAATACATTTCAAAATGCATTTTCGTTATGAACTGGAATGAAAAGGCAAGATTTGGAAAAACCTATTAAAAGTTCAGAAATACATTTGCTGAAGGCATAGGAGTTTTTATTTGTGTCACGCTCAAACCTTCTATGTGTTTATACAGCATTGCATATTAACGCATTAGACTTTTATTAGAAGAAAAGTCAAAATATAATCTAAACTGTAGAATTAGCACAACAAATTTCAAAATGATCAAGCAAAAAAAAATCATAATTATTCATTTGGAATCTTTCCAATAAAATATCATTTCCATGTGATAAATCTTCAATATTCAACTGTTCCTTCAAGTCTACATGAAGTTGTAGAAGTATACAAGCAGCACTTAAGGGTGAAAATATCTTGTCCCATGGGAAGTACATTGCTTCATGTTATTGAAACAACAGTGGAAAATGTCTCTCTCAGCAGTAACCCAGCACAGATGCTTTAAATGAAGGGAAGGAAAAGGGAGTAGGTGCCGTGTATCATTCCGATTGCACTTTTGATTTACAACTCACTTGAACCTCTCTGCTGAAACCAGCACATATGAAATCTACCACAACCGAAATGGACTTTTCTCTCTTTAAAACTAAGCCATAATTACACTATCTGAGCCTGGTATAATTACAACAGTTCAACTCCCTTAGGAAAACCCTTTCATTTTAACTTCAAGATGAAGTTAAACAAAGTTAACTTCAGCAATGATCAACAAGTCAATGAAAGAAAACTGAAAGGAAATGTTAATGTCACAGGAGCACGTAGGGGAGGGTAAGATTTATTCTGCTATCAGTAATTAATTAAAAATTTTACATGTTTAGCAGTACCCAACCAATAAATTAATTATTCAGGAACACTCAGTGAAGTCCATAAATTAGAATTTTTTAGGCTTTTTTTTTTCAGCCTCAAAAATGTTGTAGTCATTCGAGTCATGAATGTTTTTATAAGCCACCAAACAATGAGAAAGAAAGGTATATGTGAACAATTCTTTGTGTGCTGACACATGATTCATGTGCTTTCCAACGCAGACGAGTGCAAGCCAACTCAAGATCCAAACTCATAAACCCTCATTAGAATGATGCCGCCTGGTTGGCCAGGTTGCTTCTCCTCAGACGTTGTGTTTATGGAGTATATAGACAAATTGTTCTCTCTGTCTTTCCTGGGAAAAGGAGATTGATGAGGATTAGGGAATGGAGAGAAGAAACCAGAGCACTCCAACCTTTATTTGCTCTGTACTATTTTTCTTAAGGATGTGTCTCTTAGAGGAATATTGAAGAGGGAAAATTGTGCACTACTTTCTGTAAATTGTGCACGTGTTACCCATGTGCTTGGCACAGAGTAGAAGAAGTTGTTCCTCCCTAGCAGCAGAGGCAAGACAGCTGTATCTCGCCATTAAAGAAATAGTGACTCTAAATGTTGCCTATATTGGACTCTTTTGGAAACTTTTACAGACGTGGACTTTGAAAAAAATGCTACCTGCAGGGACTAATACCCATAAGGTGTAAGGAGTTTAAACTACTTAGCTTTAAGAAACAACTATAGTTTTCACCATTTGAGAAAAGGCGTAAGATTTGTAGCCATCATAGTAGAACATGTAAAATCAGTGTTGATGTTAAGTGTGTACTGAGAAATGCAGTGTTTATTTTCTTCCCAGGTGTTTGCAACATTAACAGCAGGGGCAGCTTTCTCACCTCCAATCGCCCCTAGTAGTCACCTGAAGTCTGCACAGGGGTATTGCGTTTTGCTGCCATTTACAGCTGTAATGCCAAGCCCCCTGCCTCATATCCAAAGTTATCTGTATATTGAATTCATGCCAGTAGAATAAAAGAGCAGACACAAAGTCAGCTGAAAACCAGGTTCGATTTCACTTCTCCAGGCCGTGCTTCTGTCATACCAGACGGGGTAGAATAAGATTAATGCCATCAACACCACTGTAAGTGATTTTCAGCTGAGCTACTACGATGAAAAAAAGAAGTGTATTGTCAAAAATGGAACACCTAAAATGGTATTTCAAGTTTCCCTCAGTTCTGCTAATTAAATGAAATTTAAGACATGCTAATATTGTTTAATATAATTAAAAAAAAAAAATCAAGTGCCATGTTTCCATGGCATTAGATACTCTGGCTATGCTTTTATCACTAGCAATATTTCACTCCCATAGAGAATGTAAATGAAAAGTTTAAAAGGCTATGTCATTTTCATTGGGTTTTTTGATTATTTTGAACCTGGACATAGGAACGTATGTCTTTATGGGCAATAAATATATTGACTTTCTTTCCTTCTGGCTATGCCAATTCTCTAATCAGGTGAATCTTTCTCATGTTTCTTACTTCTTGGCAGCCTAACAGGGACACCGTTATTTCGTTTAATACAGTTTTAATACAGTAAATTCCTTTAATACATTACATTACGATATTTAATATACAATTTTATGCTGATCTACATCTCAATATTTATTTCTCCCTCAAGTTTCTCTCCATAAAAAAAATATTATCTCTTTGACCTTCACTGTTGGTCAGGCTTTTATCTTCTGTGCATTTACTTCTGACATTTGTTCTGCCTGGTATCTTTGCTGTTCTTTCTGTTTACTTTGTTCCCTTCCTGTCCCCTCTGTATGTGTATGGTTGTAGTGATCTGATAGAATGGTTATCTGCAGTATCCTCGAAGCTTACCATGATGCTGCAATTCCTCTTACTTTAAGGGTTTAAAAGTTCCTAGGAAGGGTTCGCATACATATTTTTAAAACATTTTTTCTGATGTCTCTTTGCCATATTCCAATTACAACTGTCCTCCTGTGTCTTGGATCACAACTCATTTTGTTTTGTTGAAGTTGTTTTGACCTTGATTCATAGCTGCTTTTAGTTGCTTCCCATATCTCACTTTTCTCTTCTCATTAATTCTGAACTTTCTTTTCATTATATTGAATTCTAAAAATACCATTCTGTAATTTCACTGCCTTGGATAAAAATATTAAATGATTTGAAATTATCGTGTGGTAAGGGCAAAGGATGATAAACTGCTCTACTAGATAGAAGATAAGTATCCTAGTAAATTAATATTTGACAATGGATGACATGTTTGTACCTACATAATGATCTTCCTTTTACCTTCTTGTAGAGGTTTGGAAGACAAGGTGGGAAGATCTGTGGTCACGTGTGTATATGTAGAAGAGGTATACCGAGTATACCCAATCCCTAAACCAAAAACTGTGAGGCAGGATAAGCAATCCTCCCTGGGGTTTTTGCATTCCTGGGTCCTGATGGTATATCAGTCTGATTATACAAAACAAAATGTGCTGACTTACATTAGATAAGGACTCTATACTGCTGTGTGAATCAAACTGGCTGTGATAGAGAGGAAACTCTGTAGGAGCAAAAGCTCTCCCTGTCCCTTTGCCAGTGATTGAGATTACCCTAGAGTGAACCAGTTTCCTACAGATTCAGAAAGACTTATTCCAGTTTAAGTAATGTTATCACAAAAGGATTTTTATCTCTTATGCAAACTGTTTCATTCCCTAGAATATTCCTTTTAACACTCAAGGCCTTGCCGTACATTTTCCATCATTATTTTAAAGGGGATTTACTCCTTCTTAAAGAGTAGACAAAAATTCTTGGTATTGTAAAAACACTGGACATTGAAGACTTATATTTATCCTTGGGCTTACTAGAGATGGCAGGGAGGTTGAGAACATCTTTATCCTACCCATGATTCAAACCTGATCTATAGGGATTGTCTTTTCTTTTTGAGAGAGAGATAATTCCGTCTGCAGAATTGAACTTGACAGAAATTTTTTTGTCAATTATGTATGAAGCTTTGAGATATAGTATTCTATCAACTAGGGAGCTGGATAAAAACTTCAGAATTCAATTTCTTTAAGGATCTTTAACGTCTCAAAATTTGGCTGGATTATTTTCTATTGAAAGTCTAAAACTTCAACAAAACAGCTCAACTCACGTCTATATTACAAATGATTTACTATGGTAAAAGTAAACACTTATTTTCATGAAAGACCAGGGATCAAGTACTCTGCTTACTTTTGGACTTATAACCAACCACTCCTTCCAGCAGGATGTTGATTATTTGGGGCAATATTTCCAACTGTTGATTTTAGTATCAGATACCTTTCTTAATTATTTAATGTGTGCAGGAGATGTTAGCAATCAGTCAAGTTTTAGTCCACAGCCTTAGAGGCATCTACCACTAGTGTGAACATAGAATCAAAGTATGTTAAGGATTGGAAAGGACCTTAATGATCATCTATTCCCAATGCCCGTGCCATGGACAGGGACATTTTCCACTAGACTGGACTACTGAAGGCATTGTCCAGCCTGGCCAGGGTTGGGATATCCACAACCTCCTGGGCAACTTTTTACGACATCTTAACACCCTCATAGTAAAGAAATTCTTCCTAATATCTAACCTACATTTCCTCTCTTTAAATTTTTATCCATTACTCTTTGTCCTATCACTACACTTCCTGACAAAGAGTCCCTCTGCAGCTTCCTGGTAGGTCCTAGTTAGGTACTGGAAGGTTTCTCCAGGCTGAATAGCCCCCTCTCAACCTGTCTGTGTATGGGATGTACTCCAGTCCCCTTACCAATTTTGTATTTCTCCTCTGGACTTTCTTCAACAGTTCCATATTCTTTTACGCTGGGGACCCCAGAGCTGGATGCAGCACTCCAGGTGAGATAGCACCAGAGCAGAAGAGGGGGAGAATCACCTCCCTCGACCTGCTGGCCATGTCCCTTTGGATGCAGTCCAGGATTCCATTGGCTTTCTGGGCTGGGAGCACACACTGCTGGGTCATGTTGAATTTTTCATCAGCCATCAGCCCCAAGTCCTTTTCCTTAGGGCTGCTCCCAGTCACTTCTCTGCCCGAACTGTGGGGCTTCCTGGGATTGCCGCGACCCAGGCGTAGGACCTTGCACTTGGCTTTGTTGAAGTTCATGAGGTTTGCATGGGCCCACCTCTGTCCAGATCCTTCTGGATGACAGTCACAGGCATGGTAGAAATTAAAGCAAAATAGAGATTCTTTGACATGAGTTTTTCAGAGCCCATGCATTCCCATTTTCCTGCTGTAACAGCTGCACAGGGACTGCATTTTCTTACATAAACCTTTATTGAAAAGTAGATGATTCTTCACATTGTTTTCCTTCTCAGTAATATTTTAAAAATAAAATAGATACTAAATAGTGAAGTTTATTTTGGGTAAAAAAATTCTAGAATAACTAACTTCTCTCTGTCTACAATGAAAGTGGTGGGAAAAGTACAGCAAAGCAAATGTCATGAAAATCCCTATAATGTTTTCAGCTACCAAAACAATCATGGAGAAATAGTCATAAACAGCAGATTGAAGTAAATGACTAACAGAAAGCAAGTTAAACTCTGACCTTTCATATAAAACTTTCCTAACATGCAAGGACTCAGTCTGAGTCAGGAGGTACAGTCCAAGGATATGCTTTGTAGTCCTGTCTTCTTTAATTACTGCAGTGTCAGTTCAATGGTTCTGTGAATAAAGAAAGCTTTTTTCTTTTTCCTTTTTTCTGAAGCTAACTAGCATATCATCTTCCTTGGCCTGTTTACCCTCAGCAGAGAAAAACATGTTGGAGACTTCAAGCATGAAGTGCGTGACATTTTGATGCTTTGATCTGACTGCTGCGCACACAAGTGGTTAGGGCAGAAATGAAATGTCTGGAGTGTTCTAACAAAACAATGTCTTTTGTGCCTGAAAATATGTGTGTTTCGATGATCATATGCAGGCATATGTGTCTTTTGTTTTAAATATATCTTATTTTTCTTTAATTTTTCATATCTTACATATATTTTGGATCACAGTCCATGAAGTCAAGATCCATTGCCCCTCTTAGTTTTTCATTTGCCTAAGTTGTAAAATTTATAGATGAACTTTTAAAACAACTCAGGACTAGTTCATGAACTCTAGATTTCATCACTGACAATTTATTCTTTCTAAGCAATTTCTGAAAGTTTGTCTCCTGACACATTGTTTAAACAGAATTCTGCATGAATTCTTCCGTGCAGAAAGTTAACAATACAGACAGAAAGGGTAAGACTATTTCAGTCTATCACATATTATCAGAGACAAAGCAGTGAGTGACATTCACCCCTCCACATGCACCCCTGTGCCTCTGCCTGCACCCTGGGCCTACTGAGGAAGTTCACAGTTAAAGGTCTTCCTAAAAACGGTAGAAAACTGTGGCATCTAGGAAGATTACAGTCATGATACATTAGCAGTTTTTCAGCTGTGTTACCCAGAAATTGGTATGTGGTCAATATTAAGTTGGTAAATCAACTTCAAACTGTATTATTATTGTTTAAGATTAGAAAGAGGTTAAAGATAAAGCCTTAGACTAAATCCTTGTGCGCAAATCAGGATAATCTATTAATTTGTTAATGATGATCTAAGGCCTTCAGCATTAGCAGTTTATTCCTCTTTAGCTAAAACTCATCTCTCATCTCTGAAATATGTAGCAGGCTTTTATAACCTTATGTTTGGTCACTAAATAGATACATTGTACAATGCATTTAGTATCTATTAAGAATATTATCAGCATCATGAACAATCACTAAGTAATGTATGTGGGTGATTATATTTGTGGAGAATTTAACACACAGCTTGCATCTAAGGCCACACAGTTTATCACAAAGTGATAATTTTTTATTAGAAAATATTTTGGTTTGAATTGAGACTAATTCTCAAATGACATCAGAGTGGATGGTCTAACCCTTTATAGCATTTTAAAAATAACACTTAAATTTAAACATAAAAGTCAAGTAAAATTAAAATATCATAGCCTTAGCCAAAGTAAGATAGAATTAGAATTGTATGAATAAAGAATAATAACAATTCTTTATCTGTTTATAGGCATTGTTTTCCATCTGAAATATAATTATCATGTGCAAAAATGAAGAAAAGAACTTATGTTGGTTCATAAATTAACAGAGAGTTGCCTACTTAAAGAACTAGCTTAATTGTCTCCTTCAAATTTGGCAGTCACATAGCAGTTACCTCAGAAGAGAATTTTGCACTTGTCTGCTGTTTTCCACTTAATAAACATTTACCTATTGATAATGTTATCTTTTTCTGGCTCCTAAGATGGTAAATCTAATACCCTAAAATGGGCAGGCATGTGTCTCACAGCCAACATTATTATTTACAGTACTTTGTGAAAGTATAAGCAGTGATGTTCTGTTTCCTTTCATAGCAAGTGATTTATGCTGGGAGATTTTAATAGCTTTGTATTACCTTCTGACATGAGATCTATTAAGATGTCACAGCTGCAGCTGTGTACTTATCATCTCTTTCACTTCACGTTGTCTTTTGGGGAGGTGGAGGATATTGGATCAGATGCACTCACAGGGTATGGGATGAGTTTGTTATTATTGGCACACGCATGGAAGACATTTCGTTCATTCATTGCTTGATCTTCAGCCTCTTGAGGTCACTGGACAAACTTCTGTTGACTCAAGTGGTTCTGGATCAGGCTCTCAGAGAGCTGATAAATATTATCTAGTTCTTGTCAACAGTAAAAAAAAAAATAAGGAAATTCAGCATGAGCTACAAAAAGCAACTACTTATGTACTTATGTCTGGAAAGAAACTGTCTACTTCCACCTTTTTTAAAGCAAGAAAAGTTCAAGAACCAACAATAATTAGAGAATAATAATAATAATAATAAAGAAATCCTTTTTCCAAACTACATTTTTTTCCTAGCTTCTCCTTTTGATGTTTCTCAGGAACATTTTTTGTTGCCTCTTTTTGTCACTTCTCAGGCTCTTCAGGTTACATTCAGGCTCCTAAAAATGTCATTCAGTATTTTTTCACCCTTCACAAAAGAGTATACTTACCTGCCTTGTTGGTCTTTATCCCAGATTTTCTTTTTGTCTTGTCTGCTTCTACTGCTAATTTTGTATTAAATTTTCTATACTTTCTTTGTCAATGGTCACATCAGGCCTCAGAAGTGAAGTGTCCTTGGAACACTGACTTTTTCAAATATTTTTTAAGTGACTTGAAAATCCTGTGACTTCCACTCACTACTATATCCTTTTCCCAAGGTGCTATCAGATATAATAAGGGGCATCCTTTTTCAGTAATGTGGTGAAAAGGAGGTACCCAGAAGCCAAAAAAAAAAAAAACCATTGAGAACAAATTCCTTCTTCTTTTCCAAAGTAAATAGGGCTTTGCTTCTCTGGATTTGTATCAGATTTAGCACTATAAATATTAGCTATGATAGTGGATTAACATGTCTACTCCTATTACACTTAAGTTTATAGTAAAACATTCTTATGTCTTCTGTTTAGTCTAATTCAATTTCCCATGAAAACTTGTCTTGTACCCTTAACCTGATGGATTTTTTCCATCTGCAAGGGTTGTTTGTCTTCCAGTATTTACTGAAAAATTTTAATGGATGTTAGAGACCTGTAACTTGAAGTTACCATACATAACAAGTGAATTCACACTGTTTAGCTGTAATGTCCTAGGAATTAATTTGGTATGCACAGACAACTGGCCCCAAGTTAACCTGGAGGATGGTTAAGAGATAACTCAGTGCTATTAACTTTGGGTTCTTGCAGCCATGGGCCACTTCCTCCCAAAGAAAAACAGCAAGGCTTAAAAGCAGACAATTACAAAATCAGTATGAAAATCCTATTAAATTTCATGGTATGTAAAGATTACATGAAGGTTGCCAAGGTGCATATTATAATTTTCTATGAACACGCACACACACAAACACACAGATAGAGGCAGGTGTATATGTTTTTTTTGAAGGACATTTCTTCTACACTAACAAAAAAAAGGAAAAGGAAAATCTCCTGCATCATCACCTGTAATGTTTCATGCTGCTTGCCATCACAAAATGGCAGCTGAGCTGCACAATGAGCTAGTTTGCCTAAATTTGGATGCACCATTACCAAACAGAAGTGTATCACAGTGAGTCCAATTGCTCAAATATTGCGTTATTGTGGTGCTGGAACACTCCACAATCATTGATAATCCTGTCTTCAGTAAGTATTACCATCTGCACATAGTTGCTTAGCTACAGAAAAATTAAGTTTATGCTGAGTACCAGATGTGTACCATGGCCCATGTGAGAACCTTGATTCCTACAGGATCGATGGCGGGAAGCTGTCAGAGCACATTGCTCTTCCCTTTCAGTCTGGATGGACAGGTTTCCTTTCCACTTTTAAAACCAAGGTACAGGGATACAGAAATAGAGGGGTGGGAAATTGCATGTCTGGGCTCCCACTTCAGTTATAAATTTACATATAATCTTGGGGATTCAAAGCAGATGACACAAGTTGTGTTTGGTATGATGGGAAGTTGGATGGGTCTCAATTTGACAAGCCTTCCTCCTTCGCTGATTACCATTCTCTCATAGGTTCTATAAAACCTATAGGTTCTAGAAAATAGTTATATGTTAAGACACATACACAAGTGAAACAGACTTAAGTTTTTCTCCTACATTATCATTGTAAGTTAAAGTGCAGGGAATTTCCTGCAGAAGAAACATCATTCTCACACAGTTAGCATTTTTTATGAGAACAAGAATGTAGACCTGCCTATAGATGCAGCAGAAAGAATTATTTTTCTTCACTGAGATTTGACATTTTAAGATATTTTTACACTGGGCTAGTGCTCATGAAATGGAAGAAATGGCAATGTTCAAATGTTTTTTGCACAGTTCTACATGCATACCCTCCATCCTAATCTGCACAAGATGCTCTTGTTAAAGGGAATCAGTCAGTAAGATCAATATTTTGTGATACTTTTGTACAACTAAGACTAAAAGGAAACTATGAAACAGATTTTTACTAGCAGAAACTGGACATAGATATCCAAAATGTAACAGCTAACGTTTTTATCTTCTGTTTAACATTCTCTAGAGTGTGTGTGTATTCTTGTACTTATGCAGCTTTCTTTTTATATATCAGCATTCATGAACTTCTTTGGAAAGGAGATAAGAAGGAAGATCACGATAAGCCCTGCTTTGGGTATTAGTGATAGAAATTGGTCATGCTGCCAATATAAAGGTATTTAGAGCCTGTGCACCAGTGCGGTGCTTATGTTTTCCTCCTCCAAGAAACAGCTGCATGTAGCCTTAGATTAATGGAAATGTGAAAACAAGAATCTTTATTTTATGGAGCTAATACTTCAGAAAATATCAAAGCAGTTGATATAGTGTTGAATGAACTACAGAGCTCAGTCTGAGTTACTTTTATCTTTCTATACACAGGAGAAATTACCAAAACTATCCGTCTACTTTAAGATAAGTCTCTTCCTAAAATGATTCAACAGTATAATATGTAACCATCTTGTGAAACTCATTTAACACTGTTGTCCCTGGACATGAAATGAATTTCAAGGATGTAAACAGAATGAATTAATTTTTAACTGTTACCATGAATACAGGTCTAGCTACACAGCTGTTGTCCTTTTGGTCTCTGTAAGTGCATCCACTGAGATATCAATTTTTAGGCCTCTACCAGACCTAAACTAGAAATTATCTTAAACATGGCTCGTGAATGTCTACTGTACTTACTCGTATGCAGAGGCCTGTGAGCATCCATGAATAAAAATAAAATAAAATCAGTAAACTTTTTGTACCCAAACAGCATTTGATTAAGCAAAGAAAGAATGTAGACAAAAATAACTTTTAAAAAGGAGGCAACACACATGACTCCTTAAACTGATGGTTCTTTTATAGTGATGTGAAGTGGAACAGAATTTAAAAAAAAAATTAAAAACCTTTGTGGGTGGGTCCCTGTATTTCTATTTATTTTTAATCTGCTTGAGAAAAAGAGAAGTGGTTTTACATTTCAATAGTACTTTTGTGCCCTATGTTCTGCCACACAGCAAGTGGGAAAAAAGGTGGGTGGGTGAAGGGATGGATAGAACTTAAAATTATGAATGCTAAGAAGTCAGCATTCTTTGAATAAATTGATATGCTTGAAGACTGGCTTACTTACTCATCATTAAGGTGTTATATTCTGTTAGCTCCTATTGATCTCAAATTAAAACACCTCAGTAATTTAACCAGCATATGGTTGTCATATATGTTTAAAGTGTACACTTAATTCTATATCATCTGTACTCCTGATTATACGTTATATTCTTCAATGTATCTTAACTTGATCCCAAAACAATGGAGGGTTTTTTCAGGATAGGTGGTAACCACTGAAATTTTCAGAGTATGGTGTATACTATTCCTCTAAAAATCTTTACCATTCTTTGAGAATATCTTAATGCCATGTTTTACAAAATATGGCTAGAATTTGATGCCAGTGCACTTACTTCAAAGAGCCACTGATTTTTATTTAGAATCCCTGATCCTCTAAGGACTTCTGTATGTGCTCAGCTGTCTCTTTTTTGACCATGGACTTTCAAGTATGTGGGACTACAACACATATATTTAAATGTGTGATTTTTTTTTGTCTCTCTAGTTGGGCCTTGTTTTTAATCTGATCCAGGACAGAAACTTTGTTCTATTATTCTATAACCTTATGAAAGCACTGATCAGAAGCATGCAAACAAAGAATGAAATATTACTTACTTAAATAAATTTTCACGTCTTTTGATTTCTGTTATGCTTGGCAATTAGATTATCAAAGCTATTTACTCATCAGAAAAGATTTGTTTCTTCATGACCTATCTTATCCTCTCCTGTGACTTGAAAAGGAATTCATAATACTGAATTACCTTAGACTGTGATGTTCAAAAGAGCAGGACTAAGGTTTGACTACAAGATTGAGCAGGAAGAGAAGCTGGGCTGAGAAATACAGTGTGTTACATGAAAATATCAACAGTGCAAAAGCAAAGAGCAGGCAATTGAAGAACCAGAGACTTGTTTAGTTTGAAAAAAAAAACAAAAAACTTTAAGAACCTCGAGTCCAAGCATTAACCCAGCACTGTCAAATCCACCAGTAAACCATGTTCCTAAAAGCCACATCTACATGTCTTTCAGTTACCCCCAGGGATGGTGACTCCACTACTTCCCTTTGACAGCCTGTTCCAATGCTTGACAATCTTTCTGTGAAGAAATGTTTCCCAAAATAAGACCTAAACCTCCCCTGGCTAAACTTGCAGCCTTTTTCTCTCTTCCTGTCACTTGTTACCTGGGAGAATAGACCAACCTTCACCAGGCTACAGTCTCCTTTCAGGCAGTTGTAGAGAGCAATAAGGTCTCCCCTGAGCCTCCTTTTCTCCAGGCTAAATGATCCAAACTCCTTCAGCTGCTCTAAGCATAACTTGTGCTCCAGACCCTTTGCCACTCCGTTGCCTTTCTCTGGATGTGCTCCAGCACCTCAGTGTCCTTCTTGTAGTGAGGAGCCCAAAAGTGGACACAGGATTCAAGGTGCAGCCCCGCCAGTGCTGAGTACAGGGGGACAATCACTGCCCTGGTCCTGTTTATTGCTGATAAAGGCTAGGATGCCCTTGGCCTCCTTGCCCACTTGGGCACAGCTGGCTCATGTTCATCTGCCCTTTGACCAACACCCCCTGCCAACACCTCCTTTTCCAATGGGCAGCTTGCCAGCCCCTCGTCCCCCAGCCTGGAGCACTGCGTGGGGTTGCTGTGACCCAAGTGCAGGACTTGGCACTGAGCCTGGTTGTATCTCATTTCACTGCCCTCAGCCCAGGGATCCAGCCTGCCCAGAGCCCTCCATAGCTTTCCCACTCTCCAGCAGAACAACACTCCCACCCAGCTTGGTATTGTCTGTTACTGGAGGTGTACTCAATCCCATCATCCAGATCATCAGTAAGGTTGTTAAACAGGACTGTCGCCACTCCAGAGTCCTGGGAAACCCCACTTATGACCATCCACCAGCTGGATTTATCTGCATTTACACCACCCTCTGGGCACAGGCGTCAAATCATTTTTGTTTATCCAGGGGAGAGATGATGAATCAACCATGTGTGGAGGTGAATATAAGAGAAAATATATTTTGTGTGTTTTGAATTTTCTGAAGAAATCCACAGAAATCAGGAGGCAGTTGCATAGTCCATTGGTCAGTGTGTGCTATCTGCTCCCACTGTACCCATCAAAGAGTGACTTTTATTGTAGCTTACTAGAGACCATGGATTTTCAGCTTTAGTCTCATAGCTTAATCCCCTGAAATCTTCCTTTGCTGAGCATGGATATCAATCATCAATCATGTTGATAGCTGTTAAAATCATAGTACCTTAAAGACTGTGACATAATAGATGTTTCTTTCTAAAGCTCATTCTGGATTCTGTTGTTGAGAAGACAGCTCCACCCCACACCCCCTGAGAGAGAGAGAGAGATAGAGAGAGAAATAGAGAGAGAGAGAGAGACAGAGGGAGAGAAGGCAGTTAAAAAGGACTGAGTCTCTAACTCTCCTTTATGTATGAGAGAGAAAAGCAGAAGGGGAGGCATTTACAGGGCAGTAATGTGGGAGAAGATCTTGCCCCTACTCAGTATTCAGCACTTTGAGGAAAGATTTTGCACCAGAATTCAATGAACAATTAGATACAAATTAATGGAAGAAGTTACTGAGTCATACTTATGGTTATTAAATGACACTAATCTGACACACAGTGGCTATTGTGGACGGAAAAATTTCTTCTGTGATTCTATGACTCATTCTTTTAGCATATTTGCAGACGGGGGGATGACAGATTTGCTCATTCTTATCCCCACAGAATTTCTACTCAACATTTTAATAATTAGGCTGTGGGTAAAAGGTGAGTGAATGTCATCCTTACTGAAAATAGGCAAACCCAAGGGAGGAAACTAAAGGCAAATTTTCAACTGTAATGGCAAGATCTTGCACTGAACTTGTCACAAATTTGTTGCTGGTTGGGATGAGGCTACTCTCAATTTCTCTGATTAAAACAAAGTAAAAACACATGAGCTAATAAATAGGTTTTGTACAGTTTCACTGATACACAAATTTCTGTGCAGGTAAGTGTAGCCATGATCTGACTAAGCCCGTGGAAAAGACTCAAACCAAAAGTGATGCCAAAAGCAGAGAGGGGCAAAAGACAGTCCATCTTGCTTCACTCTTTGAAATAATTTGGAAGAAGCTTCCCTACCAGCCACGCTTAGTTATTTTCTTCAGAATTCTCGCAGATGTCTGATCAAAATGTCCAAATGTTTCTGTAATTTTCACATCATGTAATGCCTCAGATTTTTCAGTGGTAGCTAGTCCTTGCATACATTCTGTTTCATAGAAAAGGACTGACATCAGTCAGTGTCTGCAGAATCCAAATACATTTATTTAAAAATCGGTCCATTTTTTATGCAATAGAAATATATAATGGCCATAGAGTTTTTAAACTAATCTGTAGATCTTACAGGATTAATAAAATTTTTATAAAGATTTCAACAGATGGGAAGTATTTATCTTGTTGGTAGTTTCTGTAGTAACAATTTCTGTAAGGAAGGCTTTTGGCAGCCCCTCAATTTTTACAGGATCAAAATTATCCTATCTATTTAAAGTATTAGCATGCATTTTTTGTGGGGGGTCTTTTGGGGATGAGTGGGTGGTGGTTGCATTTTGTCCCTTTCTGGACTGGATTCAGTCAGTTTTAAACCTGAATTATGTGGGGGAGTTGGGGTTTTGTTTTTGTTTTTTTGTTTCTTGTTTTTTCAGTTTTTCTTTCTTTCCTAGTTAGTGCTGTTTTTGGAATTGATACTGCTTGCTTAGATGACTCCGTAGCTACAGCTAGAAAATATCTAAATATAAAATAGATGCATGAGTGCGTCTTGGGAAGGTGGTATTATGGATGGAGAGCTGTCATCACATCCTTCACAATTACATTATCATGTGCTCCTGTGGAGTACACCTGTGGCTTGTTGGCAAGGCATTTAATTCTAAGGACTGTTGAACACCATGCATTTTCATAGGGAATCAGCGCAAAGTTATTTAACACAGGTGTTTCTGTAATTGTGATACATTGGGAGAGTCACAGTGCTCAGTAGCCCTCAAAATGACACCCTCCACCTGCAGGGTGAAGTAGTCCATCAATACCTCACTGATGCCGCTAATAAGCCGTGATGTGTTCAAGTTAGGCATCTGTACGTGTTTATGCTGAACCATGGTTTCAGCACGCTGCAATGAAATACCCCAGATATTGTAATATTAATATTATACCCAACTATTGATTCTCTTAAAGGCCCAGCACCCAGATGAGACTCTTTGAGGTTTTTTTCGCAGGATGTTACCAATCCACCTGGTGGTGGTCAAGCAAATTTTACCACTTTCAAGAAATATTGTATCGTGAAACATTGGGGTGAATTTGGTTCTTTAAATGATTAAAGATTAAAAAATATTAAATTATATACATTCTGACATGTATATAATTTAAGATTATGAAAATATCAGCAATGCTGATTTTGTTTATGGGGTTTTTTTGGTTTGGTTTGGTTTGGGGTTTTTTTTGTTGTGGGTTTTTTTGGGGGGGTTTTTTTTTGTTTGTTTGTTTGTTTTTTGGGGGGTTTTTTGTTTGGTTGGTTTTGGTTTTTTGGTTTTTTTATAAGACTCCACTTCTGTGAAATGTTTATATTTGAAAACAGGGGTTCTAACCAGAGCTTCAGCTTCACACAGGGGAAAACGCTTCCCTTGAGATCCATCAGGCACTGCAGAATGACCAGTTCAGCTGGCAAGCAGAATCTGTGAGAAACAGGATCCTGATGCATCACTGCTAGATTTGAAAGCTCACATCTCACCCACAGGGCAATTAGCCAGAGGGAACTGTGTTCTTTCTTAGACCCTTGCTTTGCAGAAGGTGATGCTGGTTAGCTATACCTTGCTTCTGTGAAACGTGCTAGGTTCTAGTATCCACATATTTGGAAACATACCTCCCTCCAGCTTTTCCTTGTCTCAATTGCTTAGCTTTTGCTAGGTATTAACAATGGAAGGGACAGCCTGAATTATGCATTACAGTATATATCACTCAGTCACTGGAAATTGTTTTTTGTCACTCTTCACAGTATCTGAATGGATTTTGGAGAGAGCAGTAGGACTGACATCTGATAAGCCAATTGTATATACAACCACAGTGGTGCTAAGCATTTCAAAGGGAAGTTTGCATTTTCTCTTTAAGGAAAAGCTGGGTTTTTGATTTTGGCATTTGGGTTCTCACCTTAGACTTATTCTTAGAAACAGACAAGTGAAGTAGACCCAAAACTTTCACCAGAAACTGAAACATTGGCAGTTTGGCAAAGTTCTCTTTTGCTAAGCAGGAAGCCATGAGAAGTGTCAGGCAATTATAAGAAGTGATGCTAAGATGAATTGTTCCAGTTTTACTCCTGCTTCACATTTGTGTAACTATTGGTTTCCCTGTAGCTAACTCTATAGCTAAATTAAATTAGCTGAAATGCAAATTAAAAAAAAAAAAAGAACTAATATCAAGAGCTAAAATTTCAAGGAATTGCAGAGAATCTGGTCCAATGTGAGAGCTTATATTTCAAGGACTATCATAGCAAACATGGCAGAAGGCCAACATGGATCAGCAAGGAACCCCTGATTGAGCTCAGCCACATAAAGGAAGAACACAGAAGCTAGAAGCAGGGATAGGGTAGCAGTACAGAAGCACTGCCCAAGCATGCAGAGATGGAGCTAGGATAGCCAAAGCTCCACTGGAACTGGAACTTGTGAGGGATGTACAAGACTGCCAGAAAGGTTTCTATGAGTACAGTGGCACCAAAGGAAGGTGAAATAAATATGGGACTACTTCTCAGTGGAGATGGAAAGTTAGTGACAAATGATATGGAGAGAGCCAAGGTACCCAACATTGGTTTACCTCATTTTTTTCACTGACTAGGCTTGCCCATGTGCCTCCTAGATCTACATATGTGTTAACAGAGTCTGTCGGACAAAACATTACCAACAATAGAGGTAAGATCAAGTGAAGATGCAATTCAGTCATATGGACAGATACAAGGTCAAGTGGACAGACAGAATGCACACAAAGGTGCTGGGGGAGTTAGCTGCTGTCTTTGTTAGGCTGCTGATAATTTGGAAAAGGGAAATAATATCACCATCTTGAAGATGAGAAAGGAGAACCTGAACAATTACAGGCTTATCAGCCTCACCTCATGCCCTGGGAAATCCTCTGTAACAAACTGAGTGCTTACAGAGTGCACTTCATTCATTTCTGGACAACAGTGGCATGAAGAAAGGCTGGAGGATGGCGGTACTCTTCAAGAGACCACACAAACAGAAAAAGCAGATGACAAGAACCAAATGAAGGGCAGCTCTGGTAAACACAGACTTCTGCACCTGGGATGGACTAAATTCATGCAGGACTACAATCTTGATGTTGCCTGGTTAAAATGCAGCTTCACAGAGAGCAAGACCTGGGTTTCTGTGTGGAAAACCAGTTGAACTGGAGTCAGCAGTGCACCCTTGCAGCAATGGTCATCCACACGCTTGGCTGGATTAGCAGTGGAACAGCCAACAGCTCAATCACAGTGGGTTTTGTGCCCCACTCTATTCTTGTGAGATCAAATATGATGTACTGAATTCAGCTTGGGGATTTTCAGTACAAAACATTGAGTTACCACTGGGACAAGATAGAAAGATGAAGCCAGACTGTTCTCAGAAGTGTACAGTGGAGGCAGGAGAAGCAATGGATGCAAGCTGGAACATGGGGAAATTCTTACTAGGTGCAAGGGAAATATTTTCATTTAACAGTGGTCAGTCATGTAGATCAGGTGCCTTGAGGATCTGTAGAATTTCTTGGAGATACTTAAACCCAGCTGGACACTAGCCTGAGCAACCTGATCAGAGTGTTTTCACATCAGCTTTGGGTGAAAAGAGGCTGAATGGTCTCTGGAGATCCCTTTCAACTCATGTTTTACTATGATTCTGTAGAAATGGTTAAGACAAATTTTATGTTTTGTGGAAAACAATGGTGAGGAGAATTGTGCTCATAGTACAAGGATGTAGATTTACTTTAATTCTGTTGTAAAATTGATCTACTCTATATTTTACACTTAATAGAAAATATATCATGATTCTCTTGAGCAAAATGAATCACTTTAACACACAGATCTCTAGATAGCATTAAATCTTTGACATTAAGCTCTACGTTCTTTCAGAATGCTGACCATCTAGAAGCTAGTGCCTGCATAGAATATATTTTTTTCAAATACCCTGTGAGATTTTTTAAAATAAGACTTTACCATATACACTATAAACAGAATACTAAGAAATTTAAAAATTAGAAGAAAAAAAAAACAAAAAACAACAAAAGACTGTATACCAATCTAGTCTTAAACAATGTTTTACTAAAAAAAATTTTACAAGCAGCAGCCATAACAAGGAAGTAGAGTGATAAAAGATTCTAAAATATAGAGCCATAGACAAAAGTGTTAAACTAAATTATATAAGAAAAATTAAAATAAACTTAAACCAATGCCAAGCATGTCCTAAGCCTTCTGAGTCAGAAAGAGAAAAAGCCAAGGAGTGCATTTTTCATGGGAATGAAAATTATTACAGCGCATTTTTTTTTTTAGGTATATAAGCACAGTCCTCTAAGATCAGAATTAATCTTGATGTAGTTCAGCTTAAGTCCTTAAAGTTACATCAAGAAACAATGAGTACATTCTTAAGTACACCATCCAGTATTTGCTTTTCTAATTTGCTCATTCTGTTAAAAAAAGAAACAATCCTGACTCCTGAGCCTCCTCTAGTGTTCTAAAAATAAAAGAAAGTCATGTATACTCAAATCAAAGTACAGCAAAGTACAAAATCATTGATGAATCTTGTCAAGGAGGTATCTTTAGCCTTTACCTTTTTTTCTTCTTAACTGTCATGGTACAAAATGGAAATTTTCCAATTGGGTTCATATCCTCACGCTTGTCTGTAGTTTTCACTGGTAAAAAAGTAACAGGTCAGTACTTTTTTTCTCACAAATAGTAGCAATAGTGTTTGAATATACAAGAAGCAAACAAGCAGATCCCCCACTCCATATTTCTCTCTTGACAGTTAGCTAGCTACATTTATCTTGTTAATGCTCAGTCATGAAAATTAAAGAAACCATTTGTTAAGACAGTTAATACTTTTATCCGAGCCCTGAATAATCTATCTGATTTTGCTAAGTACCTTAAAAGCATACCACACTCCAATATTTCTTTCATATTTCATTATATACCCCATTAGTGTTTTGAATATTTCTTTTCCAGTAAGTTGTGTGTGCAGTTACAACAGTATTGAATCAATACATTTTTTAATCACCATACACTTTTAGTGCCTTTTTTTTTTTTTCTTTTTTTCTTTTTTTATTTTTGGTATTACTTCAATAGAAAAGCAGTCAGATATTTTTTAGGTCTACATTGAGCTACACATGTGTGTAGATATGTATGTAATTCATAAGGAACTGACACATGTTCCTTGCATGCTCACTTTTAGTCTTCATGACAAAAGACAGAAAACAGGAAGGATAATGTTTCTCAGTAAATAAGGAACATTCATAGATTGCCATGTATCTTATATGGTTCTGATAATGTCATTTGAATAAGGACTTATTTAAAAGGCATCAAAAATATTAAAACTACTTTTTTTTTACATTCTTTAAGTTCCATTTTCTACACCACAATAGAGATCAGCTTAGACTCTTATATAACATTTAAATATAACATTTTACTCATCTAGGCACAGAGGAAGGAAATATAATTCTGCCTTAATTTGAATTTAGAAGAAATTAACCCCCTCCCCAAATCCCAAATCCAACTAAGAAATAACATAATTATAGAACTATTCTCCTTGCTGTACAGTGGGGAAATCAATACGAATACTACTGGTCTTTTCAGCCAAACTAAAGCTGCAGTAACACCATGTAATGTGTAATTAAACAATCATAGTTTCATGTTTCTCATGGCAAAGCTACAATTTATCAAAGCAAGAATTTGGAGGAGTTTAAGTCTTTTTTCTTCCCTTGTGAAACTAAATATTTACTTTTAATCTACTTCCATGTAAAAAGTGATTCCCTAAAGTTGCAGTTAGCAAGAAATAACAAGTGTAACTTTCTTTTTCCCCCCAAGTGAAAAGAAGGGAGGGAGAAGCATTATCAAATTCTACTTTGATATAAAAAGGCATCTGAACTGAAAATAATTAATGGCTAATGAAATGTGTACTCAAGGTCAGTGTAAGGCTGTCTTCAGAGTTTTAACTGTGATGAATTTACACTTTATCTCCTCCCAGAAGTCAAAAACAGTCTTACATTACCTTGAAGTACCACCGGGGTTAGCTTTAAAGTGCTATTCTGTCTGAATTTTAGGCCTGGTGACCAAAAAGATAAGATGGTAACTTTAGGAAAGAATTTCCTCCTCCTTCATGCTTTCTGAGCTGATTCATTGTCTCTGCCTCAAAAGCTAACAGGTTAAACAGGAACAATACTGGGGGGAAAAAAAAAAGAAAAAGAAGAAAAGAAAAAGTAGAGATTATATTTTTATGCAACACTGTTATGTTATAAAGAAGGGTCATATTCCCAGCCTTAAATCCTGATCTATCTGGGGATGCGTGAGGTTTAATAATGCAGGAAAGGTTATCAGACCCATGACAGAGCCATGATACCTTACACCTCCCCCAGAGAGAAGTTGGGGTGACTAAGAAATGTCAAACAGTTTCAGAGTCATAGTCCGCCTCATTTATAAATTTAAAATTGAGTGTTCTCTTTGAATGTCTAATGTTTTCCAAAACCTGCTGGAATTTTTAAGTACGCTTTATAAATTTAAGCATTGTGTAAAACTTCCCATGGCATCTGGAAAATAAAGAACCAGCATTTGTTTAAGATATTAAGCTAACAATTTGCCATCAGAACAAATTCATCAAATTTTCTGTGAGGCAAGGAAATAAGTCTTCTGTGATAGCAATCAGCAAAGTCAAATACAAAGTTGATGTTTGGTGTAAGTATGGCTGTTGATTAAAATCAGATTTTCATATTTGTGTTTCTCGTTTAGCTCACAAATACCTTTCAAAAATATTACCAGGATTTCTTCCCAAGATAAACTTTATCATTTGTTGCATTGTTTAATATAATGCCACTCATTTCAGTGAGTGATATTTGGCTTATTTTTAATGTTTTGTTGCAGACTTAAATCTTTAAAGGTAGAATAAGAAATAGAAAAAAATAGTTGCAAACCTCATATTTCCAGTACAAATTTTTTTAAAGTTTGGAGACCTAATAGTAATATTCAGTTTGAGAAATTTGGCTAATTGGATGTGGATCCAAACACATGCATTGGTCCAGGTGTGCAAATCAAGAGAAATGGATCTCAGCAAATTATTCTGCCTATTGTTTCCTCATTATAAAATTAACAGAGTAATGACCTACTACATGTGGTAGACACATTTCTTGATGTACCTGAGAACTGAAAATGAAAAATTACCCCACAACTCTTATCAGAGTCAATGACAAGAAAAAAGATTGGTTGACCTATTGCATCTTGTTAGATAACAATAAATTCTGTAACCACTGTGAACTCTCTTCTGCAAACCTGTGACCACCCACATTGCTCCTACTTTGTAACAGTGGAAAAAAAACAGAGCAAAGCCAATCCTTCTGTTTCCACAGCTATTTCTTTTGCTTATTACAGTGAACACAAATCATTAAAGTCAAGTTTTTCTGAGAACTTCCAGTGTCTTCATTCCATTTCCCCCCCTCTGTTCCTTGTTTTTCCTTTGGTACTTGCTGGGAAACTGCATAATTTCTGAGCTTGTTTTTCTACAATGTCTCTGTTTAGGAGAGCAAAAGTGGGAACAATATACACTTGGAGCAATGAAGCCCATCTTTATTGCTGGGAAAGTAAAAGTGAGGAAAGGCATGAACATGAATTGCTCTGATAATACATTTATGACAACTGCGTTCTACTCTGCAGTGTGGTCATCTGTCTCACTAAAAGAACACAGTCAGAGGGATACTGGATTGCAAGGAAGGGGTAAGGAATAATCTACTCCAGGCAAAATATTTTCAGGTAAATATCAACAGAAAAGTTAAAGTAGAATAGACCATTTTTAATCGAAAAGGACCTACAATGGTGATCTAGTCCTTTGCATATTGCAGCAACTACAACCATTGCACTCAAAATGAGACCAAGTCATTTTAAAGAGAGTAAGTAGGAAAAGAGGGCACATTTGTATTTGCTCAGATCTCAGCAGAAAATGCATTTGGTTTCCTAAAATATATCTCATCAGTGCTTACATCCTGTATGGACACCCCCTACAACATCTCCTTTGTTTTCCATCCTCCTAACCCTCATCCAGAGGATCTCAACCACATCAGCACTAACTGTAAGGGCAGTATAATCAGACCTCCCCCTTAAATATAGTGTGACACCTCCACCTTGTCTGCTCTGTCCATCTCTCCTGAAGAGCCCAAAGCCCTCCATCCCACCTCTCTGGTCCTGGCATCCATTCCACCAAGCCTCACTAAGACCTAGTGTATTGTAGCTCTGGGAGCTTACCAACACTTACAGTT
>WAAE01014604.1:0-15534 GCA_013400495.1 Nicator chloris | reverse complement strand
TTTAATGAATTTGGGGTATTAAGTAAGCGTCAGGATAATATTTTCCAGCTCAAAAACTAGAATGGAGTTAATCTGAAGATATCAAAATTAAAGTTTTCAATTTTTTTCTTTTTTTATATTTAGATGAATGACAACAGTGTTCTCCTATCACTGAATTTGATTGTGATAAATTGACACTTTCTGAGAAAAGTGATCTTACAAATATTTCCTCACAAACTCAAAAGCTGATGTTTAACCAAGTATGGGCAAAAGTTTGCTATTCATGATCGTTGAGGCTAATCAATTCCCAGAAATGAATAACTAGAGCAGAAATATTATTCCATTTGGTCTCAGAAAACTGAAATAAACTCTCCTAATCTTTACCTTTACAAAGTCTTCTTTGTTCTTAGACAAAGATCAAAATAGCTAACAGAATGAAAGTTGCCTCCAGAGTGAAGAAATTTGCTAGAATTTGTATAATTTGAGAGAAAAAAAATGATTTTTTTTTAAAAAAGAACTGGGACAAAATTCTATGCTTGGTTAATATAATATGAACTATCTTACAACAGGACAGTGTTTGTATAGGTTTTCTGGTAACCAGGGTGTGAGTTAACAACCTATATCGTCACAAAGAATATACAGTGATAAGAAATTTAATTGCCCATAGTTAATTTACGTGAGTCCAGCTTGAAATGTGGGGAACAGTCTGTAAACTATCTGAAACATCTTCAAAAGCTTCAATGATTGAGCAGCATGAATTTCATATTAATACTTCTATTTCTAAATTATGAATTCATTTAACTGTGAACCAAATTTTGTCTGTGAATTAAACATTCCAAAGCCCAGTTTAAATTATTCAGGTCCTTTCCAAGTAATGATAATCATAGAATCATAAAATGGTATGAGCTGAAAGAAACCTTAAAGATCATCTGGTTCTAATGCAGCTGCCAATGGCAGGGACACCTTCCCCTAGACCAGGTTGCTCAATCTGTTTTAACATCACTAAAGCACAGAAGAAGAATCTATTCTAGACTTCCTGAAAAAAGATTGTAGTGGGATGGGGGCTGGTCTCTTCAGCCATGTCTCACATGAAAGGATAAGAGGAAATGGCTCTAAGTTGCAAAAGGGGAGGTTCAGATTAGATACTAGAATTTTTTTTTTCCATTGAAAGAGTGGCTAGGCATTGGAATACCAATTGCAATCCTTTGGCCAGTATACCAATCACATACTTTGGCCAGTACGGTGGTAGCATCATCCTCTCTGGAGGTATTGAGGTGTCCAGATGTTCAGAGAAGGGCAACAAGGCTGGTGAAGGGTCTGGAACACAAGTCCTGTGAGGAGTGGCTGAAGGAGCTGGGGTTGTTTATCTGGAGAAAAGGAGGCTCAGGGGTGACCTTATCACTCTCTACACCTGCCTGAAAGGCGACTGTAGTCAGGTGGGGGTCGGCCTCTTCTCCCAGGCAACCAGCAACAGGATGAAAGGACATAGACTTAAGCTGCACCAGGGGAGGTTCATGTTGGGCATTAGGAGGAATTTCTTCACAGAAAAGGTGCTTAGGTATTGGAATGGGCTGCCCAGGGAGGTGGTGGAGCCACCATCCCTGGTGTTCAAGAAAAGACTGGATGTGGCACTTAATGCCATGGTCTGGTTGTCCTGGTGTTGTTCTGTTAAAGTTTGGACTTTATGATCTCAGAGATCTTTTCCAGCCTAATTTTTCTGTCTGCAGCTCCAAGCAAACAGCAGTCTGGGATTAATTTCTATCACATATTTCAGAGATGAAATTTTATTATCAGAACTTCTTACATAAGTGGTTGCTCCAAAGACACTCAGGAAAAGCTTCACAGAATCCTGCTGAACAGAATTGTTAAGCTTGCTAAAACATTTAATCATGGCTCTGTAGAAAAATTTAAGTTGAAAGAGACCTCAGAGACCCTATAGCCCAGAACATGACCATTTTGGATGTTAGATCTAGTTAGAAAGTTAGATCAGGTTGTTCCGCCCCTCAACCAACAGAATTTTGAGCCTCTCCAAGGAGATAATAAATATAATGTCATTATATTTTCCTGACATTGTCAGTCAGCTTCCTCTCTAGTTCCAGCAAGTCCACTTGGTGAGGCTCCTTAGGTTTGAAGGATTTGGATGGTCTTCAGAAGCATTTATTTCATATATTTGTGAAAACTCTTTAGTTCCAGGTTCACGTATAGGCCCTTATCCAGGCTGGCTGTGAATGTGGAATTTCCAAACCTTGTCAGTGTTAGGTTAACCAAAGTAAGTGGCTCCTAGCCAGCTCTGAGAGCAGAGCTGTCTTATGTCTGCCTATAAAACTGACTTTATAGAATGGATATTCCTAGTATGGTGTATCTTATTTGCCTAAGGAGCCTGAAAGAACCATCTGGTCGGTTTTGATCCTCATAGTTATTGTGATGAGAAACTCATTCAGGCAATTCTTCCACAGCTGCAAAAAAAAGTGGTGAGACAGGCTGTATTTGTGAGAGAAAAAAAAATCTCAAATGCTGCAATATATGTTTCAGGATAATAGCATCAATAGCACATCTGATGAGTATTTAAAAGAAGTGAATGCTGAATGCCTTATCTGTGACAACACAGACAAAGGTTATCACCATGTGCCACACATCAAACATTGATCCCGTTGCAATTAATTTAAGTGAAAAATTGTCTCCGTCAGCAAATGCTTTTGCAGAACATCAAAGCCTGTTTCTTTGTTGCTCTTCTTCTTTTTAGTGGAAATCTTTGACCTGTCCAACTAAATTAGAAATCTCTGTTTCTTTTAATTTCTTAGCTTCCCATGCTTTGTAATTAACCTCCCAACCTTGGATCCTGAATGGTGAAGAAATTCTCCCTGATGTTTTGATAAATGAAGGTTTTTTCACCTTCTGGGGTTATTTTTATAGGACTATAGGTATTGTAATATACATATGATCCAAATCACCTTTACCTTTGAGCATGTTAAGAGGCCTTCTATTGATTCTACTATTTACTATTAAAAATTACTTGAAGCCCATTTTAATGAAAGTTCATACTCACTCATACAACACAGAATTTTGATTCTATGTTGATGTTGCTGTTAGAAGGTACTAGTTTCAAGGTGAGCTTCAAACAGACAACGAGAACCTTTTGAACCATGGTGGCAACTTAGATACCACACACTGGTAGAGTCAGTGTGCCTTTGCAAAGACATTGAAGAAAATAAACTCATATAATGGGAGAGAGGCAAAATTCTGTCAGCAGTTTCTTGAACATAAATAGAAACAATGGGCCACCTTAGATATTTGTTAGAAATACCAAGTACAAAATGTGCAAAATGGAAACAGTAATTAGAGCACAGAGTAACTGCATTGTGCTTGGAAGAGATCTGGGGCATGCTGTTTGAGCAACAATTATGGACATAATAAATCAGTTCTGGAGGTCACTAGAGGCACTGAACAGTGAGAACACAAAGCAAGAATTTCATACACACTTTTCATTTTACTCTGCCCAAATCACTTTGTGGAACTGATTAATTGGTTGTGGTCAATGCCACAGGATTGACTCCAGAAGGACTAAGGCAAAAAGCAACTTTGCTGAGCAGAGCACAACCAGACAGTCCAGTTTGGTTCCAGCTGACTGTGTTATTATCTTTATCTTCTTTTTAAATTATGGCAAAAGAATTATTATTATAAATGAAAGCCTGACTGACTTTTCAAAAGGTCAACACAAAAAATATGACTAGAGGACCAACAGTAGAATTATTATAAAGTATTTGCAAATTATAGGTAGCATATATAAAAAATACAGCATTTCTGTAATTATTCTGATTAGTTTAATATTTAATTTGCAAAAGAATTGCTGTCTTTAAAGAAAAAAAAATTGAATTGATTTTTCCGTATCTAACTGTTCAATACCTACATATGCATTAGCTTTTTAATACATTAAATCTTTTCATGCACTTTGTATGATGATTGATTATCTTATAGTGTCATGAACTAATATTCTATTTTTATAACATTCATTGAAATAAGGAATGTTTTATTTAAGTTTACTTGACTTTGCACTAATTTGTAAGAAAACATGCAGAACCAGTGAGGTATGCAGAGTAATACCTCCAAATACTCTTAACTACAATTTATGAAGTTGACACACCATCATCCAAAGCTATAAAATTACAGTTTGGGACACAAATGGATCCACAAGAAATTTTAGCAAGATGATGATGTGATTGTTGGCTGACAAGGACCCACATAAGTGGCTGAAATATGTGTCCTGCTGAAAAGCAACTCAGCTTGCTTTTGGAGATACATGTCAAAGGCTTTGGACAACCAGAGCATTCTCCAGTGAGAGCAGTACAGTTCTTGTGGAAGAATTTCTAACTTGTCATTTGAAGAATTATAATTTCCATAGAGAAGAAAGGCTTCTTATGGTCTGCAATACTGTGGCTCTCTTGCATTCACAGCAGATACAGGAAGAGGATCAGGCTAAATAGAGACCAAGGAAAGAGGTGAACAAGGCATATAGGAGGAGTGACTAAAACACAGGCAGATACCCTAGTCCACTAGTCACCTGACAAGAAGAAAAATAACTGGTGTTTTCTCTGTGCTTGCACAGTTTTGCAAACTTTTGTCCCCTTGTTTAATTTTTCCCTAGTTCCAGAAGTGCTGCATAAGGAACAAGTTTCAGAAGTGCTACATAAGGAACAGAGATTATATACACTTGCCTTGTGACTTTATACTAGTGCTCTGCCCACTACAGAAAGATTACCAGATCATTCACTACCTATGTGGCAGTTAGAACAAAACATTTCTAGTCTTGCTTGCTAGTATAGCCCATAGGAACTTGAGACAGTGTCTGCTGTGTAGTTAAGCCACCTCTTCCCAAATTTATTAATCACAAACACAAGCCAGTTTTGAAAGAATTACAGTAAGATTTACAAGGCGAACCTAAATAACAGAGCAATAGTTATCCAGATTTATATCAGACCCTACAAATTGTAGAGCTTCTAAAATCCTTCCAGTTCCTGACATCGAAGTTATATGCTTTGCATGAAATTAAAGTATCCAACTCATTTTCATAATGGCCCACAGCTTTTCTCTACCTCAAGCTTATATATCTTTAGAAGGCAAAATAGTTGTACACCTCTACCAAAGCAGTAAAACATTTATTTATTACCAGATGTGAGATGAAGGTCTTCTGCCTTTAAAAGCAACTACACTGAATTAATAATAGCAACATACTGTAATCTTAATATGAGACAAAAAAACTAAGTAAATCACCTGATGTTGTTTTTGCAAATGCACATTTCCGTGGAGATGTAGAAACTGGATTTATTTGGAGCAATAGATGACATTAATTCACCTAGAAACAGAGCTAGGAGGAAATATGTATTTTAAATATTGAATGTGAAAAAAGAAAAACATTTAAGGGTCTAGTATTCTCATGGAGAAGTTTCCTTTGTTAAAGGAAAATATTCTTCAGTCATATCATCAATGGGCTATGTCCATAGAGCAGAGTACCAGCATCCTTAAATTATTTTCTTGGGTTTAGATACACTGCAGTGTTATGTAGGACTAGCTTGGAAGTCCGGAGTAGTATAATCTTGGCCAACAGTAACAAAAGAAGAGCAATATTTAAAGTGGATTGAATCTATGCCCATAAGCACTAGTGATTGGTGGCTCTTTCTGGTCTATAGAAAAAAAATATTTAACATTTCCATTATGAAAGAATTGACAAATATAGAAGATGTCTGCAATATTCTCAGGTATCATGTAAAATATAACATGACCACCCAACTTAGAATTCATTCTCAGCACATTTTCTTTAAACCATTTTTTAACCGATAGGGAAAAGATTTTTGTCTTTTTCAGTGTGACGGTATCGTGCCATCCAGAGGCCAACTGAGCTCATTACAATGTTTGGTTCCTAGGGATATACAAAAGACAGCCATCCTCTGGTCATCATAAGATTTGGTCCCTACTTCATCATTACAAAATGTATTTTTTGCTATAAGAAGACCTGACTTTGGACTGAAATAACATTTATGTCTTACATGACTCTCAACGTCTTCAGAGTTGCCAATAAGCAGCACTATTTAGTTGGTGACAAACAGGAAGCTTCAGTGGAAAGACTAATATGAAGAGTACGTTAGGAGAATAAAAGTTAAGCATAATAAATTTAATTAATAATAAATTTAACTAATAAATTAAAGCCTTTAGCTTCCCAAAATTCCCAGTTCTCTCATCTCCATTCTGTCCTGAAAATCACAGTCACTGAATCTCATAAAGTGGAAGCATGTCCTCTCAGTGCCAATACCAGAAAGTTTATGTTTATATTTGAAAATCCATAAGAGTTCATTCTCAAAGAGAATTCTGCTCACTTACTGAATATTTAACAGTAAAACCAGAACAAAAAAACCCACAAAACTTTTAATACCAGACTATTTATCTTTGTATCTAATATCAAAACAAAGTAAAGCATGTAATTCTAGTAAGTCATTTTCCAGCCTACAGTATATATTTATTATAATTAGACCAGAATATTTTCCTCTTCAATCTACCAAAAAAGAAAATTAATAATAACTTTCTTTTATGTACACAAAAGATTAATTACTCTTTAAAAATTTTGTTTAGAACAACCTTTTTTTCATTTTTCCTTCGAAAAGTATGATAACAAGATTTATGTTGCTTTATACTGTGACAAAATCATTGTTTTTGAATTATATAATTATTTTTTATATTAAAAAATGCTCTAAGAGAAGGACATATTAATGAATTCTCATTTCAAAGATTAGAGAAAGGAACTCAGGAACTGAAAATCAGTAATAAAATGGGAAAAGGAAAATAAAATTAATTCAACATTTTACTTCTCAGAGTGACAATATTACACTTGGTTCACTTAGTTGATAAACCCTAAGCAAAGATTAAAAACCTGAGCTCTGTGACAAATTATTTTCCCAAAAATTGGAAAAGTTATCTCCAAAATTTTTTTTTTAAGATATGAGATAAATTGACAAGAAAAATTATGACCGTGCACCAGCCAACTCCTACTCACAGATTTTCTGGGAATCATCAGGTTGATTCCTTAACCATGGATTAGGAAGTAGGTGATGAGTTGCAATAAAAGCATAGAATAACCTGTCAGGGAGAGACTCAGCCGGCAGCAGCGAGCACCACTGTAGGAGTTGAGGGAGCGGGTGAGGGTGATGAGGACTATCAAGGAGTGAGAGAAAGAAAGAGAGACTTCTGAAGCCACACCCTGCTTTCCCTGGAATGGGTCCCAGAGGTAGACAGGATTCATGATATGGAAGATTCCCTGTTGTCCTGCTGCCTGACTGAACACAGTGAGTGACTGAAGGGACACGGGCCAAGGGTGGTGAGTTCCTTCCCATCACAGGGGTAATGGTGACAAGTTCGTTTCTGCCACAGCACTTGTAGATCTCCAGTGACCACTCAGGTGCCCTCATGTTGTAGGTAAGTGGCTCTGCAAGCGGAACCAAAGAATTGATGTTTCATTTAGCATGGAGGGGTCACTGAGGTTAAGTTGGCCTATGCATTGTGTCAAAACTGCTCCCATAAAGAAAATTAAAGGGGTCGCTCTCACAAGGAGCTTCCTTCTGAAGAGAACAGAAAGTCCAATATGCAGCCTGAACCCACTTAGGGAAGCCTGTCTCCTCCCTGAGCCCCACATTAAAGTGCACCCTCAGTCAGTTTGCAGACAACACCAAGTTGGGTAGGAGTCTCCATTTGCTGGAGAGCTGGAAGGGTTTGCAGAGGGATCTGGCCAGGCTGGATCAGTGGGCCAAGGCCAATTGTGTGAGGGTCAACAAGAAATGCTGGGTTCTGCATGTGAGTCACAACAACCCCATGCAGCACTACAGGCTGGGGGTAGAGTGGCTGGAAAATGGCCTGGCAGAGAAGGACTTGGGGGTGTTGGCCAACAGCCAACTGAACATGAGCCAGCAGTGTGTCCAGGTGGCCAAGAAGGCCAATGGCATCCTGGCCTGTATCAGAACCTGGGTGGCCAGCAGGACCAGGGCAGTGATCAGCCTCTGCACTTGGCACTGGTGAAGGCATGCCTTGAGTACTGCATTCAGTTTTGGACTCCTGACTACAAGAAAGATATTGAGGTGCTGAATTTTGTCCAGAAAAGGGCAACAAATGTTGTGAAAGTTCTGGAGCACAAATTTTATGAGAAGTGGCTGAGGATGCTGTTTATTGTGGAGAAAAGGAGGTTTGGGGGAGACCTTATTGCTCGCTACAATTACATGAAAGGAGGCTATAGAGAGGTCTCTTCTTCCAGGTAAGAGGCAGGACAAGAGAGAATGGCCTCAAGTTGCACCAGGAGAGGTTTAGATTGGATATTAGGAAAAATATCAAAAGGAGAGGGTTGTCAAGCACCGAAACCAGCTGTCCAGTGAAGCAGTAGAGTCAGCATCCCTGGAGGTATTTAAAAGATATGTAGACCCGGTGCCTAGGGACAGGATTTAGTGGAGGACTTGGCAGTGTTGGGTTAATGGTTGGAATCAATGAGCTTGGAGGTCTTTTCCAATTTAATTACATTATCATCACAGACTCCAGAAATGTGTACAGAGTATTGATATCTTGCACAATTCATGTCAAAATCAAATGTGTGTGCAGATCATGACCATTAAGTTGCTTAAGCCTTTCTGTTTTTTACTTCAGTGATTCAACGCAGAAATGTAAGTTTGTTTCCCCAAGGGCTCATAAGAAACAACATGTTTTGGAAACAAACTCTGGAGTCTTATTCGTATTTGCTGTTTGGACTCATTTGTTGGAATTATCAGGGCAAAGTCTCAAGGGATGTCACTTCACTATCCCAGCTCTCATCTTCTGACACTCCGTTCCTCTTCTCCAGAAAGTTGTATTGAAAAGGTGGCTTTGAGATTAATATGGTTGTTTCTGGTGAAATAATATAAAGATCAAATGTTTACTAACATTCACCACACAGCACATGGTTTCCTTACATTACAAGGAGCAAGGGCCTATATTATTTACTCCTCCTCGAACAAGTTGTGAATACCATTGTAATCATAATCAATTAAAGAATTTACAATAATTTATTTTCTTTACAATATTTGAAGATCTCCACTCTCTAGTTTAGTAAGTTTTAAGCAATGAGGTCAAAGGAGTTTAGATCTCTGACTTACTTACATTAAAATTTTCAAATTAGAAAATTTTAAATGTTCATTTGAAGAGAGAAAATATTTTATGTGGTTTGGATAGGTAGCATTAATCTTGATAGAAAAATCTATGGAAACTGTTACGTGATCTATTATGCTCTAAAAAATTCATGAGGAAACAGAAGAAAAAAATTTAAGTTAGTAGATTATCATTATTGCAAACTATGTTCAGTCATTGCATTTTTTTCCTCTGTTATTCTATGAACTGAAAGAGTGTTAAATGAAAATACCACTAAATTAAGCATAAATTATAACTTCATTAAACTAGTCTTCTGTAATTAAGACAAAAGTAGAATTCAAAATCTGTTATGATAGATTTCTAACAACAGTGATGATTATTCTCAATCAATCATGATACGCTTTCATTTAAGTACTAGATAAATACTGGAGCTGTTTTTGTAAAAGTACAGAAAACCTTTACCCCAACCATCAAATATCAAAATTTATATTATAAAATTTCATTGTCCTCTTCTCTTTGAATACAATCAGTCACTTTATTATAATTCATTAGTATTCTTACTGTCCCTTGCTATATTCTTGTCAACTTGCCTGTGTTGGAAAAAGAAAGCTAATACTTTAAAAAAAAAGTTCATTTTCTAAAGCATTTTTATTCCCTCTAAGTGTCCATGGGGAAAACAAATCCACAGAAACATTGTTCTGATATTATTTTAATAAAAAATTGGCATTTCCATTTGTAAATACTTCAGAAGGGCAGAGGTGTAGTCCTCCATTTAGCAATCTCTGGGTTATTGTGGTTATTAAATTCAAATCATGCTTACTTCAGCACTCTTCTGCAGTCTTGTTTCTGTAAAGGTTTTTTCACCCACTTAATTGCTTACAACCCAAGTAATCATCAATGCAAGTAATCAATACAAAAGTAGGTTTTGATGGAATTATACATTACATGTAAGGTTGTGTTTCTGGCCATCCACTAGAAAGTTAGAATATAAGTGTATCAATGAACAGTAGAACAAAAGTGCTCTAGACTTCAAACGAGCATATCTATAAATTTACTATTTACAGTTTCATCCTGAATTTGAATTCCCAGACTGGTCAAATGGCCAAATTCAGAAACTTCTGCATCTGAAGAAGAAGAAGCCATGGGAAAATTTGGGGCTGAGACAGAAACATGAACAGGATCACTTTTTAGGCATGAACTACCACTATCCTCAAAAATTGTTATGGAAAATAGGGCAAACCATGTGGTATGCAACACGAAGTACAAAAATTGAATTTGGATGCATTCTACATCAGTTTGTAGGTCTTATACAGTGCAAATGATGTATCAGTCTTCATTTTTTTTAATGCCCAGTGTTTGGGGGGGCAGTGGTAGTCTATATTCCTAGTTATATTACTAGGATTGTTGATTACTTTAAGCAATATTAAGAAAACTGGAAGTTGCTTTCTATGTGAGAGCTGAACTGCTTTCAATTATGCAGAGAATGTCAGTTTTCCTTAGAAGGTTAATCAGTCTATAATGCTGCATTGAAATGTTGACTTCACTTGCAGTAAGATGCAGTTAATTAACTTGAAGCATTATGAAGTTCATGTTAAAGAGTCATTTGAACTGAGTGAAAAAGTAAACTCAATTGAAAATCAAAAGGTAAAATTATCTTTTTATCCTGTGTTTTGACTTGCTACAAAATCTTGGAAAATTACTTCTGAATGCTTTATTACCATCTTTTAGTACTGTCCCTCTTCAGTTTTTTACTTTCTTTAATTTTTGATAAGGTTAACTTTGTGTAAGACATTTTATTAGTTAATTTGAATGAGCTAGAGTTGATCAAATGGAAACCTGCCAGTGCATCCCTGAATGCCACAGCACCTCAGCTTCTGTCTCATGTTTCCAGGCTCTTCTCTAAGCCAATATTTGCATTTGAAATGTATTTTCTGTGACACACTGGTCTCCCCTTTGGTTGATCTAAATGTTAATGTGTGGCATTTTCATTAGGTAACCTCATCTCCCGAGGAAAAAGAAACAAACGAAACTGCATCCCTGAATTTATCTTCCCATTAGTGGAAAAATTCAGTGCATTAAGTAAAGGCAATGATTTTTTAATCCTAGACATTAAAGAAAATTTATATCTGGCTTTGTATGCTTATGTGAAAATGGATATCTCAATATTTGATGCATATATTTTTGGAATTCTGTGGACAATGACAAAATTCAATACTATTTAGGACAAAAATAAATGTTGAAGTGTTTTAATGTATTTCAGAGCAGAAAAATCCAAATTTTTAATCAGATTAATTCATAAGAGATGGTCCAGATTTCCCTTTTTTAATAGAATAATATCTAAGTATGAGCTGAAAAGGCCAGCCCTAATTTATTCTAACAAATTATTTCTATGGGACAAAATTATTCCTTGTCCCATTAGCTGTCACTATTCAGTGAACTTAAACATATTTCAAGATTAATTTGAAGAATGCAATTTGTTTGGAGAAACTTGCAGCCTGGAAATTATTTCTATTGCTCCATGTTCCTTCTTCTCAAACTGGAACTTCATTAGAAATGGTGATTTGGTCTAACAAATTATTTCAATTACTCATAGTTCAATTTTAAAGTTTTACAGTCCAAAGGGAAGTTCAGCCACATCTATCATCAGATTACGAACTCTGAAGTGTTTTTTTCTTCAGCATTTCTTATTCTCTTGGTAGAAAACGGAAGGAGCATAAAGGACATATTTTTATATTTTTTTGCCTATAGCTGTGATTCTGATCTACTTAGATGAAAGTTGATATTGACTCAGATTTTAAAGCAGGAGCAAAGCTAGTGCTGGAGCACAATATCAAAAATATATGCATGGTAGAACCATACAATCATGGAGTGGTTGATGTTGGAAGGGACCTCTGGAGGCCCTGTAGTTCCGAGCTGCTGCTCAAGCAGGGTCACCTAGACACAGAATCTCCTGTGCTTCAGTATTGCCTTTCATCCTGTCGCTGGGCACCACTGAAAAGAGCCTGGCTCTGCCTTCTTTGCCCCCTCCCTTCAGCTGTCTGTGTACATTGTAAACAGCACTTAGGTGTGGTTCACCAGTCCTGAGTACAGGGAAGGATCGCATACGTCGACCTGCTGGCAGAGCACACTTCTTAGTGCATCCCAGAATACTATTAGCTTTTTTTTTTAACCACAAGCACATATTGCAAGCTTACATTCTTGCTGAACACCAAGAACTCCAGTATCCTTTTCTGGAAAGCTGCTTTTCCAATTTCCTGCGTGTACTGGTGCCTGGGGTCATTCTTCCCCAGCTGCAGGACTTTGTATTCCCCTTTGTCGAACTGCATAAGGTTCCAGTCAGCCCATTTCTTCAACCTATTGATGACCTTCTGGATGGCAGCACAACTCTCTGGTGCATCAGGGGCTCCCACCAGTTTTGTTAACAGCAAATTTTCAGGGGGTACCCTCTGACCCATCATCCAGGTCATTAATGAAGTAGCTGAAGAGGATTGGACCCAGTATTGACCCCTGGAACACACCACTGGCCTTCAGCTAGACTCCATGCCACTAATCACCACGGGCTCAGAACATCTGTTGAGCCGTTTTTCAGCCCACTTCCAGCCCATGCTTCACCAGCTTTTCTGTGACAATCTGAGGGGTGGCAGTGTCAAAAGCTTTCCTGAGGTAAAGGTAGACAATATCCACTGCTGTTACCTCATCTACCAAGCCAGTCACAGTACAAAATGGGCCGAGGAACATTGAGTTTGGTAGCCCCTAATAATTGTGGTGATAGAATAGCAAGTTCCTCATGATTTTAACTTAATGAATGAATATTTTTTCAGTAATAATTCCACCACTGTGGCAGCAGTAGGGAGGGATAAAGATACCATAAATACAAAGCCAGTATCATGATAAGTAGGCATATTCTAAATATTATCAATTAAGCTCTTCAGAAAGATCACTTCAGAATAGCTCCAAAGTAATGATAACTGAAAGACCATAAATAGTTAAAAGCAAAGCAGGCCATATGGGTGTTTTGCCTGTAAGCCAAAATAAATAGATGCATTAGTTAATATTTTCACAATCTGTAGAAGTTGGAGAATTTCATCATCATCATCATCATCATCATCAGTCCTACATATTTGATTTTGTCATAACTTTTTTCCTTAAATTAATTTTTTCAATTAATAAAAATTGAAATAAATAGATGCAATACTAATCTCCCTACAACCTTATTAAATTCTCAAAAGCTCTTATATGAAGTAATAAATTCTAACCCAAGAAGCATACTACGCTGTGTGTAATATACATAAATATATGTCTCACAGCTAAGTGTGATGCAGTGGTTTCTGAAGGCTGCTGCTGAAGCTGCAATGCATTAATAATTGCATCTCTGAAACTAAGCCTCTGTGTCATATTTGTTAGTATACATACACCACTGGAATTGATAAATATATTGAATCGTCAGGTACGATTTTATGAAATATATTAAATGAGTTAATAGTGCAGTTAATATTACTGCAGAAGTCAAAGACGATAAATCAATAGCTTTTATGCAAATACAGCATCTGAAATAACACCAGCACTTAACAGTAAACTCGTGCTTTAAACCTGGAATATTAATGCTAAGATTCAGAATAGAATGTAAATCTCATTTTATTTGAAATGCATACTCTTGTTCTTAAAATTTCATATTATTAAACTTCCTCTAAAGCTGATAGTTCATAAAATTCCGGAGTCTCCAGGGCAATTAATTCTCTGGTGGGTGAATAGTTCCACCATACAAGCCTATTCTCTAAAAACAGCAAGATAAAGTAAAAAAACAAAACAAAACAAAACCCAGATGAAATGTTAGTATCAATATGTCCCATGCTGAAATACCAGTAAATTCTCATGTAACAATGCAAGGAAACGTGCAATGTCCTCATTTAAGCCCACATTTGCTTACATTCCTGAGGAGACATTGGATTATGTGTTCTTTTGTGACCTGCTTTACTGAATGATTTGTGCAGATAATTTGAAATTAAAAAGTAATACAAAGCCTCTAGCACATATTTTTCCTTGTTTATAGATAAGTAAGTTTGTGACTGCTTTCATCTAGTTGGAGGGAGAATATTCGTGTGGAAGGTACTGTGAAGCTTCTACTTCATTTATAAAAGACATAAGATTTCACAAAACTAAAACCGTCCAACAGTTGATAAAATATTCCCAAAGGAGAGAAACCTAAAACAGCATCTGAAACCATCTTAGAGAAATACTGAAGAGAACTGAGGAAGTATTTTAAATTATATTTAAACTAGTCATATGCCTGAGGAGTGGCTTGCAGACAGGTTGCAGAGCCACAGAGCTGGACTTCAAATATTTTTCCTCACCCAGAAAAGCTGCAAAGCATCTGACAGATCCTGAAATTCAGTTCTATGTACATATCAGATTGAAGAACCATCAGCAATTTCACTGTCACAGAGAAGGGAGAGACAGAAAGAAAAAAAATTAAATTAGTGGAAAGCTTTGACCATTGAAAAATGTCTTGCTTAGAGTGAGATGAGTAAAGAATGCAGAAAAAGAAATTGTCAGGAGGGTGAAATGACTGTGGAAACTATCTGTTTGAATAAAAGGTGAGGGAGGCCAGAGAATTTAAGACAAGAAGTGTCAAAAACTTCCATTTTTCAGCTCAGATCAAGAAAATAAGACTAAATCAATGGAAAAGTTTGTTTTTAATGGAAAGCAAAACTCATCAGATTGTCTTTAAACTCAATATCATATTTCTACTGAATAATTTCAGAAATTAATAGAAACAAATATTTCTAGCAAGAGCTTTGAGGAGTCCAATAAACAATATTATGCCTATAAAGAAAAATCTTAGTTAAACAGATCTGGCACAAACATTCAATATGTGTCTTGGATCCATAAAGCATCTTCTATAACTCTGGTTCTTTTAATAGAAATGAACAGGTATCTGGGGAAATAAATCTGTTTTGAATTGATGAAAGATTTGCAAAAACCACAGAGTCACAAAATTGTTAATCTTGGAAGGGACCTCTGGAGATCATGCAGTGCAACCCCCCTGGCAAGGCAGGATCACCTGGAGCACATTACACAGGAACGTGTCCAGGTGGGTTTTGAAAGGCTGCAGAAGGAAGACTCCCCCCTCAGCAAGCCAAACCAGCCCAGCTCTACCACCCTCAGTGTACAGAAGTTCATCCTCATGCTGAGGGGTAACTTCTTGTGTTTCAGTTTACGGCCATTTGCTCCTTGTCCTGTCACTGGGCACCACCAAAATCGTCTGGCACCATCCTCTTGGCACCTGCCTTAGAGATGTTTATATACATAAATGCAAACTCCTTTCAGATTTCTCTTTTCCAGATTAAACAGCCCCAGCCCCCACAGTCTCTCCTTATAGGAGAGATGCTCCAGACCCCTCACTAT
>WAAE01014603.1:0-10793 GCA_013400495.1 Nicator chloris | reverse complement strand
TATATATATATATGTATATTAAATATATAATTCATATGAATATTCCATAAAATCTGCCGTTTTTCCATTTTATCAACATAATCTTTGCAGGGATTTATGGCCATTGGGAATATAAGCATATCCCTAACATTGTCCATCTGTCCCTGTAAAGCAGCACAGGCAGAGTGCCAAATACAGTTTTTGGAGCAGAGTTGTTCTGCTCCAAATGTTTCTGGAGACCCATTGTAACCATGAACCCCCCAAATGAAATCTGTCCTTGAAGCTCCAGGGAGTGATATCTAACACAATTACCATTGCCTGAGCACCCTCACCTGAGTGTGGCCCAGGAATTTGCTGGTCTGCCATAGTGAGGACAGGCATGTGGGACTTCATGATGCTCATGGAGAATTTGCCTTGCTTGATTGAACACTGAGCTTCTTGATCAGTATAAAAAGCATCACTGAAGTTTCTGTTATGACTATTTATAAAATGCAGTTAAAGCAAAAAAAATCCAGTGATCCACATAAGTGGCTAAGTTGATATGTGGAACATACAAGGAACAGGAGACCACTGATATCATTCCATGGGATACCTCATCTGGGCTGTCAAGAGAGAAGTCACATACAAAAACAAACCGTGTTAATTTTAGACAGAACTAAATTTGGGATGATGCAGAAAAGCAAGGTCTTTGCTTTCTTTCAAAAGGTACCTCTGGGCTTTTATGAGATGACATTTAGATTCCATTGACATCCTAGCAGAAGCACTCTAATTTTTACAACGTGCTGAGCGGCAGCAATTTTGGTGACCACTCCCTGCTTTGTGTTCCCAGGACAGTTTGCACTAAGGTGGCTGTGCAGCACAAGCAGATGGGTAATGCTCTGTGTCTTTGAGCAGGCACAGACTGAAGACCCTGTGTCGTTGTTTGATCTCAGGGAATGCAGACTATTCCAGGACAGGAGCTCATAAATGCTCCATAAAATGGTTCCACAACTGGCCAAAATGCTGGATAGCTCTGAAGCAGTCTGTCTTGTGACACTGCTTTCATACTGTCTCACAAACAGCCGTACCCTGTCAGCAATAAGATCTGCTGCATGTTTCAAATCATAACCCTTAACTACTGTGAAAGTGTAAGCTAGCTGCAGACATCTGACTATCAGCTCAGACAAACAAAATAGCACTTCAGTGATCTGCTGAGCTGTGCTGATTAGTTGTAAACTTTTTTTTAACCTTTCAAATAATTCTTCTACAAACTACTGCGAGCAACTTCCTCTCAAATCATGTTTTCAACACATCACTCCAATGGCATTCACCCACATCAATAACATTATCTTCTGCGCAGTAACTAAGGATACTAAGGATTAAGAAGAGAGAGAAAAATGCAGGAACTAGACAGATGCATATGGAACACAAAGCTCCTACCAACATATCTTTCCAGCAAGAAATAAAGATATTTACTTTTGATGAAATCCCATTGGGGACCGTCACATCCCACTTACACCTACCTTTTGCTACCTCTACTCTTCAGGAAGATGCCTCAGTGCCACAAGACATACAACAACACAACCCACAGTACTTACTTCTAAATGAGTTAGGACTACAATTAAAAGCAGAGGAGACCAAATTGCCATAAGGTATGATTAATATGCTCTAGTGTCAATTATTGGTGGAAATGCAATGTAGAAGTTGAAGAGGAAAATGCTGATGTCTTCTGCACTGTTTTGAAACTTGGTCTTTCTGGTAGCTGACACTAGGCAAAATGTCCCCCAAAGAACCAGGGTTTGGGAAACACTACCTGAACATGGTCATACCAGTAAATGGCAACTTCCATCCACCTGCCTAAAATCCATAGCAGAAATATACGGTAGACAACTTTTCTTCAGTCCTTTCAAACCTACAGGGGGTTCTGCAGAGGTAGAAATCTCCGGAGGAAAGATTGGTCCTGGAAGTATGAATCCTTATGTTCACTGAAAAACCTGAAATTGTTCCAAATATTCCAAATTTGGAATTCCAAATATTGAGTGGACACAATCCACGTACCTCTAGCATGTACTTTTTGTTTAAGGCTGCAGTTCCACAAGTTAGTGAAACAAGTCTGCAATTCAAGCATGTTGGTGGCTCTACAGAAGTCATGGGCCACAGTTACACTGAATTGGAGGTACCTTGTTAAACTGGCTGCTGAATGGGCTGAAGACATGAATAATAACCAAATTATCAGAGGCATTTCATTCCAACAATCAGCTTGAGCAGCAGCCATGGCCCCTGGCTCTAAAGCAATACAAACAGAAACAGTGAACAAGAAATGAGCCCCAAAATATCTGGGTCAGCATTGAACAATGTAGTTTCATGTACTTTAACAGGGACTTTCATTTTCATTATTACTATAGTATTTTGTGATATTAAATTATTTTGGTTTCCTAAACATATGAGATACATGTGGTATTGGTGCTGCTGGTCTCCTTCTAGACACATTTGAATGCAGCAGCCACATAAATACATCAGAGGGATTCTCTTCTCCAAGCTTTCCAGTTCCTGAAAGTTTTGTTAAAATAAGCTTCTGAATAGAAGAGAGAGCGTATTGATCCCACTCACAGAGCGCAATGTTATCCTCGCCATTTGCTAGACACCAATGAATCCGCACGGGATCCCAGCCTTCGGCATGAGCTTTGCAGGAAACCAGGCTTCATTGCCCCTGCCACTCACACCACTATTTATACTTCTGCTCTTTCATTCACACGTCGCAATAAACAGTTTTGCCATGACTCCTTCTTTCACATGGCTGTACTTGACCCTGTTCAAACACATGCACACATAAACACACACGGTTTGTGTGTAGAGTCCAGACCCCTTTTTCAATAAATAAATAGCTATAAAGATGTATAGATGAAAACAACAAAAGAATCAGTGATACAGGACAAGAGCTGAAGATCTGTGTTGCGGACTGGATGTCTCAGCACACACCTTGTGTTGAAAACTGACTTCTTGCACGCTCTTCCCACACAAGTTACTGAGATTTAAATCCCTCAGTCTGATATGGCTTACTGTACTTGTGTTTATTTGTGCAGTGAGAAGTCTACAGAGGTAGTATAAAGGGTTGTCAGCTTCAGGGAATGCTTCAAGTTGTAGCCCTCTTAAAAAGCACATTCCTACCTGGACTGCCCTCCCAGAGCCAGCATCCCTGGAGGCCCCTTCTATTGTTGCAGTGTTAGTGTCATCACTCCATCAGGAGCTCACCGGAGGCTGTGTGCCTAATTCAGAGAGCACACCTGTACAAGCATAGCAAGAATGATAATTCCTGGCTCTGCTTTGGTGTGAAGTGCTTTTTTGTAAAACAAAACAAACTATTCATGCCACAGTGAAAAATAACTTCTGCTGTACCTGTCAAAGGATCAGGGGGTCTTTTCTAGTGAGTGAATGAGCATTGGCTGGTCTTTCTTAAGCCAGTGGAAAAAAGAAAACAGTTCATGCAAGTAGATATATATAACAAAAGGCGATACTTTGCTGTCCTTATGCCAGCTAAACAATATTTTACAGAAGATATAAGCCGTGGTGCTTCAATAGAATATTTACAGAGAACAAGCTGAGGCCATCATGAAATTATATGTGCCCAGAGAACTGAAGGCACTTCTGCACCTTTCCATCTTGATGAAGCTGAGCTCCCCACAGCTGCTCAGGGCTCGTGGCTTTTGTCCTAGCCTTTTATGGCTTAGAGGGGACACACATGCTCCACTGCTGCTGTGGTTTGGATAAAAAGCAGTGTGTTTGAAATTGTCTGAATTACGTTTCAACCCCTGGTGTCCTACGGGGAAGGGCAGCTCCACATTCCATTGCAAACACTGAGCATGAAGGTGATGCTACTGAGAACAGACCCCAGGCTAGCCAGTCCATTGGATTCATCTGTCAATAATGCTGATAACATTTCTAATCCTGGTGCTCAGCCAAATGTACAAGGTGATTCACCTTGTTTCCAGTTAGGAAAAAAAATAGAAAGCAATGAAACCAGGCATCTTTTTAATGCATCTTTTGTTTACTAAGTTGTTAAATCCTTTCTTCTCCAGGCTTTTCTCCTTGCTCTATGTACTTGGGCTGGACAGGCATGGTACTCTCCTTATGCCTTCTTCAGCTTCTCCCACAGATTCACAAAAAAATCTGGTAAAATGGGATTCACCTGCATATATATTATATGGGCCTTTGTTCTGAAAAATTGGGTGTTGGGAATGGATATTGCTAAGTCAGCAGTGTTAAGGGATCTCTATTAAAAAAAAAATGTCTTTTTAAAACTATCTATATAGTTATCCATAGTTTCAGAGAGGATTCTCAGCCAGATAATGCCTTAGAGACTCAAATTAACATTGAGCAGACACTAAAATCTGGATTTCCTTTTAAATACCACATCTTATGGGGACATCCAGAGTGTTATCTCATTTATTGCAACATAGTTACCATATGGATAGCAAAAGCCCTCTTCTAAGAATTAGGATAACTTGTCTGACTGGATTTTACATGCAGTGTTATATAATCTCCTTATTTCCATACAGTGGGAAACCAAAGTAAAATGTCAAAGATCTTACAGCAGCTTCTCAAAAGGTGCAAATATTTGCCTAGATTATTGTATTTACAATTCCAAAAATATTTCTTCTGTTAAAGGTCTGTGTACAAGACACCACTCCAAACCATTTTTAAGGGAGTTTTGACATAAATGAAACTTTATGCTGGCATGGCAAGTGAAGTACTTGATTAATAAAGAGTTTCACTGTTTTCAAACACATATTCCATGCAGGCTCATTTGAAGAAAACCACAAGTGGAGAATGCTTTACTGCTTCCAGTCACAAGGGGGTTGTGTATTTCAATCCTGCTTACACAGTCAGCTTACTTTGGAGCTCTGGTAGGAAAGAAACATGACCAGGAGAAATAATGCTACATTCAGTGACCCTGCCCTTAGAATCAATTGGCCTGATGGGAGAACTTTTTTTCTCTCTTTTGCTACTGTTTTCTTAGTTTTTAACCTTTTAATACTTAATATTTCTTGAAAGACCATCTTTAGAGAAACGTCTACTGTTCACAGGCTAGAAGTACTGACTGAAATGGCCTTCTGACACTGTGAATGAGAAGGCGAGACATATCAACAGTTGATGTATAAGCAGAGTATATATTCATAGTCTTCTAGAGATGTTTTGGGGTGAATTATTATTTTCTGATTTAAATATTGGTGTTTAAGTATACAGTTGAGATATTTATGTTACAAAGGGATCGATCTTCAATCACAGTGACAAGTGAAAGAAGAGGACAATCAGGTCTAATGAAATCTGCAGAGAATTCAAAAAGTCTTGAAAAATCTAGAAAATAATGGTAATAATAAATTGTAGTAATTTCTAATAGGCTGTGGAGTAGCCACCCACTAGGCTTGGATTTCTGGCTGTAGCTCTGTCTCTAGGGTATGTCAAAATCTGAACAAAGTGGTAGAACACACTCTGTGGTTAAAGTGAAATGCAAAGCAAAGGTCACTACTTATGTTTTCCTGTCCCATAAACCCTTACTGTCAGGCAAGGAAGGAATAGAACTGCTCCAGTCACTGGTGCTGCTTCCCGGCCGGCAGGCACGGAGACAAGATAGATTAGCTGGTGATGATCACTGACTGCTGCTGAAGCTGCTATAGGGTATATTTAAAATGACAATTTGGAGCAATGTTTTAAGAAACAGCTTTTAACTTTGTGCACAGACAGTAGCACTGATAACCTTTTTGTCCAAAGACAAACATAGAGCGTGGTTTGTTATGGCAAGGCAAGCATCTCACTGCCTGTCCAAGCTTCATCAACATGACAAGTCTGCCCTTACAAGTGCTCCTGGTTTTGCTTCAGCCTGCCAGCCACACACTGAAAGTCTGGGCAACTGTACCCTTTGTCTTCATACACGAAAACTGGACAGATAAATGCAATCATGTCTCATCCTGTCATACAGCTGTATCACGCTTCTTTCAGCAGGGGCCAAATCTCTTAAGTCAAGATTCAAAAGCAGACAGCCTTCCCCTCTTAAACTAACCAACCACTTGATATGTCTGAATCACAGTAAGTATACTGAAGCAAACTGGTTACAAGCAATGACTAATTTCTGCTTTCAACTTCCTCTCTTTCTCAGTGTTCTCAAGCATTTACTGTTCCCCACAGTGATAACTTGTTTCTTTAGAAATGAATCATTACCACTGAATTTGTCTCAAAAGACCATAGTTATAATGCAAATTCTGTACACTTTCAGATGTTCTTCTGAATCACAGTGCTCCAGAGACAGGCCCATAATAAAATAAAAAGTAAAAAGAAAAAGATATGATAGTTGTTGTGTCTGAATATATAGATATTTTTCACAATTTCTGTGATTTAAGTTCTAAAATAAAAGTGTCTGACCAAGTACAGGCTAAATTTTTGCTATCTCAATTTTGAGGGACTGACTTACTAGAGCTTTAACTGACTGGTTCCTGGGAATGGCTACAAGATTTCTAGGTAAGAAATACAACAGTAACATCAGTTTTGACTTCAAACACCCCTTCTAACCTTCTCCACATGGCAGTACTTCAGAGGACAAGGTATTAGGATCACCATTAAAATATACCAGCTAAATTAAAGAAACATCCCATACAAACTGCCTGTCATAAAACAAATCAAACCTGCAGTGGGATGTTTCTCTACTCTTGTTTTGCTTGAACACACACCATTATTGCACCTAGGCAGTGGCAGATGCTTTATTTCAATGATAAAAGTTTTTCTTATTATTTTGTCTATCTGTTACCACTACTGGGTTTACCCTGTCAAAAATCTTTTCACTCAGCACTTGTGGGATTGCATCTGGATGCTGCGTGCAGTTTTGGGCCTCCTCATGCAAGACAGATGTTGATAGCCCAGGAAACATTCAGCAGAAGAGAGCCACGATGGTGGTGACTTGCTCCAGGAGGAGAGGTTGGAGAGACAGGGTTGTTCAGCATGGAGAAGGAGCAGTTTCAGGGAGTCCCAACAGCAGCCCCTACCAGTGCCCACAGGGAGGTTTCAAGGAGATGGAGCTGGCTGAGGGATTAGCAGAGGTCATAAACTGAATGAGGACAGGTTCAGAATTAATGAAAGGAAAAAGATTGCCATGTGAGTGCAGCTAGGTAATGGAGAAGTTTGCTCAGAGAAGCTGTGTAGTCCCTACCTTTAGGAGTTTTCAAGACCCATCTGATTCTGTCCCAAGCAGTCTGCCTGAGCATGAGCTGATCCTGCTCTGAGCAGAAGGTTGGACTGGACACCTGCCACAGTCCCTTCCTTTAACTCTGTGTGTCTGAGTCAGCCCTGCAAATTTAACTCTCCAGTTTGAGGCTAAATTCGCAGTTATCTGTCAAGTGAAACTCAACACATTTGATAGAGAAAGCATGAGAATACAACAAACACAGAACCTCGTCATGCTCTTGTTATTGAGATACTCTTCAGACTACTATCATTTTTGAAATGTGGATTTTGGAAAATCTGAATATTTCTGAAATAATATACATGAAGTCACATGTATTCTTATTTAAGAGACAGTTCTTTCTTGGAAGTTTTCCCATGAAAATAACATTTCATTCTAGTATTTTACATAAATGAAATTCCCTCTTTATAAGAAAAAATATTCAGGATAGAACAGATATGCCTATCTTCCTTTTCTTCCTCTTTTTGGAGTCATTAAAATGCATCTCAATCACATTCTCCTTTGAATACTGGGAAAATCAAAGTAAATGTCATTTAAAAGATTAGGTATCTTAGGGTTATAATCAGCTTGCATGACTTTGCATGACCTAAGATGGATTGTTATGTGGTCACTTCGTTTTGCATGAGTACTTTAAAACCAGATGTGTGTTGCTGAGTCACATTTGGTACAGTAGCAGAATTATACTTTCCAGGAAACAAATGATCAGCATCCATAATTATATTTTCTGAAATCTAAGATAAGCAGCTGAAACCAGAAAAGGAAAACTTGTGTAGTTTCTGCTAGATATAGAAGGTTATCCTCATGCTTTATTCAAGCATACAACTTTCAGCTTAGCAAAGCACTGGCTCTTATAAAAGCAAAAGCATCAGCTGAGACCACACAGCCAATATCAGCTTGTATAATCTGAAATCATATAAAAGACCTGAAGGAGATTTCAGGAAGCAGTATCAATTGTACCTGTGTCATTTTCTGGCAGATGTTTATCTACCATTTCAGAAAAACTGTTAATAGGCATTGTTTCATCTCAACATTTTCAGGATTTCAATGTCTTTACCAATGACAAGTTTTTTCTTGATATATCTCTTAAGGTTGTGTTGTAATTTTAGTGTGTTTTTTGTCTTACTCACACTGAACATGCATTAGACTTTAATCACTTCCTCTTTATAGCTATCATATTTACTCCAATGCCCCTTTATAGTTACCCTCAGCTTTATCTTCCCATTTTAAAGCATTCCCAATTCCTTTCACATTTCCTATTGCTAGTTGTAGAATCATGGGGTATTTTGTGTTGGAAGGAATTTTAAATATCCTCTAGTTCCAATCCCCCTGCCATGGGCAGGGGTAACTCCCATTAGACCAGGTTGCTCCAAGCTACATCCAACCTAGCCTTAAACACTGTCTTAGTATTTCACTTTGCTGAACATTTATTCTGACTAATTATTAAACCAAAATATGGCCTGTGAGGTCTTCCAATGAAGTGTGATGTTGAAAGAGATCAAATGACATCTTTCTTGAAAAGCCATTCAAAATTCCAACAGAAAGTTCAGAGTCATGCAGCTGCAAGAGAAAAATTATAGCTTCTTCTTTTGTTTCTTTTCTAATACTAGAGATACATCATTCTAATTTTCCTCTGATTTCAAGGGAAGTATTAGCTGTGGAATATCATCTGGGAACAAAATTGGACTTCTAGAATCATGCTGTGGTAAGTCCTCGTGGAATATCTACAGGGTAGCATTTATGTCATTGCACAAAATGAAAACATACCCTGGTTCCTAATAGTTTGTTCTTGCTTGTGTGAATTTGCATCCAAGAAAACAGGGATAGCAAATTATTTTTATGTTTAATACAAAGTATAGATCTATAAGTATGTATATAGTATTGAATATATATGTATACATATGTATATAGATGTATGTGTCTAGTAGTGAATAAGAAACTGTTGAGAAATGACAAAAATTAAGGCTAAAAACAAAATAGGTGAATTGACATGTCTGTGAAGTCAGGTCTTCATTGTTTCACAGATCAGGTGTCAACTTAGGGCAGGATTTAGCCAAAAATAATTTCCAAACATAACTCTGCCTCTTCAGAAACAGAGCTGTGCAAATAATTGCTATTGATCTGCTGATATTTCAGCTGTGCAGTCCTAAAGATTTGACTTAAAAATTAAATACTACATAAATATTCAAGTGGATATATGATATTTTTTATACCTTCCTCCAGACCACCCAGATATAGATAGAATGATAAGTAAAGCATGCATAGCTCATAGATGAACAGAAACAACCCCCTCAGAATAACCATTAACTCTCAGATTAAGGCTCTCCTCAGGGAGGAATTCCACATTTAAAATTTGACATTTCAAATGGATGGAAAGAGGCTTGTTCCTAAGGCATTTGTTTTATCATGGTTGCAGCTCACAGGACTGAGAAAGAAATGCTTTCCTGAATAACCTGGAGAAATAATTGGAGGCAGGCTCTTCAGTCAGAATAACAGCCACCATTCATGAACATGCTTTTTCCACTGGAAATTGTTTGGTTTGTATAGTCTGAGATAGAGCCACCATCATGTCACTTCCTTGAACCTGGGAGACATTATTTAGAAGGGCAAATATGCCTGCACAAAATAAACGGCTTGTTTCTCAATTTATGGCAAGATTTAGCCTCCAACCACAAAGCAGCAGGGCAATGGCTAGAATGGTCACAAAATTTTCCTTATCTTAGGAAAGGAAACCTTTTTAGAACACCTGGTATCTTCTCCAAGCAGATTGTACTTCTTCCTTTGTCTTTCTGATTCTCTGTTTTTAATAGCTCGTAGGAAGATGAGTTGAACCAGGGTTTCTGGATGACCACGGTTGCACAGCTGGTGAACAAACAGATGTTCTTGATCAAACAAAATGTCCTTCTCTAACAGCTTGGAAACTACCACTACTACTTAAACTATGCTACATACAATAAAAATCTCTTAAACCATACATACCTCAAGCATTCAGTAAATATTAAGTAGAAAAACAAAAACAAGAGGTCTACCATATGTGGACCACTTGGCATTTATTACTAACTTGATAACTTGTAGTGGGATTTAGAAGTCATTTATAAAAGCAAGGGAAAACACTAGGTTGAGAACAGGAATTTAGACAGAGGGATACTTGTAACAAAGCCTCAGGCACCCTCTCACCAAACAGACACACTTAAACTCCCTCATACAACACAGGTGGAGAGCAAAGTGCCTCAGCAGCCACCAGACTCAGGAGCCATTTTAATACGTCTGTTAAATTGGGGATTGTGGCAAGCAAGGTGAAAGAAAACTATTAATACAGTTTATGCTTAAAATGGACACTGAGCAGCTCTTGGCTTTCCAAAGTGATAGTGCAAGATGCCTTCAGAAAAGCAGGACTCAGGGCTCCCTATTAATAGGTATTTCAGGCTGTGTAAAGTAAGAGGGAGCTACATGAAGGGTATTTACAAGGTTGGTACCTGAAAGTTGAATATTAATACATAAAGAAACTCCTAGTGTCCTATGTAGGTTGCCTGCAAGATTTACTTGTAATTTTAGTCCTTTAATTTATAAATTGTGTGTTCAAGTGCTAATTTTTCCTGTCTGATTT
>WAAE01014599.1:0-30774 GCA_013400495.1 Nicator chloris | reverse complement strand
TATTCCCATTGCCTGTATATAAATATTTATATTGTATATGAATTATTAATATTACCCTGGGCTTAGTTTCACACAGAAAATAGGTTATTTTTCAACTATTGAAGTCAGAATGTGTTGTATAGGTACTATTAAGTTCAGCAGTTGAAAATAAAACTTAGTTTGTTCAAAAAGTTGCCACTGTGTATTCAGAAATACAATAAATAGTGAACATTCAGACAGCCTAAAAGCAATATATTGACCTTGTATTCAGCATAAGGTGATAGGGGAAAGCTTCTGTCCATTCTTTAGAAAACACATGAAGTTGACAAGTGTATTTGCCAAAGAAAATTGCTTATCCAAATCTCACATTGAAATAAAGCTCAACAGGAAAGAATACTAAATGGAAATTAGAATAGGACTTGTGGTTTTACTTAATATGCTTTGATTTAATGAGACAGTGGATTATGAGAGTTGTAGGTTTGATCTCCTGTATGTTGTAGACCAATACCTGTTGTACGTACCTTTGTGTAGAATGTTACGACTCAGCAGAACCAGTTAAAAAAAAAGGAGTAGGAATCACAGGTCTTATCAGGCAATAAGGAAACACAAAGTTGAAATATAGTTTGGCAAATACACACTTTCAAGAAGATGTGGTGTTCTAAGTGTTCTTCATGCTTTTTGATATGTGTTCTTCACGGTTTTCTGAAAACAGTGAAATCTCAAATTTCTATCCTGTTTTGGGATGAAAACATTTTAAGCTTATTTTTCCATGTAGAGCAGTAGTTCTAAAGATTGCTTAGCTCAAACTGAGTGAGTTGTCCCTCTAGCACTTCTTCTTTGATGTAGTAGTTAATGGGTCCTGGGGTAACAACACTGACAATGCACAGGTGGGTTTTTTTAATATTAGAGACAATGTCTGTTGCTGAATAAAAGTATGTTCTTGTAAATTATTTTTCAGGTCCTTTTAATAACAACAACAAAAAATAATCCCCCTCTTTCCCACCCCCAAAGTTAGTGTTGTTGCTGTTGTAGTTGCTTTCCAGTAGTTGTCTCTGTGATGCTGCATAGAAAAAGAGCAGGGAGATTTGTGCTCTGAAGAGGGTTTTACTTAAAGGTCTGATGCCTAAGAAGGGAGTAAAGGCTACAGTATTGAAAGGCCATAGAACACTTGTGCTGTATTGTCATCCCTCTGAATTTTATTTTTAACAGTCCTGCAGAAAAGACACCTGGAACATTTGCTGCCTCAAATTGGGATGGATACCTCTACAGGAAGTGTAATCATGTAACAGAAGGCAAGAGGTGTTTTGGATGAGGAATCAAGAGCTGCAGAGCTGGGCAGAGGATAGGAAAAGGGATGATCAAGGAATGCTAGAGCTGAACAGATCTTTGAAGGTATGGATGAGGCTTTAAATTTATGATCAGGGAACAAGAAAAACAGTTTAGGTGCTGTATCCTAGATTTGAGAGGGATACCAGTGAAGGATTTGAAAGGAATCATGGAAAGGAGGGAAGGTAGTCATTCTGATGAGATAATGGGTAGGAAAGGAACTTATATGAGGAGTTTTGAAGAAGATAATGTAGAAGAATTGTGCATGAAAATTTCCCTTGGATGGAGTAAACAGATTCTTCTCTTAGTATTTATTCACTGAATTGGGAAGGAGTTGAAATGGTTGTAGGGAATTTGGGACTTTGATTATGGTATTAAGAGATCTGCGTTTTTACCTTTTTCCTAAAATGAGATTAAAGAAATGTTTCTTTAAGTCAGTGATGCAGGTTTTTTTGGGCTTCTGATATTCAAGTTCAGGATTTCCTTGTATTACTTTTATCACCTATAATGTTTTACACTTTATAGTTTTCCTTCTTTCTAGCTGTGATCTGGAATCTCTCAAGGAGGTTCTAGTTATTCTTCTTTTCCCTCCTCTTCAATACACACTACATACGCTCTTCAAGCTTTCAGATCAACAACACATTTCAGGGGTGTTTAAATAGTCCTTTTTGGAGCACAGAATCAAAAATTTATTGTTAGATTTGCATGCCAGGCTTGATACAGGTCCTGCTTTGTTTCCTGGTGACAGAAATGTCCCATACTCTTTGCTGTAATGGCATGCTCGTGAAGTTGGTGAAAGTAAAGCACTGCAAAGTTGTGGCTTGAGATGTAATCTCAACTATGGCTGTAGACAGTCAGACTTTTAGAACTTTATTTTAGGGAGACACAGCTAATGTTTGCAAAAAGAACTTCTGAATGCTATGGTTTAATATGTGGGAAATGTACAGAAAGTGTATAATGTGGAAAGACATAGACAGTTGAAAGGAGGACTTCTTCATGCAATCTAGACTGGTCTAACTATGCTTCAAAAGCATGAACTTCAGTCCTGTGAAATGCTTATCAAACCTGAGTGCCCTTGGAAGGCACATTTTTCAAGCATGAGAGAGATGCAGGTCTGCAAAGGACTTTGGGAAGACATTTTGGGCCATCATCTTCTCTTGGGGCCATACCTAGTATGCCTGTGTTTGTCCTGTAATCTGGTTAATGTGTCAGCTACTATAGACAGCCTATGTCAGTGCTTAGTTTTATTTTACCACTCAAAGATTGCTTTTTGCTTTCTAAGGTTTTTTGGGATTTAATGCCTAAACTAACTTTTCTTTTTATATCAAGCAGTTTATGTTCTCAGACACTGGGCAGATTCCTGGCAGTGATCTGAATATAAACAGGACTTTAAACAGAAGAAATAGGATGATCTGATTTATGTCAAACAGGCAAAAGGGAAAAAGAAAAATAAGACTTATTCGGTAACCATCCTGGAAAACTATTTCTATCAGAGTCCCCAAAATGGCTTACGGAAGGTTTTGAACCCTGAGATTCCAGAGTTGTTTTCAGGAGCATGAAGAATTTTAACCACAAACCCCCAAAATCTTTAATGCTGTGATGTTAAAAATTACATTTAAATTCACGGGGAGAACTCGTGCTTTCAGGTTGAAGAAAATTATATCTCGTAAACAGGAGTGACCACAGTCCGCAACTTCAAACTTTGTTGCTCATTACATTTTTTTCCTGCCTTTGGGGTGATAATTTTCTACAGTGACTCTGACAGCCCAGTCAAAATGATTCGTAAGGCCAATGGTGAAAAGAAGTCTTTATTTTTCTCTGGTGTAAATAATCTTTGTCATTTCTGATCTGTCCTGATTTCCTCCTTGAGCTTCTTTGCATGTCTTTTCTGAGTAGTTTGGTTTTTCTGTGTTAATGTAGGCTTCAGCATATATCCAGTTCATGAACAGAAACTTACCATTGCTTTCCATAGAATATAAAAAGGAGAAATATAAAAGAATGTATAGTGTTTGGGGTTATTTAACTTAAGATTTAATTAGTAATTAACTAATCTTTAATGGGGTACTAGAAGAGGTCACAGCTTCTCTGGTGTTTTCAATGACTTACATCAAAAGTCCTGTGTTTAAAATATTTTATATTAGCAGTGTGTAACTGTGCTTCATGACAGTTGAGTAATAGTATTAACGGTTCTTCAGCTTTTTCTTTGTAATAGAGTGTCCCCATACTTTTGAAAACTATTCCAAATTTAAGGAAATGGAAAAACATATTCATGTGTGTATGTGTGATGACTTTTTATATTTTATTTTATACATTCCAAACAGCTTGAGAAAGTTTTGAGTTCTTTGTGGGGAGTGAGAATGGTGTGGAAAAGATGCTTTTGCTTCAGCGAGACTGTTGTGTAAGTTCATTTTGATATGCTGCATCTGTTGAGTAACTATAAAACTTCAGCAGTTTTAAACCAAAATACTGTTGGGGAAATCTGTCCTCTTCACTCTGCTGTCAAATTCATGTAAATACTACTTACTGACTGTGCACAAACCATTGAGAAACATTCATTGTTGGGTAGAGAATACTCAGTAAATTACAACCACAAAAAAATAATTTTTTGCACTTGTATAGAAGGAAGATATTTATCAGAGTTGCAAACTTTTACTTTGGCTACCTTCTCCCACCAGTAATTCAGATGAACAGTTCTGGTCTCATGTTTTTCTTTCCTGCAGTGGTTTCAGTACAGTGCTGTTCCAGACCTGATGTTACAGATCTCTGTGACCCTAATGTTTGAGTTGTAATGACTTGACTTGCCTGAAAGCCAATTCAGCCACTCTGATAAAGAGGAGAAATAATTGCCTCTGTGAATGTGTTAAAAGTACTTAAAGGTAACACTGTTTGGGTTGTGGTCTCAGGTTCAGCCAGATAGGTTTCACATAAACAGTAAATTTTAACAGTGGCTGTAATTCTTTTGTGTGAAGCAGGTAGAATCCCCTTGTTTCTAACGTAATATAGTCACTGTCTTAAGTTTGATTATAAGGTTGATACACTGATGTCTGGATTCTACTGTGTTACAAAGAAAATCTGGTACTTACAATCTTTTATGTGTCCAGACCTGAACTGATTATACAATAACATTTTACTTGGATGTTTTTGTAGTAACAGTTGTCACGTCCTCAAATCTCTAAGCCTTGGCTGAACTTGTGACAAAAAAGTCAGATTGAACACTTAAAGCTTGTTGTATTTCAAGCAATCAGAGGGGATGAATCTCAGTAAGAAACAGTCTAGCCTTCCTCTTCTCCCTTCTGCAGTCTTTCAAAGCTCAAGGGGGATAGAAGTTACTTCATCGTGTTCTGCAGTGTTCAGAGAGGAGACCCTTATAAGTGGAACAACCTTGGAGATTTATGTCACCTCCTCAGACTCCTCCTTTGATTTTTGGTTATGTCATGTAGGATGGGAGACATCTCATCCCAGTTGCAGTCCTCTCTCTCTCCCTCCCTCTCTCTCTTCACTGTCCCCTTAGCCCCTCCTTGTCAAGGCTTAAGGCAACAAGGACAGAAAGGTACTTTCAGAATCAGCTTTGGGTGGGACATGGAAATTCTAGGTGGCTAAAATGAGGTAAAGTGTATTCTACTGGTAGTCATTCTTACTCTCTGTTCAGACATATAAATGGAGATAAGCCCATAAATGAAGGAGAACTGTCATGATCAAAGCATATGGGACATTGCATTGATATGCGTAAAGCAAGGATGGCAGTGCTATTAATTTTTATTTGGGAATTTTATCTCCTGCAGAAGCTGTGTAGAAACCCTTGGACTTTGCATGCATTTCCTAAGGATTCCTCTGAGCTGTTTTCTTCCTGTGTCTCTGGTTGCTTCCGTATCGTGGGAATCTCCTTGGTTTGTTGGTGCCTTCTCTAGCATTAAGCATCAGTGTGTCTGCAGGTTCTGTGCAGGTGTGGACTGGCAGGATAGTGTCTTCCAGTTCCCAACAAGAGCTGGTGGGAGTAGGGGAAAGGCAGTTGATGCCTGCTGGTTCATGGCAAACAAGGCTCAGCTGGAGACTGGTTACCAATTTTAAAATTTGGGAAGAGCATTTGTAATTGAACGTAGGCTTTTTACTTTTATGGCTTCAATTTTACTTTGCTTTTTTTTTTTTTTTACTTTCACCACTGGCAACAGTCCTGGACTCTAGCTAAAGACCAAAATCTAAATGAAGCTGTTTTTCATAACTGATTTGACATCTTGTTTGCTACTTCATCACTTTTTTTTTTGGTCACCAAATACATAAGGCTGAAATCTTGGTACGTAGGGAGAAACAGGCAAATAATCTCAACAGTGTAAACTTTGATTCATAAATTTGACACTTGCAACCAGACTGCTGTACAAGAAAACAGATGCCATGCAATAAATTAATACTAAGCTGAATAATAAACAAGATGTATTGTTAAAGGTCTTTAATGCAAAGAAAGTGATTTCAGACTTTCATATGCTTGTTTTCTCTCTTTGTTTAAATGAAGCCTTTGCATGTGTTTTCTTTATTGTTCTCTTTTGCGCACATTTGAGCTTTGTTGGGTTGAGGACTCAGTCTCTGGTTGGGCAGTGGTGATTAACTTACACTAAATGGGCAGCAATAATGTGATTTGAGAATGAAAAGGATTCATTTCTTTTAAACGAGGGGAAAAAAAACAAGGTTGAAGGAAATAGTTTACATAATCTGTAAACTAGTTAAGGAGCTGAATATTTATGCAGGTTGAAATTGAAGCTTAGTTGCCCTTTAGGGGTTTTACATCAATACAGCATATGCTAGCTTTTGGGTGTTTTTTTCTTCTTTCAGAATAAAGGTGAGACAAGTCTTTGGAAAAAACTTACATGCTGACAAATCTGTGGTGGTTGAGGCATGTGTACATCTGCATTCAGTGAATAAAACTCATTTAGTTCAAAACCCAGAAAATGGAGGAAAGATTTTTAGCCAGATTAGGTTATTTTTAATTTGATTGTACCAATGGAGAATGCACTCACAGTCAACCAGTCATAGCACTGAAGTCTCAACTAGGAAAAGTCCTTACTTTCGGTCCTAAAAAAACAGAAGACAAAAAGTCACAGGGGGTTGTAATGGCAGCACCAGGACTCTCAGTCTGTTTCTGCTCATGCTGCTGAATGCTGCTTCAAATTCTTGTGTCCTCAGCTGCCACTGACTAATGCACAGGGGTCTTCTGTCATTTCTGGTCTTACAGCAGGTTGAGCCCTGGATATTGGTCTGTGATTGAATGTGTTAGAAATAAACTTGGCCTCCTCCTTTAGAAAGCAATTGACAAAACCAGTAGTTCTTGATTGCCTGGATAGGTGTGTGATATTTCATTGAGAGTATCCTCATGCCATAAGAAGTGTGACAAATGGCTTCTAAACTGGAGCTACATATCCTCTTGTCTTAACTTTTAGTATCTCCTTTGCTAATGATTTTGTAGCAGATGCACTGTTAATATACTTACTTGAACAAATGCTAAATAAATTCATAAGAGTTTGCATCAGAAACAAGATAATTGGAGCAGGCAGAATAGGTGCACTTAAACAACCCCCTCCTGCCCAATTTGAGTCCCTCTGCATACAGCTTGAGGAGCACAGTGTAATCAACTTTCAGAAGGCAGAGCGGTGTCCCCGAGGCTTCAGTGTACCAAACTACACCTGGATTTGTGCTAGCAAAGTCAATGATCTTACACAGATTTTTATGCCATTTGCCTATTAAGCTTTACATTGAAAAACAGTTTCTCTCTTTTGAGCGGCTTTCATACCTAGTTTCTGCTGCCTTTTTTTTTGCTTTGTAAATTTATCAGAGACTTGTTTGTAAATCCCCTGTCTACTAGTATGTTATTTGATTGTCTTCAAAATTACTTCTGCTCTGAGGAAATGTACCTGGTTATTGCAGTCTTTTATTTAAAACATTTTACAGAAAATGAAAGATAAATGTTACACAGTGACTACCAAGTTTCCAGATATTGCTGAGTTTTGGTGGTGTGCTTTCCTGCCACATGGTTTAAAGTCATCTCTTCAAAATCATGAAATGAATAGGATAGTTTGAAATTCTAAATGCCTTCATCGTCAATGATGCAATTTTATTTGAAAAAGTAAGTTTACATACTTTATCACACTGCACAATTGCAAAGGGTTGAGTTGCTCTTCACTGTTCACTTCAGAATATGGACACAGCAGATTTTCTTTTCCCCTGGAAATTTTGCACTTCGGTTTTGTCATCCTTACTACCACTAGTACCTCATTCAGCAGGAATTCTTCGTGGTGAAGAATTCCTGCCTCCACACCAGCCTATGGCTAGTCACTTTTGAAAAAAAGAGACTAAACATATACTGCAAAGCAGGGTAAGTACAAGATAACTGTTTTGGAGATGTTGGAACAGTGGTTGGGGATGAATTGTGACCTGTGAGGGAAAGTAGCTTCCTCTTTTAATAACTGTAGAAATCTTTTATATTCTATATATTGGGAATATTCTATATTCTCAAAAGACCTAAGATTTTGACCCTATTCTGTGTGCCCCTCCAGCTGGAACCCTGGAACCGGTTTCACTTTTGCTTAGAGAATATTTTGTTTCATTCGAAGGCGTGAGAACTGCTATTACTGCTACCACCACCAACCTTCGGTGTTGGAGCTCTGAGTGAAATAGCCAGTTTTGGAAGTCCATTAAATTGTACTGGGGCAGGGGGAAAGGAAGAATCCGTGCCACAGCACGATGTAACTGCGAGCTGGTGTCACGGTGGAATAGCTGGACAAACGCCTCCTCAGGAGTTACATAAATGCCCTGCTCTACCCCCACCGTGTGGTAGAAGGGCATTACTGTTACTTCTTGCACTCCGTGAAGCTCTGTTTTTGAGAAACAGATACATTCTGCCATTGGAGTTCAGCTAAAGAGTCAGTCGCTATGGGACAGAGGGAGGGGATGTTGTTTCTTTAAATCATCTGTTACCCGAACTTCTCAGCTGTCCCTGAGCGGCTCGGTGCCTCCCGAAGGAGGCGGGAGGACGAGCAGTGCCGAGGCTGCTCTGCGCAGCTCAAGTTGGATGCACTTGTTTGTCCAAAAGCAGGCAGTGACAGACAGTAGCCATGGGGGAACTTGCATTTGTTCCAGTTCTGCCTCTTCCAGCGCCTGGTATGGTAACGCTTGATGTCAGGGATACTTACTGCAGGCTGGGAGGAAAATTAGACCAAGTCACTCTTAAAGGAAGCAGTTGTTTAAAACCAGTTTAGCCAGGTGGCTGTGCTTGCTGGGCATGCTTTACCTGAAGCTTTATAGAGATGCTAATGCTTGTACTTGACAAGAACATTCCTCAAGCAGGTTTCTTTAGTGGGCAAATCGTGATTTACCCAAATAAACTGCTTCACAGCAATGTGCTTGCTTTGTTTAAAAGCGTAGATTTTTTGTAATTTCACTAGGAAGAAAAGGAGCTCTGCTTCTCTGGAAAAATCTGCCTGCATACCCCAGCAGATTGGCATTTTTGAGCACTTAAATCTGCCTTGACTGACAAAGTAGTCACTGTAAAGCCTTATACATAATAATTATGCCCTTGCTATTTCTCCTGTGTCTTCTGAGGACATAACCCTCTTGTGTACTGCTGTGCTCTGCCTGTCTTGCTTAGTCAGAAGTAGGAGAACTTGTCTTGTAGCTCTTATAGAGCTGGGTTGCTGGAATTTACTTAAAAAATATGACAGTGTACTAGATTTCTGTGTGTTTGGGGCCAAATGCACACACACACATAGGTAAGTGTGTATAGTCGTGCACACAGATAATGGTGACAACTCTGTGCACCCAGGATGGAAGATGAGGTCAGGTCTATGGCACCAAAACTAATAAGTAGACATTTCTCTGTATCATCTCTTCCAAAGCTTCTTTTGCTGTTAAAGTCCAAGTTCTGTTGAAATTCTAGTGACTAAACATATTACTAATAAATTCTGTCTTCTACAGTATTTCATCATTGAGCAATAGTAAGGAAAGCACTGCCTGACATTTTAAGGTATATGTTCTTTTCTGACTCTGTGACTCTTAGGAAAACACTTTCCCTAGTCAAGTTCCATGTGTGCATTCAGTATTCATATCAAACTGAAAACTAACTTCAGACTTTCCAACCCTTGTCCCCAAAAAGACGTTTTGGTCAGATCTCATGTGTGCAGGACATAGAATGAGCAGAGCTGACCTGTCGTTGTCCTAATGGCAGAACTCAATGCTCCTGAAAGTATCCTGAGATTGCACGTGTATATTATTTTCAGAACTCTTTCTGTAACTCTTAATTACTTTAATCTGGGATATTTTTGTTAACACTTTTAAGTATTTGTCTGGATTTTGTTAGTTGAACTGATTGGGTTGGCTTGAATTACTGTGTTTGGCAGTGTTCCTCAGCTTGTTTTATGTGTTTTTCTTTTTCTTAAACAAAACAATTATTCTCTTCCTTTAACTTTCCTTTCTAGTTCCATTCTCTGTTTCTCGGTGCTTATTATAAAATTGGAAAGAAAAGGTCCAACGATCTGTTGTGGATAAGTGTGGGTTATTTGGGACAGACAGAAGTGCTTCTCTGTTGTTGCTTGAGGTTTCTGATTATGCCTCTTAGAAACATCCAGAATTCTCAGTCTGAATGGTAGCAAATTTTGAACTGCAGAACGTATGTAGTGAGTCTGGTGAGAGAGGTTCCCCCAGCACAAGCCTCTGCATCGCTCGGGAGTGGGACTGTATCTTCATTGCTCATGGCTTTCCTGAGTGTGCTCGTCACTCCTTGATGGCAGTTTCTTAAGATCCTCTTTTTTTTCCCCCCACATTCTGTCTTTAATGATTGTTGGGTTTGAAAATGAGAAACCCTGCTTATATATCTGTAATAAAAAGATCAGCAGCTGAATTAACTGATGTTGGAGGATCCCTATGTGCCTTACATGAGTTTTCAGAACTGCTGTGGTATTGTGGTTTTAAAAAACCACTATAATTTTTTTTATAATTCTTGAAACAGAATGTTTAAATAAGCCACAGATTTCCTGTATTGATTTTAAAAGCCCATTGTAAGCAGCTGACCAAGCCTAGATCCTTGTAATATCAATATATGTGGGACATGAAAACTTTGGAGACTCTTGTTCCTAAGGAGGTAGGTGGCATTACAGAGCGAGTAACTGGATGTTCTGAAAAAACCCCAACCCAACTCTCAAACATTTTTGATCTGTGTAGAGTGCCTTTGCTCCCTACTGCTCTGGCCTGTTTCTGTATCCAGCTGAGAGATACTTTGAGGCCAATTAATTTTTGCAGCAGGATTTTGAAAACCTGCTAATGAAAAAAAGCATGCACGGTATGTAACAAATAACTACAATTGCAGTAGTTGGGAGTGTAGCAGGACTTGAGTGGGCCAGGGCAGATAGATGTTGAAGGAATCCAGGTTAGAATATACCTTTCTGGTTTCAGGAGGTTTTCCCCCTCTTTCTTCCTCTTCTTTTGAATGCTTGTGCATTTAGACCCACCATGTAAGGCATCCTAAGAGTTCTGAAGGGCATGTGAGAACTTTATGCTTCAAGAGGTATAAGCCAAGTTTACAGTTGATAGGGATTATGAAGAAACTTCACTTGAGAAGATGTTTTTCCATAATGTAGACTTTCTCACACATTTTTTTAAAGCAGCCATCACTGGCTTCTGCGAAAGATGGTGTACAGGACAAATAGGCTCTTTGATTCAGTATGTTATTTTTTCATCTCAAAATGTCCCCTAAAGCAAAGTCTTCAGATTTGTTTCTAGAATATTGATAAGATGCTTTCTTTATCCCAAGGCATTGTGTTTAGACAACTAGTTTCTAGGTTTTTTGGGAAACATTCTTCCTTTGCAGATCACAGTTGTGCTGTTTGCCTTCCTTGATGATTCTCTCCTGCTGTATGTTCACCTCAGTCACGAGATGAGGGAAGTTTCCACATTTCATTCTGGAATGCCAGAGATGCTGTGGTCTGCTGAGATATCCTCTGTTTGCACTCTGTACTTTAAGATAAAGCTGCTTTTCTGTGCTGGGAGTGTCCTGGAAAAGATTGGCCAGGAGGATGAATATCCCTTTCGTAAAATTCCTGAATTCCTGGGATTCTCTGCTCCCCAGTCCTGTATTGTGTGCTAGTATGTATTGATCACCTCTCCTAGAACAGATGCCTCCAGCTACAAAAGCTAAAATGGAGCAGATTTTGGGGGGCTGGTGATGAGCAGGAAAATGGAAAGTATATGATTTTTATGTTATAGCAAATGAATATTTGTGGAGACAAAGTATTTGATCTGATAACAGAGATTCACTTGAAAGAATCAAGGTTATTTTATGTCAATTTTCTCTTTGCCCTATACAAGATGCATTTAATTATTTCATGCTATCTTCTTCTATTCAAATTAATCTGTCTTATATATATTGTTGCTCAAATTAGAATAATTCTTTAATCAGCTGTGTTATGCATGCCATAGTAGACTAGAATGGGAAAGCTACTCCTAGCATACTGACGATGCATGTATTTTATTTGTTGTTGTAATTTAAAAGTAAAATCAGAAATATTGATTTCTACTTGACTGGAGAGATGATTTAGTTTGAATATCAGACTGATCTTAATCAGGTGAGAATTAATTGAGTTGGAGGTATTAGATATTCAGTGATGTTAACTGAGCCATGAGCAATCTACAGAGAAGCTTTCTTTTGTACTGTGTTGGAAATATCAAATAGCTCGTACTCTACAATGTAAAACAATCTCTTCGTGTTCATGCCACTACTTCCTCTGGCTCATTAAATGCACCAGAAATCTGTTCTGTGCATACTGAGTAATCTTTAAAGTAACAAGCTAACGAATCATAATTTAATACAAAATGTAAACCATAATAACTAGCCTTAAAAATGTTGCTGGTAATGTTTTGGATCATTTAATGCTTTTGTACACATTTTACAAATGTAGGTTTTAAAATTTTGTCCTTGTTTATATTTTAAAGGGAACTGTTTCCTCTTCCTCCCACTATCACCCCCAAATCCCCATTGTTATCTTGTTATCTTTGGGGCATCTTTTTTCCACTCAGTGGTACAGCCCAAGGAATGACCCAAACACCAAACAAAACCTTTTTTTTTTTTTTTTTTTTTATGTGTAGAGGAAAAAAAGAAAAAAAACCTAGCCCAGAATAAGTCTGGTCTGGATCATGATGCAAGCTGGTTTGTTTTTTCTTTTTTTTTTATTTTAAGAGTGTGATAGCAGTATCATAAGTGTTGAGAAAATATAAATGGTGAGATAACACCTCTGTAGGACTTTCTCTTAAGTAGTAAAATTGTAAAGTCTTTAAATAAACGAGAGCCAGACCTGAGAGGATCAATTTATCTTGATAATGGGAATATTTCATTTATTTTGTGTACAAGCACATCTGCAAAATAGATGCACACTTATAATTGATAAAACTACACTTCCAATATTATATGAAATGTACAACACTTCACAGTATGAGGCAATATGAAAGTGCCAAGTATTTTTATAATCTGAATCTGCAAAAAATGAACTTTCAGAAATAGCCTTCACACTACAAACAGTTCAAACATTGAAAAAAAACAGGATGATTCCTTGGTATTGTATCAAAACAGTTTGCATGGAGCTGCTTTGTCTGGAGATAAGTCCCTCTTGTTAGTCTTCTCTTACTTTGCACATGGAAAAACTTTGATGTTTACAGGAAGAAATAATTAATGATCTAATATTTTAAGGTATTTAAAGTAAAGAGAAAAAATCCTTTCAAAATCTGCTACAAATATAATCTGATGCTGGTAGTTCCTCTTTATTAAATTGCAAAAAAACCCCAAAAAACCCACACCTTTCAGTTTGTTTTTAAGCTTGGGGCAGGACATAACAGGTTTTTTTCATGAAGTCTTGTCTTTACATACACATACCTGAAACTTCAGCAGTCCTACACACCTATTCCACCATTTCATTTTGAATGCAGCACTGTGAAGAGACCAGCCTAATTCTGTTTGGGTGTGGGATGGTGTTGTAGGCTACATAAGGAACACTTGAATCATAAATATGATGCCTTGTTTTTGTTGTCCACTCTTTGTAGTCCTGCAGACACTGAGATTAACAGTGTTAAATTTAACCTTGTCTGCTTTAATGGTGTGGAAGAAAATGATCGTCTTCATTCAGCAGAGCTGTGCCTGTGTCTTATGCCAGTTGTTGGTTTGTCCCTTTGACTCAAAATCCTACTGGTTTTTTATTTTTGTCATACAGAGCAAATATTTCTTGAACCTGTGAATATGTTCTAAAGTTAAAGTGGGCAGGACCCTGGCATTTTATCTCCTGTTTTTTTAATTAGGACTTGTATGTCCCAGGACATCTGTTGGTGGACCCCCACCAACTCTGTTGTAGCTTTCTGGTAATGTATCTGATCTTTTAAAATTCATTCTTTAGTGTGTATTGCATATGCTTGTCTGACTGCTTGCATAGACAGGGAAATAATTTGTCCAGTCTTTAATCTGGGATAAGTGAACTGTTAGCCAGTTTCAGTTCAGTTTCCATCTGCTTCTCATATTGTCTTGTCATAAAGTCATAAAACAGAGTTGGGGAAAAGGCAATTAGAAATACTAAAGAAAAACATTCTTCTTAGATGCTGTTTTTGTCAGCAAAGATTAGTGCAGACTGTAAAGATCTTTGTAAACAAAATGTTCTTTACTTTGCCAACCTTCTAGCTAATTATCAAAGAAACCTTAATAAAAAGAATGCTCTGTAACTTAAAGAAGTTTTTAATCAACCATCAAATATACTAAGTCGGGCACTTAAAATTAATTCTTCATACCTCCAACATAATTTGTATAATTCTGTATCTGAAGGGAATTACAGAGAGACTTGTAATAGGATTTTTATTTAAAAAATGCATGTCTGTACAGCTTTACAGATAAATTAAGAAGGCTTTAAAAACTTCTTTTTTTCTGTTCTGTGATTTTACATATGTCAGGATCTAGTTTCTCGTCATTCTTCATGTTGTGCATCCTCAGGTGGGTAAGTTGGGATAGGAAGACCCAGTGAAATCCAGCTCTTGGATCCAGGGCAGATCTGGAGGTGCCAGGGACCAAACTCAGTAGTTTCCCTGAGCTGTGCAGGGCTGGAGATGCTCCCTGCTGAAGAGTCAGTCCTTGGAAGGACTCATTCATCTCTGGCCTCAGCCAAAAAGCCCTCCTGTCTGTCCCTGAAAATGTGGTCTTCCCATCATGGGCAGATCCTTGCACATGCCAGCATGCCGTAGTGAGCAGGTGAGACCTGGCAAAACTGAACTGCTCTGTATTGGCTGTTCAGCTTTTGTTCAGTTGACAGCAGACCTCTGTCTTGGCAAATATACATTTTGGCCATACATACTTGGTTGATGCAGAAAAGGTACTAAATTGCAGGCTTACTTTAGCAGTTAAAATCTCTCTATGTGGGTATAATGGCCAAAATGCAATGAGACTTAAAATTCTCTGAGCTGTAACCAAAACTCATGCAACAGAAATGCAAAGCTTTCTTCCTGAGATATAAAGAAGAAATCCAGCCTCAAGTCCGTGATAAGCCATTCAGTGAAGTCTCTCTGAGCTGCAGCCCTGAGAAGAGATCTTTGCTCCGTGTGCACCCCCTCAGACAGAGCCTGTGGCACGGAGAGGAGCCTGTGGGGTAACCTGTGTCAGATATGATGTCACGAACCGTGGCTGCTGCAGGTGAAAGGGGGCTCTGTAGCCAGTTTCCCTGGTAACTGGGAGGCACCTGCAGCTCGCTGACGCAGCAGTGGATCTGTCCTTGTCTGTGCACAGAGCATTCAGTGATGGACATATGTAGCTGTCCTAGAAAAGCCTTGGCAAAGGGTTGATTTGGAGGGCAAGCCTTTTCTCCCCTTTCTAACGAGGCATTTTCGCTTCTGTTGTGTTGAGCTCCGTTGCTCAGTTTATTTGGCTTGTATTTGGAAATACTGGGGATAACATTTATTGTTTGCAACAGGACTTTCTTTTGTGTTACAGTTCAAAATGAATTTGCAGACCGGCCCAAATTTACCTCATGTTTTGCTGCTGCTTGAGGTTTTGTTTTGGTAGCTTGCTGCTTGCAGGAAGAAAGAAAACCTATCAGCCCATGAACTTCTAAAGTCATGGAAAGCCATTTCCTGAAGTTGTAAAGATACTGTCATACACAAGATAAAGAAAAGATCATTTCTGTTTTTTCTATAATGTGCCGTGTATCAGGAAGAAGGTTGGTTTGGATTCTTTAGTGTTCTGATTAACTCATAGCTGCTAAAGTGTTAAATTACAATAGGTTTGTAATCAGATCATGTACATCTGCTCCTTTTGTGGTGTCTTGCTATACATCCTGAAACTTGGTCAACAATGCAGATATTGCTTGAGTGAGGAATGAGTAAGGCTTGTCAGACATGGAGTTTAGTTCTTGGTTTGAGATATCTGGAACTATTGAGCACTATTTCTGACATTATTCTCCAAACCAGTAATTTAAGCACTGTTTGTGCTGCTCAACATTGACACATTTAATTTCATGGAAGAGTCATAGAATCATAGCATATGCTGAGTTGGAAGGGACCCATCAGGATCGTCCAGTCCAACTCCTGGCCCTACACAGAACGCCCCAGTCACACCATGTGCCTGAGACCATTGTTGAAATGCTTCCTGAACTCTGGCAGGCCGGTGCTGTGACCACTGCCCTGGGGAGCCTGTTCCAGTGCCCAACCACCCTCTGGGTGAAAAACCTTTTCCTGATAAACAACCTAAACCTCTCCTGACACAGCTTCATGCTGTTTCCTTGAGTCCTGTCATTGGTTAGGATAGTGAAGAGATTGGTACCTGCCCCTCTGTGAGCAAGACAAAGCACAATTAAAAATAAAAAAAACATTCTCCAGGCTCCTAGAAGGTTTCTGCTAAGTGTCTGTAACTAAACCTGCCTTGCACTCCTTACATGACTGCCAAACAGAAGACATGGATAATCAAGTTTTGTGTGCTCATATAAGGATGCCTAATACACTTTAACCTTCTTTCTTCCTCTCTGTTGTTAAGCATCAGTAATGTTAAAGCTAAACAGCTGGAAGCAGTTTTATCACTTTGCAACAGTGCCTGGCCATGTACCACAGGCAGGGCCTTCTGAAGCCAGGGAATGCTGGCAATTGCAGTTCAGGCTTTTTTTGTTCACTGGGACATCACGCCTTTAACCAATCAAGACTGGTGAGCTAACAAGTGAGAGGGACCTCCTGTTGTCTTCAGTGGTTTTGTACTTCACAGCTTCCAGAAGAAATGATTACTACTACAAAAAAAAACCCCAACCCAAAACCTCAGCACAGCACTTAAAGAAGAGCCTGTAGAGAGTATTAATCAAACTGGTCACTAGACAGACCATAAGCTTTCAAAAGCTTGGGATGTGTTTCCCAGAAAAAACCAAAGGTCATTTTTAGAAATGTACTAATAGGCATGATTTTTCTGAGATGCTGATGTAGGAACAGTCAGTATAAACAGTCCAGGAAAGAACGGAAGAAATGTCAGATTCACCTCTAAAAACCAAAGAAATATTCTGATAGTAACATATTTGCCTTGTTCTGAGCTTAAACTGCTTAGTAAACTTGAGCTGCCCAGGCGTTTCCTCAAAGCTGTGCTTGTGCATTTGGATGACTTTAAGTCTAAAACATATAGATCTTAGAAACTGGGTGTGGTTGTTAGTAGATACCTTTGAGCACAGGTTACCCTGTCTTCCCAGATGGTAATTAACTGGTTAATTTTAACCCATTTTCTGCACACTTTCATCTGGTTTTCATGTAGGGTGTGGAGTTGCCAGTGTGTGATGCTGGCTGCTGTGTTAGAGAAGGTTTTTAAGTGTTCATCAATAAATAATATGTTTGAAGTAGGTAAGAAGTCGATTCTTTGCAAGTTTGGCAGTATAAGGACTCTTAAATCTGTCAATACTTTCAGCAAACACTACCTTGTCTTGTAAATTATTTTAGTGAAAGCCTAATTAATAATAGCTGTGGACAAGCAGATTAATCTCACCTAGGGATTGCTTGCAGCTGTTGGATCACTTTCTCAAAGTCATGCCAGTAGTGTCCAGGATCCTGGAAGGTGGATTTTGTTCCACTGAGGTCCACAATTGCTTAATGCCCATTTCAGCAGGCATCTGCTATGAGCAAAGGACAGGACAGGAGTGCTGCCTTTATAGGCACAAATCTCTGCTTTCTTGTTTACTTAAGTTTTGATGTACCTATACACTGAGCATAGGTCATGTGATTTACCTGTTGTGTGATGTAGTACCATTAAGTTTCAATGTTACTAGATTAGCTGTCAATTTTGCTAAGTATGTGCAAGAAAATAACAATTTCTGTGTGCCCTAAATTTGCTGGATATTAAATCATTATTAGGAAGACCTTAGAGGAGGAGAAGTGGATAGAGTTCTGGAAGGGGATGCCGTAGAGAGGAACTTTTCTCTTGTTCTGGCTCCTAGTTGATCGTGGACACGTGGTTTTCTCTTTCTTTTCCATCTGCTAAATGTAGCTGATTACCTCTTGGCAGACCTCTTAAAACAGAAGTGTTTGAAATCTCCTGATAGAAATAACAGCCAATTCTTATCTAGGGTTATCATTCAGCAAAACATCTGTACAGGGTGCTGGTAACAATGAGGCATAATTTTAATTACTCTCAGATAAAACCCACGTCCTTAGCCATGATTTTGCTGTTCCATTTTAGTATCACACTGACTTGTTATTAAGTCTTAAAATCCTTAAAACAGACCAGGTACTTTCACTTTGTTGAGCAACTTCATTGTTCTTAAATGCCAGAGATGTAGGCGATAGCCCTGAGTAGAGCATGTGAAAAGCAGGCACAAGAATCATGGATTTGCTGCAAGAATAACTTCAGAAATGATATTAGCAACAGCAGGATGTGTGTGAATGTGCTACATGATGAGGGGAGAATCCCAGTTAAAAGTGTTGTTGCTAAACAAGTGACAAAGACCTTGCAAGCAGTATGAGAATCTAGGCCAACTATGGTTACATTAGTAATAAATCAGATCTGGTCTGCTACCTTCTACACACAGGGTTTTTTCCCCTATTGTCATTTTTCTAACTTCAATTTCGTTTGTGTTGGTTTTTTTCCCCCAGCATTTACTAAATGCTGTCAAGAAACTGGTATTCTGATGGTGGTGAAGTGTCGGCAGGAGAACACAGCACTGAAGGACTGTCTGGTTGGCTAGTAAGTCCCTCATGAGTTTTTGCTGGGGTTTTGAGCATGACTTGTACTAATCTAGAAATGTTAACTATTCTGAAAAGGGCTGTGCAGGGTTAGGGACTTGGATGTATTTTCTGAAAATGGTATCTTTGCTTTATTAAAACCGTGCTGGTCAGGGCCCTAAGTGACAAGATTTTATTTACCATATGAATATATGGCCACAGAGACTCTTTTCTTGATTCACCTGGGGGCAGATTTCAGCCCAGAGGACCTGCAGCCCTTTATTTGCTCTGATACATCACAGCTGTGGCAACAGGAGTGCACAGTGAAGCTTCCTCATAATCTGTTAGTGAGACAGGATAAGTTGGTTTTCATTTTGCTTCTGTTTTTTAAGATTTAGTCTGTCTTGACAGTGTCCTGCTGAACAGCAGTAGTAGGAGCAATGGGAAATTGTTATATATGAGAGGTCAACTCAATGCCATGGTGAATTGAAACATCTTTTCTGGAAGTCCTAATTTACCCCCAGTGCCATTAGGCTGAAGTGTTAGATTCTTGAATTTCCCAGGGTGAGGGTTGTGAATTGTTTGAGTTTGACTGGGAGGGAAAGGAGGTTGATTTGATTTTTGGTGTGTCCTGCTCTCTTAAACCAGCAATTTAGATTAAAAATAAATGCCTTTGAACTAGTGACAGTTATTCTCAAGCATTTAGGAACTGATGAAAAAAACATGTGCAGCCAGGCAAAAATTTAGTCCTAACTGCAGTCAGAACTTGCTGGAGTTACTCAGTTTTGTCTCTTCCGTCACCTTTAAAAAAAAAAAAATTTAAGTGCTTCTGACAAAAGTTTATAGTGTTGAACAGTTATACTTCATAAAAATAATGAGAGAAAGGAATTTAATGTAATGATCAAAGACCTCTATATCTACTGTTAAAGACATACACTTGAACTTATTCCCAGTAGTAACCTAAGTAACTACTCGGGTGCATCAAAAAAATGTCAGCCCCAGCAGCTTCCTCAGCAGCAGCTGAGGAGGGTAACTGCAAATGAATTCTTCAGCTGAACTTAAATACCAAATGTCTTTCCCTTTTTCTGCCTTTCCTCTTGGTGGCTTCACTGCAGAGGCTTGAAAAGGACTGTGCTTCAAAAGAGAACAGCATCATGACAGATACCTCTTTTTATAAAGTACCTAAGTGTTAAAGTTATTTTACTGTTAAAGGCAGGCAAGTTTGCTTTGGGTGTGAAAGGAAGATCAGTTATGAGTGGTACTCATGAAATATCTGTTCAATATTCCAAGATGAAAAACAAAATGTATTTTTCTGTCTTACAGCTATTCTGATCCATCATTCTATGAAGAATGCAAAGCAGAATATTTGAAGCAAAGAGAAGAATACAGAGCAACTGGAATTAAGAAAAAAAGACAGAGGTTTACTCCGAATGTGTGATTAAAACTTAAAATGAACTTTTTTTTGTTTGCAATTTGGATTTCACTTGATTTAAACAGACTTAAATTGTCTGTACCACTCTGTATGGAGTTTAGCTGAAATACCCAAAATGAGATGAATGGAGAATAAAATAATGTCTGAAATTAAGAGTAAATTTTAAAACTTTTCATAATTAAAGATCTAGAGTATGCTGTCACAGTTTGCAAGAGAGGTCGCAAAGGTGTGTTCCTCTACCTGGACTTGAGATTTTGTTACCAGTGTACAATTTGGAGTTTACAATTCCAGAATGTCCATTTGGAATTTAAAGCTCATATCTAGCTATGTGAGCCAGGCTACATAAAAACTTAAGGGTGAATAATTTTAAGTTGTATTAACTGATCACAGATTGGATATACACTTTAGTTGGTCTGTTAGTCATCACCTGAAGCTGACTGTGTATGGAGATGCACTTACTAGAAGAGAAGGGTGGCAAATGCAGAAGAGCTACTCCGACCAATGTGAGTTACCCTTTTCATCAAAATGTTGCCAGAGGAGAGCCTGGTAGTACTTATGCCTGCACTGTAACTCATTTTTAAGTCTACACTGTCAGAAGGGATGGATGCCTTGTGTGTGGCCCACACTGACCACTTCAACTCTGGAGGAGAAAGTAATCTCATCCAGTCCTTCCCTGAGAACAGGGAAAAGCTGCCATGCTTCAGGAGTGAGTGAGTGACCACACTTGAAAAATTATTCCAGGTGGAGGTGAGTAAACAACTAAACCAGGCATGGAAGATGCAGATCACCTCTTGCAGGAGCCAAGCACGTCCCTAATTTAAAAAGAGCACGCAATCTTTCGTGCACCGATACTTGAAGCTGCTTAATTGTAGAACTCTTGGATGCTTAAATGGCTTCACTAGAGATACTAATATAAAGTTTTAGAAACTATCTTAGAGTATCCTCCAAGCATTCTGAAATAAAACTAAATTCTTTAAAAGCAAGGAAAGGCTGCACTTAAACTTGGTAACTTTAATGCCCTGATTACAGAAGGAAAAAAAGTAATTTTCTGAGTAAGGAGTAGGATTTCATATTGTTGCAGTAGAAAGGCAACATTTTACTTGTTTATTTTAATACTGTTTCACAACAAACAGTATTCCTCTATTCAAGGAGGAAACTTGGACTGACATATATGAAGGACTCAGTGCTGCAGGTCAGTTACTGCCCTTTATTTTGTGCCTTTTACTGGAATAATCATTAATAATATTGCTTCAGCAGACTGGACTTGTGAGTGACACTGAAAACATGTAGCATTCTGCCTTGTTAGGCAAACTTACGTGCACTCAGCTCTAAAGCTAACCACCTTGAAATAGCTTATGTGGAACAGTGCCCTACACGTTCTCAGCTTCTTAGCTCAAGCGTTTTGGAAAACAAAAATATTCCTAATTAGTTGTTTTGCTGTATGTATTTTACAAAGGAGGAAATTTAAGGTAGATGGTGACGTGTTTTTAATGACAGTGACTGTTCTTTTGTCCCACTATGAAAATCTGCTATATGTTCAACCTCTGGAAAGCCAGCCTGGGTGTTTGAAAGTGTTGGCAAAAGCCCTTCCTCAGAGGATTGGGGTGGGAGTGAGCGTTCTCTTAGGGGCAGTGCTGGGTGCTGCCAGTGGTGTGTGCCTGCACTGAGGGCTCACCTGGGTCAGACTCAGCTATGACTCAGGTCTGACTCAGACAACAGCACCAGCAGTGGAGGTCTCCTTTTCTGGCTCAGCAGATATTAGTGTGCAGCAGGTGAGGGGGAGCCCCAGTGCAGTGACCAGCACTGCAGGAGAGGAATGGATGTGTGGAATGGAACAAAGCTCAGGTGAACCTGCAGGTATCGCTCCCGCTCCCCAGCCTTCAATACAGGCTGTATGTGAAACAGCAGCCTCAGCTCACATCTGCACTGTCACACCTGGAATTCCATGTACTGAATGGTGCTGACAGCCATTTATTTCTCTTTCCCTACATCTGGATTATTGGAGCTACTCCAGTTACTCTGGTATGCACTCAGAGCAGGGACTGGCCCTTGGATCATGCATCAGCTTCCTCCATAATACACCTCTGGCCTTAATGTGATGTTCCCTAGCTTTCAATTCTTGGTTTCACACCTTTCATTTCCTTAGTATCTTGTGCATATCCTGTAGTTGAATTGCATTTACATCTTTTATTTAAAGTTTAAATAAAAGAATGAGTACCATGACATGAGAAACTCATACCACTGAATTACTTTTGGTTTTGGTTTTGTCTCAGCTGTAAACTCTCCCTCCTACTCAGGTTAACTGGAGGCAGCCCTGGCTTCTCAACAGTGTAAGGAAACACAGCACAGGGGCCTATCTGTCCTCTTCAGAGCACTTTGCAGGCACCCAAGACACCCCCATTTTTCACTGGAGGCTGCACTAAAGGTCTCTTCAAACTCCTGAGGGGAGCCCCCTACAAAGGGAAGATCTGAGAGGAAAGAGTACGTGTCACATACTTGTTTAAAAATTTTCTTCAGAGAGTAAAACCCAAACTCAGAGGGAAGATGTAATACAGCTTGTAATGCACAGGGTTTTCAAAGGACAGTGGAACAGCCACTGCAGTCTGAGACATCACCCAGAAATTAACCTGCAAGCCAGAAACCCAGTCTGCTCCACATTCAGTACAGCCATACTCCTCCTCAGGTAATTCCTGCAAGTAATTCCTCTGTCCTGTTTACTTTGCTGATCAAAAAAATAGTCACATACACTTGCAATGTAAGTGTTCCACCTAGTTAAAAATTGGTTCAGTAACAGTAGACACCTGGGTGTTTCTTGGATGCTTCTCCCTAGATAAATATCCATCCTCAAACATGATCATCTTACCACTTTAATTACTGTATCAATGTTTGACTTGCTCTCTTCCATCTTAAAATACAATTAAATTAATTTTGCTGGACAGTTACCACACAGGGTGGGTTTTTTTAATGGTTCAACTGCAACTCAGTTAAATTAGTGCTTACCTTTACTGCTGGTCATTAAAAAAATAAAATGCTTTCATCAACTGCCCTCTGTTTATACAACTGCAAGTAGTAAAACCACTCTCCCCAAAGAAAGGGTCAAAAGGCTGGCTCCTCAAAAAATAATCTGAAAAAAAAAAAATCAAACCCCCACATGCCCTTTTTTATACTGAAACTACATAGAGAATCAGGGAAGTACCTTACACCTCTGTGACCACTGTCCTTCACAGGGCCTGGCTGGAGATCAGAAGACAATACAGGTGTCAGGCAGGTACCAGAGCTCTTCACTCTTCCTTTACCAGTCCACAGCATCATTAAAGCTAAAGCTGTCTCAGCACAGGAGTGTCCAAGTCTGCTCCAAGTTGGTTTTGGAAGGAAATTCAATCTGCTTTATCCCACCCGTATAGTTCATGTGCTACTTACGTGGACCTGTGTTTTGTGACTTGGAATGGGTATTGTTTTACTGTAATTCCACCATGTCTCATGCTGCTCTTGTCTTTTTCCAGCTGTAAAAATTGGACAGTGCATCACAGCTAATTTGGCGTTTGCTTTCTTCAATATGGCTAGTTCACATATGAGGAAGAGTGATCAGCTGTACACCACAACAGTGGCAGGGAAACTTACCAGATTTTAAAAATACTTCAAATTAACCAAACAGTGCAAGTTTACGTGTAAGTTATTAGAAGGTTCATGCAACTCGCCAAGTATCTAAATACATATTCATCAGGTTGCCATTTGCTCTTTTGAATGTGCAAAGCAACAACCTCCACCTGCCCCAAAACCTGGCTTTCATTTCTGTTAAATGGAGTTAACGCATTCTTAAATTAAAAATCGTCAAATTGGTGGGTTGGGGGAGGTTTTAAAATGTTCAAAGTTTGCATTCAAGTTAAAATTTTCTTGGGGTCATTTAACATAATTATTGGAGAACTTTGGTCCTTACTATATGCAATTTCACAGTTTTATGTAACACATCCACACTAACACCAGAACCCTGTTACTACAGCTACTTCTCCATGTAATTTGCTGTCACTGATGAAACGATTTCACTTCTGAAAATGGAAGAAGCAGTGTAAGCCACTAGTGGCGTGGATTTAAATGACTTTTCCATCTTCAGTCAAAATCTGATCGTAAGCTTCGGACCAACAGATGCTTCACAAGCCAGGGAGCTCCCAAGTGACTCCAAATCTGGGGACTTCCTTTTCAAATGTTACAGCTTGGACATGGCAATGAGTGATTGGATTGGAAATGCTGCCTGCAGCAAGCTCTCTGGCATCAGTCCCCCTTCTCCCTAGTTAGCAGCAGTGCTCCAGAAGTCCCTCTCAGCAAACATTGCTGCTCCCTTCTCCAGCATGGGAAGGAGCACAGAATATAAACCAAGGCTCAAATGCAAAACCTGGAAATTCTCAGGCTCTGCACAGAAAATCTTAATTTCAGACAGGACAGGCTGACTGGCAACCTTTTAACACAAGTAGTCAAAGCACCATAGCTCAGGTTTCAACATCCAGGAGGGTACTTCTCCCAGAATATGCTGAGGCAGGCTCCAGCAAATGGCTGTTTTTTTCCTTGAGTCAAAGTGATGAACCTCAAATCTAATTGTTTCTATTTGGAATAACATTTATACACAATAAAGGAATTAAAACTTCAGTAAAAATTTTTGTGCCAAATACAGAAAGGAGATGTGTTAGTGAAATCAATTTCAAACAAAAATAAATTTATTAAATAAACTTACACAGTAGAACTCCTTCATTGCACAAATCATGTTAATGCCTGTTGGATATTACATTCCTTAATAGAAAACCTCTGTAATGTTGAGGTGGGGAACCCCAAAAGTAAGCTACATTAGAACTAGGTACCATATAGCTTATGAGAAATAGCTATATGAGAAATACCATATAGCCACATGAGCAATGTTTTCTTTGTTATTACATAGGTAGTTGGTTCTATCAGCTAAAGCATAGTGACTTGGATTTGTTTTATGCATATTGGATTTTGTTCTATTACTTTCCAAGAGATTGTACTCCCCTGAGTCAGCTGTGTTCATTGGTCAGAATAAATTCCAGCATCTGACACCATTTCCATTAATCACAGACAAGCCAGTATACGTGAGCAAGATAATAGAAAGATAAAAACAATATCTGGTGAATGGGAAACATTGTTTATGTATGCTGTCTGTACTACAGGAGAGGGTATCTGGAAGGCAGTTTTTTGCCTTTGATAGCCAAAGTGAAAGATGGGCTCTGTCTGAAGTACTTACTGTGCAGGGGAGAGTGTCTGGAACCACACAGGTCACGCAGCACCCTCGTGATGTTCCTACAGCCCATCATTACTACGGCTTTGCTACAGCCAGAGCTTCCCCATGTATTTGCAAGCAATCTTAAGATAATTTGCTACTAAACAGCTGTGAAATTAATTATTACTTTGATGTTAAGCTGGATCTGTGAAGCTGAATACTTCGCCCACCCACACATCTGTAAACAACGTATTCAGTATTTTATCTTCCTGCCCATTACAAGTTAGGTATCATGGATCTAAAAGACAATGCCTTTTTCTTCAACTTTTGGAACGGTCAAGACACTTCACTTAACCCTGTTGTATTATGCCAGATATGAAGCAGAGAAGTTTACAAAAAAAAAAAGTACAAATTATATTTGTCTAGAAACAGTTCATAGCTGTAAAAGGAAAAAAGATAATGAAAAAGTAGTGCCTAGACACCCATAATCTATGAAGCAGGTAGTTGGAATTCCAGTAGCTCTGGTTCTCAGTGGCATACTACAGACACCACAAAAATACTCACTTTTGTATATCAACAATGCAACAACACCAAGTCTGATTAAATTAAGGCTTTGTTTCTTAAAAAAAAAAAGTTAGTAACCTTCACCACCACAGGAATAAAGAGTCAGAGTTGTGGTGCTGTGCAAAGGAGGCACAATATGGAAAACTGCACTGTGAGAGCACTGGGTCTGCGGCAGCACCGCTGTGCAGTTAGAGCAGCTTCCTTCAGCAGGAACTGAGGGAAACAAGCAGGACCTCCAGGACTCACAGCGTTCAGCAGCATTATTTACAGTCCTTCACAATTGACAATGGAGCCCTAAATGGGGCAATCGAAACAGGATGGCCCAAGAGTGATTTTTCTCTTGCCACTATCTCTCATAAATCAAGGCTGAAAAAACTGAAAAAAAAATCTTACCTTTCTTGGTTAAAAATGACAGAAAAATACATTTACAAACCAGAAGAATCAAAGCAAATTGAAGAAGAGAGAACCCAATTCTTCATATTATGTCTTATTCTGAAAAAGAACACTGTCAAAATATAAGCTCAGAGCTGGTACAAGTTCTAACACTGGATACCAAGTATTTTCTTGATAACATACAAATAGCAAACAAATACCGAACTGGATTATTTTGTTTTATTCCACAGAGTCACTTTCAGTGTAGCCTTTAGCAAATGTGTGTCATTTGCAGTACAAGAGTATGGGCCCCATGCTAGATTCCTTTGTATTTACATTATACCAGCACAGCTTTAACATCAAGGAGCTCACTCCTGATTTACAGCAGAGAAAGACTAGGCTTTCTGATTTGGAACTAGAATTAAAGAACATTTCAAGCAATTTGTTTTCTCTCCTTAAAAGTTTGAGCATTAAGGTGCCTATTCATAATCACTCCAAAAATGCCTCAGTTCATTCTAAAAATTGTTTAACTCTTGTGCAGACAGTTTTGATTACACTGATCCAGGTAATCTGCTGGACAGTTTGACAAAGTTGGATTATTTTTCATTTCCCAAAACATATTCTCATTGGGCTTTGGAGGACTGGGGAATACCCAGGAATTATCTTCCAGAGAGCTCTTTCCATAAGAATGGTGTTCCTGAAACGTTTTGCCATCAGCTGGAATTGGTCTCTCATCTGTCCAAGCTTGTAGGGTCACCCTTTCTGATGGGACATGGGCATCTCTCAGCAGAGGGGGAGACCCAGCATTGCCGAGGGCTTTATCGTTTTGTGAGAGGTTTTTATGGACTACCCCAGATGTCAAATTCAGCTTTGAAATGTTCATGTCAACACATTGCACTAGTGCAGTACAGGCACCTGAAAGAAGAAGATAAAAAAAGATATTTTAAAGTTACATTATCTAATGCATTTTTCATGTCCTCCAAATGTACTACAGTCTAGCAGGGATGTTAAACATAGTTTCTTCAAGCCACAAGTTTTTGGACCATATTCAGTAACTACTTGAAAGCTACAAACAACATAACTACCCTCACCAGTCTCAAGATGAGCCCAAAATCCTGAAATCACAGTGTCTAAAGCATGCCCACAACTCCAAGGATATCTCCCAACTCCCACTTCAACACAGATAGACTGATGGATCCTTCTGACCAGACTGAAATGAATGCTGAAACAGAGACCATTTTCACACACTTGGAGAAATCAGGCAGATGCAGAAGACTGAATGCTGCTTCCTATTCTACTGATCCTTTTAACAAGTTGTATTCTCGTGCCACCCAGAACCCAAATTCTCACTGCCCATGAAACAGTAAGAGGGAAACACGTGGCATTCACAGGTTCTCTTGTCTGGCTTCCAAAGTAAAGTGACAGACTGCAGTGTGCAGCCATGTGAAATTCCAGAGGAGTTTTAAACTGTTAGGAAGGGGGCAATTTTGAAACACAACAGCATCTACCTGAAATGGAAAACACACATCTGAACATATGGCCACATACAAGCAGGTCATTTTGTTTTGTAGTGATAATGTACATAAATGTGTAATCAGAGTAGACCAATGCTTCCTGAAGTTAAACTCACATCTTACATAGTTTTCTAGAGCAGCCATTAATCTTAAGCTTGAGTTGCAATTTTTAACTTTAGCTCTTAAAGCTAAAGACTCTTTAGCTGATATCTTGGTCAAAGAATACAACTTCTGTTTGTCACAATAAATTAAAATCTGTGGATGTCAGCCCAGACTACTTGCAAATAGCATGGGCACCATGTCTGGAAGACATGCTAAGGCACTGGATTTGGCATCTTTGTGCTGGCAGGTATAAAATGCAATTTGAGGCCTACAGACCTTTAGAAGTTCAAGAAAAATTGAATCCACTGAAAATAGATTGAAAATGTACAAAAAACCCACCAAAAACACAAATAAACACAAAAAACCCAAAACCAAACAAACAAAAAAACCAAAACAAAAACCAAAAAAACCCCCAAAAAACCAAACCAAAACAAAAAAAAAAAAGGGGAAAAACCAACCAAAAAACCCCAAAACAGCAACAAGACAAAAATAAACAAAAACCCCCACAAACATACACATTTGTTGAAAATTTGTTTGAAAAGGCATACATAAATTTGTTGAAAATTTGTTGAAAATGCATACATAACAGCTAAGTAGAATCCACTTATTAACTGATACTGTTCATGTCCCACACAAAGTAATGAACACGTGTTCTGCAGAATTAATGCACTTCTGACAATGGCAGCTGGTTTGTAGATGCTAAAAATCAGTACTGGAGGTAAAGGAAGTGGAAGGCTTCAGACAACTGCACCCATATCTTGTATAAGCCAAGATTTGTCTCTAAATATAAACAAAGATTTATCTGTATTGCATTCATAAGTGTGGCTGATGACCAAGATCAGACCTGTCCACTTGTATACTTCTGAAAAGTTACTGAAAAAAAGTCTACAGATGAAAAGGCAAAAGTCCACTGTTTCCTGATCAATCAAGAACACCTTCTATGGCTGTGGACGAACAACTGCATAAGAACTGCAGAAAATGAGACTCCTCACCAAAGAGAAGAGAAAAATCAGTAGCTGTGTAGTGGCAAAACAGGTAACTCCAAAAAAGGACATAAAGACACTATATGATCTGATCACATCAAAACTTGACAGATCAAAGATTACTTAAGACTCATTCAGTTGCCAGTTTGTCTGCTGAAGTTATTTGACAAAGGTGTTTGGGAATTGTAGGAACACACACTCACCTGATATCAATATGGCCAAGTCTAGAAAATGGGTTGACAGTTTGTATCAGCCAAGTACCAGAGACAAAGTGATCATTAGTCATTGCTGACCCAAAGGCAGCGACTGCTTGGGAGGTGAATCCTGTCATTACCTCACTGAGCTGTTTAGAAACAAAATGTCTTGATCTGGTAATGGACAGGGACATCAGAGACTGTCACCAGTACACTGTAACCAAGTTCACTGTCTTCCACCAGTATTCTGAGCACAGTAAAGACCACAATTGAAGTGAGCAGAAAACAAAGGAAATTAACTCTTTACCACAGTTTGACTGATAGTCTAGCATTTAGCTTGAGACAAACATATGTATGGAACAGAAGAACTGTCTGGTGAAGTGCTCACAGAAATTTTAAATAGTTTATGTGAAAAATATTTAACCCTTAAAATTATTTAAGGCAGTTTTGCTTCCCCAGTATTCTGACATTCAGAAAATGTCACACTGTGTAGTGTTTTGTTAGAAAAGACAACTTTTCTGAATACAACATAAAGAAATATGGAACCATAAGGGAATTTCAGTCTTTTAAAGTCTGATTTTAAAATGTTGCCAATTTAATACTTCATATATTCTTGTACTGGGAAAATAAGACTGCATTTGCAAAAAGATTTTTTTTCCCCCAATATGAAGTAGTTGTGGTAAAAGGTCAAATACGAGTAAACTTAACACCTCAGCCTTGTGCACATAAGCAACACTTGACTGAGAAAAAAGCCACAAGGGGAACAGAATACAGTACTGAAGAAAAAACACATCAGCAACACCTTTATGTGTGAAGTTGACCAGTATGAGACAGAAGCAAAAGCAGAAAATGGGTAAGCTGGAACCATAATACAGTCTAGCTTATCAACTTCAATTGATGAGATTCTGATAAGATATGATAGCTAGTTTATTTTTAAAGTGCTGCAGCTTGAATCAACAGTTTGTGTTTGTAAGGTCTGTTACTGCAAACACTGACTTGCCTTTCTTGGCTCCTGTTGGGTTCCTCTGCAGTTTTCGTAGGATCTCACCTTGCTTGTCAGTCATTACACGCAAATTAGACATTTCTTTCTTCAGGTCCAAATACGTTTGTTGCACACTTTCAAAACAAACATTTATTACAAGTTAAATATTGCTGCCTCTAAAGCAGCCTATAACCTATCTATCAAATGTTAACTGTTAATAAATTGTCCTTGCCTGACACACACTGCAAATTTTGTTAGAGTACCATAACTGTAAACAGACTGAACAGTACTGAAAATTACCTTAAACGGATGGACCTTTGTATATTTTATTTGATTCTTGCCTATTACAATATACAATGCATATAGATATTGACATACCGGGTAATAATAATAATTTCAACCTCCCAAAGGAAAGAAATATGAAGCACACTTTTCACTTCAGTATCTGAAACTAGCCACCTTCCAATAAAAATCAGTCATCTCAAAGGAATACTTTAGTTAAAGTGACACCAGGTTATAAAAAAGGCAGAATGTTAACTCTGAATACCATTCAATAAATGACTACATACCCCAACACTTATTATGAGCTTAGCAATATTGATTGATTGTAATTTCAAATAATCAAAAACCAGCATTTGGGGTCTTATACCATGCACGTTGCTACACTGAATTCAGATTTAATACCTGAGACCCAATCTGAGCATATACACAGATCTAAACTAAAATATAAACCACACTCGTTCATATTCAAGTCGTCCAATTTATGTTAATACACTGCCTTATCAGACAGTGTAAAAGATTGTGTTCCAATTCCTTCTTTAAGACAGCATAAGACAAGAAACATATTTAGCAACAGCAGCACTGTTCCAGCACCGATGTTTCAGGTTAATAACTGGTAAGAAAATTAAAAAAAAAAAA
>WAAE01014597.1:0-37562 GCA_013400495.1 Nicator chloris | reverse complement strand
AAAAAAGAAAAGAAAAAAAAGAGTCTTAAGAGGAAGAAAGAAGACCGATCAAAATTCCTGACAGGAAGATACATTAGACCAGTCTCTCAAGGGATGCAGCAGAAACCCAGGCCCTGAAACTTTTAAGAGCAGAATGGACAAATCACTAGAAAATATACAACAGGGAACAATCTTTCACAGGTAATGAGATGGGGAGCAAACCAAGAGAGGTTTTCCAGTTCTGCCCTGACTTCCTAGCATTGATTCCATACCACTTAAGTGTTGTCCCCCGAAACTGATCTAAATCATTGCTTAGTTAGGAATGCTGGTGAGGAGGTGGGGACAGATATCAAAGAGATTTCAGTTGCATGGCGGTGCTTATCTACACAGAGATTAGCTGCGTTTGGCATCCGTGGCAAGATTTTACTTGCACATCTCTCCACAGAGACAACATTTTTATCTTTGGTCAATAATGTCTTTCTAGAGATCAATACAGGTCAGATGACCACGTGTTTATGAGAGCTATCAGTTTCTGATGAAGCACTCGTGAGCGATTGCTGATTTATGCGAGAGGGGCTGGGTGGACTCAGCTGCCAAAAAGTCGCCCAGCCTCTCACAGGGTCTCCTAATGCAGCATCCCACAGACAAACCAAGGCTTAAAGGCTTAAAGGATGCAGCCAAGGCTGAGAAGAGTTTAGATTAAAAACCCATTAAATTGACAGAAAACAAGCCCACGTTCTTTTTTTGGCAGCTCTGACATGGACAGTCCTATAACGCTGTAGTTGGTGGCAAGACAAAGACTTCATGCTACTTAGAAATGTAACTCCTGAGTCCAGAATTGCCTCAAGAGAGTATTGGCAGACTTTGCCAGTAATTAGCCACGAAACACACGTGAACGGAACAAATTTGAAGCCCAGAAACAGAGAACAGATGTTGTTCAAAAACAGCAGCAGGAAACTCACTGTAGTTTAAAATGTTGCCTTCATCTGCTCTTTGCAAAGGAACTCCAGTTTTCTTCGGTGATAGAATCTAATCAAAGCAAATTCAGACTTCTCTCAGCTCAAATACTCCGTGCTGCAGTACAGTCTTCTCAAAATTGCTCTTCAAGTTTATTCAGAAGCTTATCATGAACAAGGCTGGGGACAAAATACTGCTAAAAACTATTCGGTTCTTATTGCATTTACAGGTGAACTGCATTATCATCTCATTTGGGGATGGATGCCAGGATAATTATAAAATAATTTAAGGCCTGCATCATTTATAGAATGTTTCCTTAGATATTTTCATTTGGGTGTTAGGCAACTCTTTTGTCTGAATAGTCAAACACTGCATTTCCTCTTCCAAAACGTCTAATAAAATCAGCCTGCAGAAAATATACAAAATACGTTCTTCTCAGCTGACTATCACTACGTGTATCAACTCAGAAATGACCAAGTTAAAATTTGTGTATCCCTGAACAAATACAATCTATGCAATTAACATCAATGTTATGAAAAAAAGAAACAGCACATAAAAAACATGGACCCTCTTTCAAACTGTATACAAATAACACTGAGTTATGATTTTTCCCATTTACAATTTCCAGGCTACATTTAGGTGAGTATGATTAACATGCAAACCTGTTTCTTATTTTCATCCCTTTAAAGCTTGATGGTTGAGATCTGCCATCACTATGTTGAACTAGTTACTAATTAATCATAGAATAGAAAAGAAAATCCTCATCATTGAGCTCCCACAGCATTGCAACATGGCTTTGACCAGAAAAGCACCTCCATTTCCCTTGTTTGCCTCACAACATGAAACGAAGTTGGCAAGATGAAGACAAATGGCACAATTGCCTACTGCTGATTGGCTAAAGTATTTTGTATATGTTGGAAAATTCAGGACATCCATCCTAATAGGCAGTGGACAGAACACTTTAGCAACTGTGACTGTGCAGGACAGCAATCTATCCCTCACGGGGTCAAAGGCTGAGGTCAACGGGACAGGATGGCCACGTTAATACCTGACATATGGGTTGTCCTCTACGCACTCTGTGCGACACATGGCATGTGGTGAACCCTGAGATATCAAAATCTGGAGCTCAACATGCTGAGCGAGTTGAACAAGAGAGCAGAGAGTTACTTCGAGCATAATTAAGTGCCTGTGTGTTAAAATAATTGATGTGAACACAATAATAGAGAGAGAATTAGTAACTTCAGAATCAAGGCTTGATACTGATATAAACAGAGGGTGGACAACTGATAAAAGAAGGAAAAAGAGCCGTTAGTAGCACTTCTTATGAGCTTATAAAGCTTACCTTTAATAAAAAGTACATGAAAATCAGACTACAGACAGACAGGCCTGAATAATGTTGGTATCCTTTGGCATTTCTAAATGATATTATCATTAAACTCAGTTGCTCTACAATTTAAAAAAAATGCTGGTATAAATCTGAAAGCACTAATTCACACTTGTTGGCTTTAAGCTCCCCAGTTATGTACAGCTGACAAAAGGTACCATGGTGCCCAAAATTTTTAAGGTAGGTTGAATCATTTTAGAAGCCATTCACATGGGAACTTATCTACATAGCAATGAGGAAAAAAATGTAACTACCTACAAACATATAGACCTGAAAAACAAATATACATACAGGAACAAACAGGTTTTGTCAGTTTATGAGAAAGATTCCTTCTGCTAATCAAATAATTGGGTTAAAATAGGATGCTTAGACTTTTGCCACTGCCATTCCCATGACCAAGAATGATTTACAGTTACTGAGGTGGAAAGTCAGTCTTGGTAAGTATTACTGAAACAATCCTGAACATTCTGGTTATATGAGTTAGGTAAGCATGTCCTCTTTACCAAGCAGCACTTCACTGTCAATGTGAGCATTCTAAAAATGATGTAACTCACTGAATTTGTTTGAAAATTATGTATAAAATTCTATGCATGACAAAGATAAGAATCAATAAAACTTCGTCTTTTCTATGCCTTTGAGTTTGCATTTTCAAACTTTTCTTCACAGCTTCGGGTGTTTGGATTTTTGTTTCTTTGTTTTTAAAGACACCATTAAGAAACACAGGGAGGTCAAACTGCTTTAGAGGCAGTAAATTTAACACTCTACTACTTGCCCTAATAGGCTAAACTACAGTTTCTTAGTGTCAGCTAGTAAAAAGATGAAATAGATATTTACACAAAGGCAAAGACTATCATATATATCTTTTCTTCAAAGATTTGAGAAAGTAATCAAAAATATTCTGTTTCTTCACAGCAGTAATAATTTTTGGAGTATTTCTGGAATGTTAATGAATCAATTGGGTTAACTTGCTACCACACTGTTTGTTGCACTCAAAATTAAAGGATAAGTGTGAGAGATGTGCAGAGGTAAAAGAAGTTCATTTGAAAACTTGACCAAAACCTTGCTGGAGCAAGCATGAAATTACCCTAACTTGCATCTCAGCAGATTGTTCCTGCATGGGGAAGGCTGTCTCTGATTTCTCCATTTCTAAAACTGCTGAAGTGCTTCTTCAGCTTCACCTGGTCCTCCTTCTAATATTTCATAGAGCACATACAGCTTCATACATCCTTCTTGTATTTCAAGTGAACAGCATTGAACTTAATTAATGAAACAAAAATATTCTTTTTTTTCTGCCACGAGATGCCACCTCTATTATAAAAACGTCGCTCCTTCACTTCTAAAGACATGAAATATATAATTAACAAAATAAAATCCTAAGACTTCACGGAGCAACACACATTTTCGGTTCAAAGTCTATTTAAAGAGCTTTTACCATCCATGCAAAGTATCATCATAGTAATTTCCCACTTGTCATGTGTGCAGAACATGTCTCTAAATGCCAAAAAAAAACGAAAAAAGAAAAAAGAAAAAGAGATAATTGATGGCAAGAGGCCGATAGCGCATCTTCCCTTACTGGTGACAAAGGCTAAGGGTAGAGCTGTCACAGTGTGATTTTTTATTCTAAGATCTGGAGAAGGATGTCTGTTCCTCCAACACTCCTGTCTCCGACAACTCATCACACGGAGCAGGTTCCCCGGGGGCCATGGCAGCATCTGGCTCTTCAGCTCTCTGGTGGCAGCTGCAATCATTTTCAGGATAATCTCCTAAAGGCGGCGTCTTTATTCAGCTACAGATGTCTTCATCTTACATCCTGTTGGATTCCTCAGGCCTAACGCTGCCTCTGTATTCTGGCTTTACCCCTTTGGGTCAGTTTCTTAGTCACTGCCTCACTTGAAAGGTACTGACAAGCACTCAAAAGATGTGCTAGGGAAGAATTTTTTTTTTTTTTTGGCAGACATTCATCTGTTGGTTTCCAGTTTCTTTTTGAAGATATAAATGAAACCTTGAAAAACCATCTAAAGATCCAATGCTTAAGACAACTTCCAAGTACAAGGCAATAGCAGAAATTTTCTGTTTTGTAAAGAGTGTGTTCTACTTGCCACAACAACTTAATTGGTTTCTCTGGCTTCTCTCTTGATACAGTGATTACTTTGTTCTGTACAGAGTCAGACAGATTATTTATGAGGAACCCCAGTGGCATGAAAGAAGAATATTTCACATTTCATGTAGTAATATATGGCTTAATATTAATCATTTTTTTCAAAAGTTACTTACTTCTTATCTCTTCCACATACACTGCTATAGATTCAGTCTTGCATATTTAGAGATGATTGGGGAGGAAATCATAGATCAAAACTAGCTTTCCCAGGGACACAAATGGAATAATCTCTTAATCCAGGCCACATTGATACCTGCATGAAGACCTGCTTTGGCTTACAAAACACTGAAAAGGCTTTGTAGATCATCAATATATTAAAAGAAACCAGATATTTCCAGTTTCAAACTGGCTGCCTTACAATGAATGCCTTATCTTGTTGATAAACACCAAAATTACTGTATTTAGCAAAGGAAGGTGGAAAAGTAACAGGTATTTTGTTTTGTCTAAGAAACGGCATTATGGTTGAAAGTTTTTTGGGTTTTCTTTGTCTCAGGTATCAGATAAAACGGATCTATTACATGTACATATTTTGGCTTATTTCCTTGCCATGAAACTATTTTTTATACCGCCTTTCTTCCAGAGAGCTTAAAGACACACCTTTCATTAGCAGTCCTCCTCCTTCCTTCTTTGCTGGTCACCAGCAGTCAAAAACCAATCAATTTGCTCCCAGTCAATGTATGCTTCAATTTCACTAAATTGATTTCACCACGTTAAAGGAAAACTTGGGCTTAATTTACAAGTCCACATTGAGCGACATTCGGCAACTAACACTATTGGTTATTAAAAACAAATATTGGTTCTACAATATTCTTTTTTACTTTGTTTTAAAGAGGACAGCTGATGTTATTTTGATGCTGTCTTTGTAAATAGAGACACCTTTTGAAGATCGTTATTATTATTACTATTATTATTATTTTTGACTAGGACTTCCATCCGTCACCCTTCTTTAACTGACATTTTTGCCCCGTTATTATCCCTAATATATTCCACTGAGGGTTTTCTCTCCCTGCAAAGAGGGGGAGGAGATCAGCCAAAGGCATACCCCCAACAACTACTGCCTTCTAAGCCTGCTCACTAGTCAGAAGTGGGTCAAATGGTCCCCACATGAAAGCATCTAACAAGGTCCCAGAGGAGGCTTCCCTTTAGTGGCAGCAGTGAAAAACACTATTTCTCTTCAGAGAAGATGGATACTGTCTTCCTGTGCATGACTGAGGGACTGATACTTGCCACTTTGAGCTTCTTATATTCATGGATGCTTTCTGAAATGCTTATCATTTTGGGAATTAAGTCACCAAGATCAGGGATGCTGAGCAGCTGAAAAGGGTCTGTCCAAGGGCTAAAATATTATGGGAAAAAAATGGCTTAAAGCTCAGAAGCTCTGCACTGATTTGCAGAATAGCGTTGAGGACAACTTCAAATTACATATTTTGAAATTAATAAATTGTGATGATTCTTAGCCTCTGTGTTTGCTCAATTTTATGCACACACCACAACTCTGCCTCGTCTTCTTTTAAAACTGCTTCAGCTTGGATTCAGAGCTCATAAAAGAGACTTCATATGGTAATACAACATGAGGGAGTCTGAGGTGAAGCAAAACTCAACTGATAGAGGAGTAAAAGAAATTATTTGACTCCTGTAGGGTGGATGTGTGCCAGGTTTTAGTAATTAGGGTCATAAGTAAAGAAAAAGGAGGATCAAATCAATTAAAGAAAGAAACTGAGACAAAATTGCATCAAACCACTGATCTGCAGCTGAGCCAGAGGCTTAAGTGAAAAGAGTTCTTCACACAAAAGGGGCAATCTGACACTAATCATAGAATAAACCTCACACACACACATGTGCATTAACATAGCACACAAGTCCTGCATTACTTTATGCACTTTTATGTGCTAGAACACTCACAGGTTTACTATTAGTTACACCACTCCTTCATCTCAGTAGCAAAGCTTGCTGCACCACAGCTCTACCTTCATCACTTGTGCAGTCACATAAATTGTGTAGATTAAACTGAGCAATAACCTCCTCTTGAAGATTTTCTTTTTCAAGCTACTCTATTTTTACTTATTTTCGTCATCACAAAATTACACCTTTCAAATATGTGTTTCCATATGAGCAAATGGAAAAAGCTAAAAGAAAAGGTCATAGAAGGAAAAAAAGAGGAGGCGTTCTCCTCGCCACCTTCCCCCATGCACTTTAAATCCCATGAAATGAATGTTTAGCTCAAGGATTTGCTGTTCATCTCAGTGCCCCTCAAGCCTGAGGCAGGATTAGCCCAGACTGGTGTTTGAACAACTGGAGAAAATCAATGGATTTCTCCTTATTAATAATTAAAAGACTTTCAAGTGATTAAAACTGTGTACGAAATGTATGAATTACTGTAACTGGAAGTGCACATGTGCAAGAGGTGCTCTGAAACAAGAGACCAGCTAAAGGAAAAGAGCAATTTTCTGGGTACACTGTAGTATTCAGAAGAGAAATAAACCATTTAGCATAGTGCTAATTAGGTATTTACATGTAGCTACACAAATACTTAACATGAACTTTAATTGAAACCTTAACTAACTCCTAGGTGATGTTACAGCACGCAGAGTAATTGAAGGCTGAATCACACTCACTAAACAGCCTATTTTTTGATAGCTTCTTCTGTCATTAAACAGAACAAGGAAAGCATAAGAGAGGATCATTACAATTTGCTGGGCTAATGGAAATGTTTTAATAGTAGTAGCCATCAGATATGTGTTGAAGCAACTATTTTTTTCCTTCTCCCCCTATGCACAGGAGTAACAACAGCCAATGTTTTTGCACTGTTAGTCTTGCCTATTCAGACACTATTAGAACATAGCAGAATGTACTATGACATCTGAAAGCTATGCTAAAACTTAAAATAAACATTCCATTTTATCACTGAAATAAACAGCTGCCCTACTTGCTGTCTCAATAAGCAAGGTTTGGAACAACAACTTTGAAAGGTCAAATACCGCGTTTGATTTAATTTTTACTTAATTTACACTTTGACAGTGACTATCTATAAAAAGGACTATCCATGAAAGGGACTTCTGCTATGACATTTAGTTTGGCCTTCTTCATATCATAGGATAGGAAAAAACCCTCCTATACCTCCCAGACTTACAAATGTTACTTAAAATATTTCAGCCATTGAAGCATTCCAAATGTGTGTTACAGACAGACAAACAGCAGAAAGCTTGAGTATATGTGGGCATTTGAAAAAGTAAACTTATTAGGTGAAAAGCACCTTGATGAGACCATGAAAATAAACCAATGTTCACACAGCCAAGGGAACCAGAAACTTCCCTTTTGCTGTCAGAAAAATTCCTTTCGCACCCCAAGCATGAGAACAAGACACAAATTCAGCCCTGAGAGGTTTCTTTGTACCCCTTGAGAATACATTTTCACTGTGCATCTTGCACACAACTGTCATAAAACACATGGAAGGAACAGCAGACTGGAAGTGAGAAGTGTGGGTTTCATGTGTGTACACTATAATACATACACATACACTACATACAGATATAAAATACAGACAGACATTTATGTAACTACAACTGAACTAAAAAAGCTGGAGCTGTTGCCACGATTTACCTTACAAATTGTGTGCCTGCTCTGCCCACCAAGTTTCCATCCAGCCAGCTTTGTGCCATAGATCTCTCCCCTATAAATCACCCTGATAGAGGGAGTCAGATGATGCCATCAAGCAGGCTGCCAAAAGGAGGACAAACCTCTCCTGGTGCAGGAAGCCCTGTTCCAAATTCTGCTCCAGCCCTCTGCCCGTGCCAGCTGAACCGGCAATTTCTCTGCCCGTATCCCATTAGATCAGGATGATTGAGCAGCTGCTTGAAGAGATTTAAAAAAAAAACCCAATTTTGGCTTGATAAAATCCAAATCTACTTCCCACACTGCTCTGAAGAAAATCTACCCTCGCTGCACTGAGGTCAGGCTTAGCCCTTCTGCTCCTTTTCACTAGAAAGCCACACTTGTCACTCGTCTTTCTGGCAAGAGTTAACGAGCCACTCCTGCCATAATGAATCAGCAGGAACCAGTAAGCATCTCCACAGAGAAGTGTAACAACTGCTAACAAGACAGATCTACAGAAGAAACCTTTGCCCTGATAGACGGTCAATTTTTTATTTATTATTCCAATTTAATTTGGAGTGCACAGATGACAAGAACCTGGGAAAATGGGAAGACTTGGGAGTCTTTATATCCCTCAGGATTTTTTTTTTCCCTCTTGTACACATCACTGGTGTATTTTTAGCTGTACTATATCACGTTAAAAAAGCAACAGAGAGATATTTGTGTATTTGAATTAAAGCTAAACTAAAGGCTTAGAAACTTCTTGTCACAAGATTCTGTTTTCCTCCGTTTCCCTGCCAATCCCAACAGCATTTTTCAAATCCCTTCTCACTAAGCACACTACCTACTTCTCCTGCCTTCCCCAAAGTATTACCATCCAGCCCATAATTACCCATCTGGAATTATAAAAACAATTGTGGTGTAGGGAAAATTCCATCAAAGAGACAGTCAAGTGAAATTAAAGTTGGCAATTCACAGAATACGTGTAGAAATTACATCTGAGATGCTGCAAAACTACTTCTCACTTGACAAAAAAAAAAAAAAAGGAAAAAAAAAGGAAATTGGAAAATTAGGATGAAGGAAATGAAACGCATCACTGAGGGATTTGACTGTGAGAAAGCCCAAGGTAATGACAAATGCAGACTAGTTCCTGGGGTAGTGGACTTTAAACCCCGCAAGGCATAATTCTGCCAAGAGCAACTCTTTGGCAGCTTTCTAAACATGGTACTGTCAATCCATGCACACTTCCACGGTTTTAATGGAGACCTAAAACTGCTAAATCCCCTTTCCATTTAAGAGTTACTTTTCAAGAATTTTTCTCCTTCGTGAAGAGTTTTACAGTTTCCATTTGGTGCACTGAGAGAGGTTTTTTCCTGATTTACAGTCAATTTACTGTAAAGGGCTGGCTGTAAGAGGACATAAACTGAAGAGCTCTGATAACGTCCTGGCTCAAACTGGAATTTGGCATTTATGCTCAACACAGTAAGAAAGATTATCCATAGGCAAGTATCTTCCACAAAACTCAAAGAAGCCCGGTTTTCCTCCTGAAGTTTTGAAAAACAGTCCTGTTTATTCTTTATAAAACATAAACCATAAGGAAAGCCTGTGCCGGAGACAGTTAACACTGTTGCTTGGAATTGGTTTACCTTATTGCTGTCTTCAGTTGCTGGTTACCAGAAATTAATATAAATTGGGAAACAACATTCAGCACGTACCAAGAGCTGCTGTATGATTACACTTGGTCTTCCAAAGTATTAAAAACATTTAAGTAGCGGAGGCTAATTCCTGTGCTTAGAGGGTGTCCAAACATACAGCAGATCATTTTAAACAGTGGAAACCTGACCCTACTGAATTAAATAACTGAATTTCCACTGACGCCAACAGGGTTGAATTTCACCCACTGTAAGTGAACAATACTTCTTATTCCTTTAACTTTCCATGTTTAAAAAGGCTCTACCAACCTCTAAAGAGTAAGAAATAGAGAACATAAATATTTAACAATGTTTTAACACTCTTTAATTATAATTATCCTTTTTCTGTTCTGGTGTTTTTCTTACTGTTCTTTAAGGGCATAGATTAATCTGAAAACCCCTGGCTCTTTCTGGTTTTGCTTCAGCTTTGCTTTCTTTTGTTTCAGCGCAAATCAGGATTGATTCTAGAGAAGAATAGCAGAACTTTTGTTCATACTTCTTAGCCAAGTTACCGCTTGGGCAGGATTTAGTGCAAAATGCTTATCATACAATTATTTGTCCTTTTCTTTAGCAGCCAAACCCCACATCTGACAAATTCTGTGGCTGCTACTCTGGAGATTTCCAAAAGCACACCAGCAGATTGGTGCCTGCCCTTCAGAGGCTTCCCTGCTGAATGGTGGGTCATAGTCAAGGCATTTATGCCTTGATTTTAACAGCAAGTACAGACGCACCCTGGCGAAGTGTCTGCAATGAAGCTCACAAGAAAAGGAAACCAACCNCCCCCTGCTGCCCCTGGCCAGGCCAGCCTGCAGGTGCCAGTCCCTGCAATGCCATGGCAGCCCTGGTCCTGCTGCCCACAAGGCCAGCCCCCAACAGAGGCCCTGGCATGGCAGAAGGAATGGGGCAAGAGAGGGGCAGCAAAAGGGAACGTCCATTTTTGCCTTTGTAAATCTCTGCTTGCTCCTCCGACCAGACCTTGTGCCAAAAGGCAGCCAACAGTAAGCCTGGCAATCTGCTGTGACTGAAGATTAAAAGTATTTTGGAAATAGTGCATAATATGGAATTCTGACCACTTCAGGCCATCCTGACACTAAAGCACCAAATACCTACACTTCAGCTCAACAGCTACAGAGCTTGTGCCACAAGTGCTGCTTCCCCTGATGCCTGCTTTCACTGCTCCCATAGCTGTGCCAGCACAGTAGTTTGTGGGACCACACTGTGACACAGCTCAGGAAACCTGATCTAACAAATCTTCTCGTGTCCCTCCTAAAAAATACGCCGAGTGACTGCTCAGTGGAAGTGAACTGTGGTTCCCAGCGTGGGGCCACGACCGCGTCTGCCAGCACACCTGACAGAGCCAGCGTGCCCCAGACTGGCAAGAAGCAACGCGTGCATCAATATTTTCAGGGGATACTGCTGCCAAACATGGAAACTGGCTCATAATTACAGGCTGCCTAGCATAGCCTTCCCATATTTCATGACAAATTGCTTTTTTCATAGCTCGTTCTCTAGTAGCACCACCCCAAACTGCAATTTGCCTGTTCTTCCAGAAGTGGAATCTCTACTCTCTAGACCTACAGTTACAGACTCTAATCATCTCTTCCTTACCCTGTGGTCTCCTGTGCTCTTTTATTTGCTATGTTTTATATTCCTTTTAAATTTTACATGAGCATTTTAAATTAAATAAGCAGAGCAAATGCATTTGTGCACAGAAACTATGTCATGCTTTAGCACTGCATAACAATCGAGCAACTTAATGGTACCTCAACTTTGCAACTCACCAGGGAACACTTGAAACACATGCTGCAGCAAAGGGGTCTTAGAAACAAAAACTTTCAAGTAATTACATTCAAAGATGGTGTGTCAAAAACAAACAAAAACAAAAAACCAAAAACAACAACAACAAACCCAAAAACCCACAAACAAACAAAAACAACAAAACAAAACAAAAAAAAGCACTGGCATTACAGTACACAGACTTTTCTGCCCTCAGGTTCAAAGCCTGGCTCCACTAAAAACAGTAGCAAAAGTCTTGCCTCAAACACGACCATGTTTTGTCTTTGTGCAGGGCAGGAGAGCAGAGATGTCAGACTGCTACTCAGTGGTCCTGGTAGCCTGGATGCTGCACTGCAGCAACTCCAGACAAGTTGAGGGAAAGGTTAGGAGAGGTGGATTTAGGGAAAAAAAAGCTATCTACAAAACCAAAGATGTGGAAACAGAAGTCTTGGAATGATATTCTTTATGTAAAGTGGCTATACAGCTGCCTTCCCTCTGATGCTCAGTACAATCACTACAACAACACTTTCTTCAGTGTGGTTTCTTTTTTTTCCTTTAAAAAGATTTCACTTTAAGAAGTCACAAGTCCAAATTTGTGATCATGTAGCTGTAGGTGTTGTAGATGCTGTAGTACTTGCCTCAAGGGAATGACAAACGTCAGTAGGATGAAAAAACAGACCCAGTGTGAAATCAAAGGAATACAGGAAGTTTAGAAGGTATCATTTAAGAGCTCCTCATGCAGAGTTGCTCAACTGAAAACAGCTATGCAATATCCTCAGAAGATCTAAGTGAGACACAAGAGACTGAAAATCTGATAATGGCTTTAAGGGTTGGCAGAGCACCCTGGAATACTTTAAACCTCCTATAGATTCCATGGAAACAGGAAATGTAAGGACGCCGTCTTAAGCATTTTAAAAGCCTGATTTATGAAGAATTCAGGAGAAAACACCGGTGTCTTGTTAGGGAAAAAAATTACCCTGTGATCTCAGAGTCTTTGAGTTGAAGGGAAAAAAGGGGCATCAAAAGACCAGGGTTTATCACACTTGCCATTTGGGACTGTGCTAATCAGCAGAGGGAAACAGAAGCACATTCATCTTTGCACAGACTCGCCACTGAAATAATCTCTGCAACACCCATTGCTCTGATAAAAAGGACACTTTAGCCTAACAAAGCTTTAAGGCCAAGCAGTACATGAAAACAAAGCACAGTTATTTCTGTTACTTCTTTGGTTTCCCTCAAATCCCCATCTGCTGGGGTTTTTTTATCATTTTTTTTCTTTCAACCCTTGCTTCCTTTGTGTTCCTTTATTTTTCAGTTCCTCAATTTTATGCATTAGTGAAACCGTTTTCCCTTATTTTCTCTTTACTTCTGCAGCTCTGATCACTAAAACGATACCTCTTCCTCTTCTGAAAGAACCCAAACATCTCAATCCTGACATATATAATTAGCTGTTTTCCCCTGAAGTGATATATTCAAGAAAATTTATGTCTTATAGCTGTAATTTCATGACAGATTCAAGGACAGAGATTCAAATCAGGACTTGACTTCACTCACACTGAAAATCTAATCTCAGAAGTTATTTATTTAACTATACTGAATATTATGATAAAATGGTACAGAACCTGAAGACTACCCCTAAAATGGGGGGTGGGGAGGAAGGCCCAAATTTGGTAAAGAAAGATTCTCACAAGAAGAATGCAAAGAAGCAAACATATGAATTTCATCTGAGTTAGACAACAAACCCAAATGTCATTTTCCTTGGTGTTACCAAAATGCAAACTTTCCCATTCGCTTCTGCTGTGGGAGCAGAACACTGCTAAGCAGGACACTAAGGTGAGCTATGAGCCCTGCATTAAACACTGCAAAGTTTTGATAAAATGCAAATTTTGATAAATCTTATTATTTGCTCATAGCAGTTATAGCCATTTTTATTCATTTACATTTCCATTTGCAACTATCCAGCAGCTGCAAATTATTTGGAATTGTTTCTTTTAAAAAACAAACAAACAAAAAACAACAAAACAAAACAAAAACCACCCACACCTGTTCTAGACAAAGTGCTGGAAATGTTGTCACACAGAGATAAGATGATCACACCTTTCACCTTGTCGATCCACTAATAATCCTTGCAATATCTTTGGGGCCTTAATTCAAAATAGTAAAAATGAATGTAGTACAGATGAAAAAGATGAGAAGAGTCTGTACACATCACTTTTTAATATGCTTTGGTGGTCCATGGCAGAGCCATGCACAGGTGACCTGTCCAGGACCTATTTGTGTGTGGCGTGGACTGGCAGCTGCATAATTCTCTGATCACATAAAGCTGCCAGGGTTTCAAGGCAAGGCTTCACAGATATTGCCACGTGCACAACCCACGAGTGGGGAACAGGACTAGAACATGCTGTAACAGCCCATCCTTTTATCCAGAGTCTCAACGTTGAATTCATGCCAGTTGCCGCCAGCGGAAATTAATCTGGAACCAAAAATGAATCAAACTCTAAAGTTTCCTTGCAGCTGGGTTTTCTTACGGAAAAAATAATCTCCATCCCAAGGTTAATTATCTGTATATCCACTTCATTAAATGCTGAATGGCCTTAAGCACCGTCCTCAGCTAGGGAAGCTGAACCAGGAAAGCCCGGGTAGCATCCTAGGGCAGCCTTCAGCAGGTCCTAAGAAGCTTGCTGACACGAGTGGGGCTGGGAGCGGGCAGAGCTGGCAGGCAGCAGCAGGCAGGTGAACTGCTGCGTGTCCCAGAGGGAGCGGGCACAGAGGGGAGCACACCCTGCCCTGTGTGCCTGCAGTCGGTGCAGGGCAGTGGCACGGTGACAAAACTGGGTTAAACGCCGCTCTGACCTGATCTGTTCTGACAGCGACCGCGGTCTGAAGACCAAATGTTAAAGGAACAGCATCAAATCCAAACTGGCCCCAAATACAGTTGTTGAAAAAGCTATCCTTCCTAAAGTAATAGGAGGAAGTATCAAAAAACCCCAACCCTAAGCGTATCAAAGCTCATCACCATCAAAACTTTCTATTTAAAGTCATCATTACTTTGTAAATATGATTTTTTAAACTTTTATTCAAGATAAACTGTATTTGATAGTGACAGAATTTTAACGACACGGTGTCACTCTACAACTTTTAAATGAACACTATGCTGCTGCAGGTTTTTGTCATACCTAGTTTTGTTTACTACCTGACACAGCATGCTCTGCTACTCATCTCACTAAATAACTGAATAAATACCTAATACTTGTACTTTTACTGTCATATTACAGCAATGTGTATGGTAAAAGACTAGTGAGAGAAGCATGAAGCGTTAAAAGTGAAATTTCTTTGTTTCTGTTTTGAAGAAGGATATGCAAACATGAATCATACATCTTGCTTCTGCTACAGTAACTCAATATCCTCTGCTTGGTTAAATAACAGACACTTGGCACATACAAAATTGACATTCTTGCCAAGAACTGAAATTTGCAGCAACTCTGAGCTCTGTTGAAACCCCACTGTTGATACTTAGGTTGTACACAGCACTCCACCAGGATCAGCTGCTCATGTTAAATGAGTATTCCGCATCAGAATGACTATTTAAATCTCTCTCCATCCCTGAAACACTTACACTAAAGCTGAAGAGTTTTGAAAAGATCTTCAGGAGAACAGAAGGTTCTTTATGCATTGTACAGCATTAAAAAGCACCAGAAAAGTACACAGAAATGCCAGAACCTGTGTGTGTTCAGAAAGTTTGGGTAATACTTGCATCAACACCAAACCAACCCAGGTGGTGCACCAAAAAAAGGTGAGAAGTCAGAGGTGCTACAAGCATGTCTTAAAATAAAAATTAAAAAAACCCATTTGTCTTGTACTTTTTAATCAACCTATCTCAACATAAGTGAAATATATGAAGACTATTTAGACATCTAACCCTATCTCTGTCAAGTGGCTACAGGAGTCCAGGCAGTTGGCAGTAGTTCCTTCCTGAGTGCTACCAAATCTGACTTCTGAATTCCTTTTACCCTTTGAGAAGGAGAAAACAGCCCTTGATGTAACTGATTCAGCGCTCAGATACCTCCTTGCTATGGTTTAGCTCGAACAGAACTGACAGAAATGACTTTAAGATCCCTTTTCACATACCTCTTCACCGTGAATAAATACATCTGTAGCCTCTTCCCGTTCAAACACACTGAGCTTAGAGTTTCAACCTTCAGCAGAGCTCAGTTTCTGCACGTATGGGGCAATTCACTTATTTCTATACTTCTCCTGCAAACATTTTCCTGATTTGCATTTCTTTATAGCTCTGGGTTGTTCAGAGCTGCCTGTATGCACTTGGCAGGGCTGCATGCAGTAATGATGCACTGCCTACTGCCCATTTAGAGGCACAACCAGCACTGCCTTTACTTTGAGTTAGGAACTATACACATGAAGACAAAAGCAGGATTAACACACCATTTGGGACAGCCAGGAATTGGAGAGGGAAACCTCCTCTAGTTCTTCCTGTTGTCCTGATGATCACACTTCATGAGTTAGCCTAGGATGCCATTAATCTTTTGTTAGGAGAAATCATGACTGTAGCCTTTTCATTGCAGAAGAATGATGCTGAAGACAATATAGGTAGATAATGCTGCTCTTGTTTCTCAGCTGCTTGTTTCCCAGCTAGGTAGATTAAGAGCAGCAGTGTGTTGGAGCAACTCCAGTTAAGAGAAGAAATATTTCCTATGATTTTCTTTTTATTTAAATTCATATACCTACAATTATCTGTCATATAAAAGACTGCATAACTTCAGTAAAAGAACAGAGTTGGACCTGACTTTGTAGTTTTAAAAGAATGAAATGACAAGTTAGGTTTTACTTTGCTATGACTCCTTTGCCACCACTGTTAAAAGAATGAGGTTGGCATACAATTTCTTAAAATATGGGTGCCTTGTACCATTTTAGATACCTGAGTGTACCTAAGACACCTGCATAGGGCTGGCAGATAGGATTTAAGTTGTGGAAGAGAGGAATATGTGATGGCTACTAAAACAGAATGCTACCAGTGAATATTAGCCTATTGCTGAGGTGACCAAATAAGATGTTGAAGTCAGATGATGGGATCCAGTACAAAATGTAGACAGCTAAAAGTTGAGGGCAACATACAGGATCAATGTCTCAGCCAACAAAGACCTAGTCAATACAGTCACACAGGCCTAGAAGGATTCTGTAAGCCAGCCAGAGCTGCCTGCTTTAAGGTATTTTCTTGGCTCTGTTGGCTTTATTGACTGTAAAGGGAACTCACATACAAAGCTCACCTTCACCTGAGCCTGCCCACCTGCGCCTGCACACAGCCCATGCCTGTGCCTCAGACAGGCACCACCCAGCCCTGTGCTCTCCCTCCTCCCTGTGCCTTTCCAAGGGCGTTATCACTCCCCTGCAGCAGGCATTGGGAACGCCGACACACGGGGCTGTTCCAGAGCATCCTCTCCTCCGCCTCCTCCTTGGCTCCCAGCCCTGCCAGCCTGGCTCTGCCTGCTCTGCACTGGCCCCTCTGGAGAGGGGGCTTGCCCAGGCCCTGGGGGGGTCCAGCTGGCCAGGGGTGACTCGGGTCACCTCTGCTTCCTCCCTGCCTGACAATTTGTCCCTGCAGTGGCCCTGCTGAAAGCTGTAATTTCTGCAGCTTACTCCATCAAAACACGCATCTCTGATACTCCTTCCTCCAGGCGTAGCTGAGCAGGAGGGATATAATTCATTTGCAAAATGCCCTTTACAATGCCCTGCAATTTTGCTCTTAAAACTGTCAGTAAAGAAAGTAACTGTCACTGTTTAATACCCATTAAACTATAGCTCTAATTAAGAATTCTGTAATCGAGTTATAAAGTTCCATAATGATGATGTCTCACATGACTATTATTTCTGTTGCAAGAGGAGCAATTTCTAAAATATATAAGTGTAAAACAAAGAATTAAAGAAGTAAGTCAGTAGTTTGTATGTGTTTACTTAAAAATAAAAAATTGTAAAAGAGCATTGGAAAGGTCTAATTAAGAGGCTTGCTGTGTTCATTTCATCTTATAATTAAGACAAATGTGTGGATTATTATTTTTTCTCTTGAAAAAGTCCTAGGTTTATTACACACTGCACTTTAATTATGCACTTAGTCTAACGAAAAGCCATATCTGACTCATGATTTAGATACTGTGCAATAACTAAATAGAATTACTGCAGAAAAGACTCAATTGCATTTTAAGCATCAAGGAGGTGTAACAATCTTTCTAAATATATATGGTATTTATCCAGGACACTAATGAAAACTTGGAGAGCTTTCACTTTTTTTCTAATGAATTTCTTTGTCAGTTGAACTATGGAAAATCTAGGGAGACACCTTACTTCTAATCTTTGAAGAAAACTACCCCAGACCTCCTTCTCCACTGTTTCTTTCCCTATTTTTATCAGAACACCACCACAAATTAGGAACTCCTGCAAAAATGTGTGGTTTTTCGGGTTGAATCTATGTTTTTGTTTTGTTTTAAAGGCCCTTTTCTTCATGGGATATAAAATATCCACTTAGCTGGCTACAGAAAAAGGGAAATGTAGCTAAAGTGTCCTTAAAGCAACATCTACAATGTCGGGAGAGGAGGAAGTGGTAAAAAAAAATAAACTGCTCTCTTCCATTTAGAAATCTTAAACTAACTTCTGAAAAACAAGCTTCTGCAGTTAGGATTACTGCCTAAATGTTGTGCCTTGCTTTCTTCACCCCTAACCCTAAGAGGACAGGCTCAAAGGCTGGTCACATACACTACCCAGGGTTGAAAAATAACGAGTTAAGGAGGGCTTGATTCTTTCCTTTCCTGCCATTGTGATGTTAATGAGCATTTTCAACTGTGAAAAGTAACTGCAAAATGGGTTATAGGGTGCCATTGTCTTTTTCTTGTGCATTTTACTGAGATAAATTCATCTGAAGCAAAACCAAGAATCCAGACCAAGCAAAGAATATTGCTATTTTAGAGCAGCATGTCGAGCAATGGAATGAGTACTCTAAAGGACAGCAAATTATGGCTGCTGCCCTTAGAATAATGATTAAACCAGACCAGGAGCTGGTTAAAGTCTATATATTCAGGTTGAAAGACTCCATCCCTACTTTTGTTTCTGTCTGCTTCAGGTTATATTTTTAACTTATTCATAACCAATTTAAGTAAAAAGCTTTCACTGACAAAAAGAACCAGAAGCACTTAACTGAGACTATGATTTTGCAATTCTCACAAGTGTGTCCTCAGCTAAGATTGCCTTAAGCAACTGGCCTCAGGGAAACTGACCTACAAGCATATATTTTACTTGAGTTTAATGAGATTTGGATGATGCTTCAAAAACAAGGAGTGTAATTTGTAGTCCTTGAGAGATGTCAATAATGTGTTTCTGTAATTCCACAGCCAATACCCCTTTCAAAATGTTTATAGAACAGGGTGCTCCAATTGTAAAATACTATCCTAGTAACCTCACCTTAAAAATGCATGACACTAAACCCCCATGCAAGTTATTTCTAACAACATTTCAATAAAGAAATAAAACCAGAAAGGATAAATAGGAAAGCAAATGGAAAAAAATGGAAGGGAAAGACACAAAAAAATGAATTGGCAATAAAGGTGTTCTTTTTTTTTTCTCCTCAGAATTAAACTATTGTTTTCACATTTTAGATAGAGCAGTACTGAATTCTGTCCAATTATGTTCTTTTACACAAAGCAGGCAATGTCAGGAAGAACACACCCCTATGAAATAGACTGCAGCCTTAATGTTCCGTGTTCTTGATGCAATCTGTGTTGGATTCCTGCTTTTCTGTTAACAAGGGAAAGGCTGAAATCTGTGTGGACCTACTAGAAATAGTGTGGATACACAAAGAAACATCTCCAGAGTACTCTTTTTCTGGGACAGACAATGGGATTGAGTGCACCCTCAGCAAGTTTGTCAAAAACACCAAGCTGTGTGGTGTGATCAATACTCTGAGGGGAAGGGATGCCATCCAGAGGAACCTAAACAGGCTGGAGAGGTGCATCTGTACAATCCTCATGAAGTCCTGCTGGAGAGAGTCCAGAGGAGCCACAAAGGTGCTCAGAGGGCTGGAGCACCTCTGCTATGAAAACAGAGAGTTGGGGTTGTTCAGCCTGGAAAAGAGAAGGCTCTGGGGAGATCCAGCAGCCTTCTAGAACCTTCAGCTTCCTGGGACCTACAAAGGGGACCCACAAAGACTTGGAGAGGGACTTTTTCCATGGGCATGTAATGACAGGACAAGAAGGAATGACTTTAAACTTAAGGCTGGTAGGTTTAGATTGGATATTAGGAAGAAATTGTTCACTGTGAGGGTGTTAAGGTCATGGAACAGATTTCCTAGAGAAGCTGTGCATGACTCGTCCCTGGAAGTGCTCAAGGAAAGGCTGGATGGGGCTTTAAGCACCCTGATCTAGTAGATGTCCCTGTCCAAGTCTGGTGATAGAAGAACAGACAATTTTTAAGGTCACTTCCAACTCAATTCTATGACATTCATATGACCCTTTAACCCATGCACATGCAAGAAGCATTCTACTGTAATGTCTCATTAACATTTATTAATAGTCACATTAACAAATTACTGGGGATAAAATACAACACTTAACACATATTTTAAGGCTCTTCTGTGTTGCAACTCATTAATCAGATTATCATTCAACTTTACAGATAAGAAACGTTTCTCCCTCTCTATTCCTGCTCTCAGAAAAATCCTGCAGAGACACACACATACACAGAAATACACAGATGCTGTATCATAAGAGCTGTCAAGCACTGGTGAACTCTGGAAGTCCAAGGGTTAACTGGAATGTAGCATTCCTTTGAGAGGATAAAAAAGAATAAAGTTCTGGCAGCCAGAGGTAATATTTCAGCCTCAGATTTTATTAGACTCTGTTTCATTCCTAAGCATTGTATGTCCCATAGAGCTGGAGAAATTACTGTCTCCAGTTCTCAAAGACTGAAATCCTTCATCTTTCTCATAATCCCTCAGTAGGAAACAGAAAATCACTTTCAACATCTCCGTAACACCTTTAATTTTTCCTATTGAATGTTCTTTTTATTGCTCACCTAAGAAAGGTGCCAAAGTCTCAGTTATTACTTATTATCCATACCAGTTTATTACTTCTTTTAAAAATATGGTGCTTCCATTCTCCAACTATTTGCTTTACACACTACTATATACACATCAGCCCAACACTCTTTTCTTTCAAAAAGGGTATGGAGAAGGAGCTGAAAGAGATATGTGACACAGGATCACATCAGCCCAAGAGCCTATATATGCACCTAATTTGGTGTGATCAAATTGAACACAAATGTCAAGCTCTCCTTCAAAATAAATAAATAAAAAAAAACCCAGTGAGATGAAAACATGCATTTAAATCACTGATTACATTCTCAGTAACTGCCATAGATGGTGAAAGATAAGAAATTTGTAATGGGAAAAAGACTGAGTGGAAGAATGATGTTAATGCAAGAGTTCAGTTCCCACCGAATGCAAAAAGAAAAAAAATACTCTAAAAGTTAATCGTTTTATAAGGAAAAACCAACAATAAAATACATTATTTTATGGAATAACATATTCCCTAGAAGTCTCCTGTTGTGCTAGGGCTACCACACCCACGGACCCCTATGTTAATTCAGAAACACAGATTTTCCCGCATTTTAAACAGTGGAGGGCAGCAGAAAAAAACCAAACCAGAACAGCCCCAAGAGGCCAAAAGTGCACAAACAGGGCAGAACTGTGTTGTTCCTCCACACCACAGCCTCTATCGCTGAGCTGAGCACTGTAAGGCCTAGAAATGCAACAAAGAAAATAGCTCATCATATCAGCTCCTCTCTCCCTAATATTTAAACAGAAAAACATCCCAGAACTGATGCAATTGTGATCAGGGCTTTGGGTTTGTTTTGCTCTTTTTTTAGGTCTAAATCTGTTATCTTGGTATACTTTTGCATGCCTTATGTATCAGTGGTTCCCCTGCATACCAACCTCACTTTCACTAAAGAAATCAAACTACTTATTCTTCAGGAGGCAGACACAGACTCTTTTCCTGCTGTTTCTGTTTGCTGGCTTTTTGAAACAGGCTTTATTCTTTAAGTCTCTCTGTATCTTTCACCATAATATTACTGTTCTCTAAAAAAAAACTGATGTGTAAAAGTATTTCTTTTTCAAATTCACATCATGAGTTAGTCAAAACTTTCCAGATCTTTTTTCTTTTTCATCCCTTGTTCATTTTCTTTAAACAGAATGAAAGCTGACGTAGAATAGACTGATATTCAGATTCTGTTTATATATTTTGTGACACTCTAATATTCATTGCCATTTAGTGGTCTTACTACGTAAATGGTTCAAGTCTTTCTAAAACTTCACCTTACCTAATATCAAAAATATAATTTGATTTCTCTTCTGAAAGAAAATATTTCAGGAAAGTCAGCTTCCGTTCCTTTACTTTCCATTCCTGAAAACTTTAACCAGACACTTAAGCCCAGTGTAACAGCTCATGCTTAATAAAATATCTGAGCTTTAATTCACTTGCTTTTAAAAACTTGCACTGTTGAAAAGAAGCAGAATGAAAAGCATTACAGAGAGAGTAAAGCAACAGCAACATCTGCACCTTCAAGTCTATTTTAGATCCACATAAGTTAGTAGCTTAGTTTTAATGGCCCTGAGCTGCTTTATGTTGATGGCCTGCTGTTACTGATCCTGAGAGCATAATGAAGAGCATTAAGTGTTTAAACATAGATGTCAATAAAATGCACAGCAAATAATGGCCAATGGTGGGGGTTTGCAGAGATCTGCTATGCTGATACAACTCGTAATAGACCATTAATGAGGAACGGAGCAGAGGACGTTCTGATAGCAGGGATTGATCAGAATAATTCATACAGCCTCCCCATTTCTGATAAAGGGCTTTTCTAAATGAAGACATTATAGCCCAGAAGACTTGGCTGTGAATTTACAGCACACTGGTGACTCCTCACAGACTGCAGGCAGCACATGCTGCACTCGGGCTGGTGACACTGAGTAAGCTTCCCCGTGTCATGTGCTTGGAATTGCATGAGGGTCTGAGGCAGATACTGTGTGGATTAGTTGGGATGCTATAAATGCCAGTGCAGCTGATTGCAAACCAATATTTCCTTAATTAGAAATTGAAGTCTCTACAGCTCTTGTGACAGCTCTTTCCTATGATGAACACAGATGTGCACAGAGACAGGATTGGAGGGAAATGGTGGGAGACTATCTTTATGTAGGAGCACACATGTCTCAAACCATGAAAACTAATCCATTATTTGCTGCTCTTTCTATTTCTCTGACTGTCCAGGTAGCAATGATGCATTTAAAGTGCTGATCTAGATGAAATCCCTCATATTAAGCACTCAGTTTCAGCATCATAACTTCTCACCTGACGACAGGAAATGTTCTTCACTGTCTTCAAAATCTTCAGCATTGCTCAAATTTTTTAAAAACTCTGATGCTCATCGTTGAAGGGTATAATTACATGTTCCTCACTGAATTTTCATGGTATGAATCACGTGTGCCTCTGGAAAGAAGCATCACCTAAGTCTGCTGCAGGAAGCCAATAGGTTTCAATGCATTTACTCATAACTATTTTGGCTTCTCATAAATTATTTATTAAGACTTCAGGTACCAAGCAGCCAGACTGCTTGGTAGTAACCTATCTAAAACATTATTTGGAAGACAAAATAATGATGTGTGCAGAAAAGGAGAGAGAGGGGACTCAGCTGTAAGGTAAAAACGACAGGTGACCTCTTGGTACTCAGTGGCACACGATTCCTAATGTTTCAGTGTCTCTCTGCAACACATCCCTGATATAAAGTGTAAGACAGTTTGCTACTAAAGCAAACATATATACGTGCACACACACACATCTGTGTGTATACACACACCTATAAATGAAAGCAGGGAATTACAGAACTTCCAGTGTGTAAGACCACATCCAGTACAACCTCAGGCCACGGGAGAGAGGAGAAATAACCAGGAAGAAACGGTATCTCATCTGAAGTTTAATGACATAGGAATGAAAAAGCAGCACGTGAATACTATCAGCTCATAAGCTCTGCTCCAGCCACAAGGTTGTTAAGGGATTGACATGAGCCAGAATGCACTATGAAGAGAAAGATGGAAATTGTCAGACTACTCCTACTTAAAGCAGTAGGAGCAACAAGAATAACAAGACATCCTTTAAATTTGTTTTGTGTGCTGAGTGGAAGGAAACAAGAGGAACACAGAAGGTAAAAAATACCTGTTTGAAAAGAATCATGTCAATAAACATCAAACATCTTGAACACTTTCCAAGCTTTCTTCAGGAAGATTTAACTGGCTCCACAAATTCTCTCCAAACACAATTAGTCCTGACAGTGCTTCTGACTTGCTGTCCCTGACTGTTTAACCAATTTCTCAAGACTAAGAGAAACAGTCCTCTTGTAACATTGGAAAGATAAATAATCTATTCATACCCTTCTTAATATACAAATTCTGTATTTTCCCCAATTTTCTAGTTCTCTCCTGTTTATTATATTTTCAGAACGATGCCTCCAAACACCACACTGAAAAAATAAAGGTTCTTCTTGCAAATATCTGTTGCAGTGTAATTTCCCTTCTGAATGAATTACACATTTCAGCTGTTTTATGCACAACTCTAAAGTATAACCTGATTTTCTTTGCCTAACCATTATTCACAATCCTACATTTTCTGCAAAAGCAGATCTTAAATATGATTCCAAGGTGCAGAATGATAATGACACTCTCTTATTCATGCTAACCTTTTTTGTATTTACACAGATAATTTGTTGTGTTGATAGGAACTACAGCCAATTTTGGAAACGACATCATTTAATATACACTGACCATTCTGAACTCCAACGGAAGTCACTGATTTCTCCTGAAATACTCGCCTTACCACAATTTGTCATAACAACCTGCATCACCATCTTGCTCAAAAATCACTAAGAACTAGTCTGACTCCTTTATCCTCTGTAATGTGCAGTCTTTCAGAACTACTAGACTCAGAAGAAGACCACATGAATTCTCTCTTGCTCTCTCTTTTTGTACCACCAGTTCAGCAAACCTCGTGGTGAGGGTAGACCCGTGCAACTCAAGATCTGCAACATGTACTGTATTATAGAAAATGTGAAAATGCAGAAGTTCAGAATAGCAAACTCAGAGGCATCTCTCTATAACCTTTTGGGATGAAACCACTTATTTTTCTAATTCAATTTTTAAATTCAATTTTCTAATTTCAAATTTTTAATACACAGTGTGTAGAAGAAAAGATATTCAAAATGCACACAAAAGGGTTTTTCCAGTTGTCTACTTTCCTTTTTCAGTGCCATCCAAAAGTACAATATCCCAGACAATACAGCTGAGCATTATTTAAATAGAAACTAAGTGGAAACTTAATGCAAAAACTCTGAAGTGTGGAAAACAGTCTGCTTTTGTTTGCTAAGTGGCCTCACACTAAGCTTTTGATCCAGGTGTTGTGGGAATGGAACTGACACATACTACACTTCCAAGATTTTAATGATGCCCAGAGCTTTCATTTTCTTTTATGCTCTGACAATGGGAAACATGGTCTCCTTATGTACGACATGAAATTTAATAAAGAAGCCAGCTGTTCCTTCCCTGGTGAACCCTGCAACTCCAGTCTGAATACAGCTTTTTGTGAGAAAAAAATGTGGAGTAATTGCGCTGTACCTGGGCAAGTACAATACACTCGACTCTTTTTACTGTCTACATATATCAAGTACACAGAAAAAAATTGCAGAGTGGACAGCTATAAACCAGCAAAATAATCACCACCTTAACAGCTAGCAGGTTTTACATAGTTTCTTGGCTTTCCCTGTCACAGTATCCCAGAGTATATCCGTTCCCTCCCAACATCTCTCAAACATCTATTGCAATAATGCAAACTGACATATCTGTTCTGCCAAATGCTGGCTGCTTACTGCAACAGCCAAGGCAAATACTGTACAGTAAGTGTGCTAATTGAGACACCCTCCAACATCACAGGCCAAGTTTTGCTCTTGGCAACAACAGCAAGCACTGTTATTTTTGAGACCACAATCTCAGGATTGCTTCATTTTCCCATCTTCCTTCTTGCCGTGGTCTAAAAAATTCAAGAGATTGTTACAATATGTGTAGTGCAGAGGAATGCTTTCCAGCTGCAGAAATGCTGCTCACTCATGTTGCTCCAAGTGCCATCACAGGGACATAGTGACACTCCACATTTGGAGAACAAATGAGAGAACTACCAGAGCTGTTGCTCCTGCATTTGAATTGTAATCCCTGATCTCAGCTAATAAGTGGCAGCAACAGTGAAGAAAGCCAAAGAAATACAATTTTAACCATCAGTTAAGCTCAGTTTTTACTTAGCACACACATGCTCCTCTGGCATGTCATGCTTCCAGTGCATGCCAGGGTTCTCTCCTAATCTTTCTTGCCCGAGCACAGTCAAGTGCCCTGAGATGGCAAGGACAGGATAGAGCCTGGGCTTAAGGGTGAGCATTCCTGTACACATTCAGGTTCAAATGCCAGATGGATAGCCCCCATACTCTTTCCCTGCCTCTACAGCAGCCAAAATAAAACTACACAAATACACAGAAACTTCATATTTAGGGGGAAAAAAAAAAATAAAAGAAAGCTTTGCCACATCTGTAGGTGCTGGAACACCAATTACCTTACTTTAGAACTTTCCATTGGTTGGCTATGGCATGAAGTGCAGCATTAGTATTTTCAATCTCTATGTAATCTATATATTCTCACCCTTCTGCTATAGATGTTAGAAAGGGGACCCCAAGAATTGTCTTGACCTGTAGTAATCTTAGGGGGTATCCACATGGTCAGGCAGAGCAATTTGCTGTTATCTATAGGGTCACAGTGACTACTGTAAATAACAGTCAGTAGACACTGACATCATCCAGTATGGCATCCAGTGGATGCTCACCCACTGGAGTGATCTCAAAAAACAGTTTTTTACATCCCTGCACCTTGCTTTGCTGCCCCTTCCCAATCACCTTCCTCATCAAGAGTTTCCTAGCTCAGTATACACAAACACCACTGATATTGAAAAACTACAGTAATTTAATGGCTGAAGACAAGGTTGATTCTCCCAAATTTTTTTCCTCCAAATCCCTGACTATGGAATTTATTCTCAAAGACTTCCTTTTCCACTGTAACTCCTTCTTCATGTTTATCCACAAAGATTAAATAGATTCTATAATGCAAGCAGTTGAGCAGGTGCTTAATTTATCCTATTAATGAGGCCAAAATACGGCAAGACACATTTTCCCTTGGGAGAAGGAAGAATCAGGCTGATTCCAACCTTCATCAGCCCAATTTGCTGTTTGCTGGACTCAATACCAAACATGTTTTTATCGTTTCTTTGGAAATTAATTAAGATTCTTTTACATTCTAAATTTTAAACAAATATTTTTCAGCAAAAGTACTGAAGTAATTTGAGTTCACTTACCTATTGAAGTTATGTCAAATTCAAGCGATTTGCACAGCAGTTCAGTTATCCATGTATTTATTCCAGTATCCAGTTATTCCATGTAGGAATACATCACCGCGTGGAAAAGACATGAAAGAAAAGTAAGAAAAAAGAAAACAGTAAGCTATCCTGCTCCTTTTCTCAAATGAAAAATGTATTAAAACAAACCTACAAATAACAATCAGTGTTACCCTCTGCCATGAATATGGAATATATTCATTTAAGCAGGTACCTGCTAATGTTGTTTTTTTTTCCTGTTACCATTCATTACAGCAAGTGGGGTGTTAAAGCAGCTATTAAAAGAAAATGTTGAATGGTACTTACACTACACATAAACAAAATTTGAACAATCCTGTTATGCTTGGTAGAAGGCTACAGTCAAACAGTTTCACAGCATTCTTGTAAATGACTTGAATGCACTCTTTATCTGAATATCAGCAGGCAGAAGGCCAAGATGGAAATTATGGAATGAGAAGGAAATTGAACAATTCAGATATGTTTATGGAAAGCTCACAAATCAGGGCACCTCATTTAGCACCAAATAAAGCTGTTATTCATGATGTGCAGCTACAAAAAACAAAAGCTGTTCTCTGCTGTAAAGTGTTGTCACAGCAGAACAAGCTGAAGGAAATGGTTTCTCAGTAGAAAAAATAAAGGTTGACATCCTTGGGGTGTCCTGTGCAGGGCCAGGAGTTGGACTTGATGGTCCTGATGGATCCCTCCCAACTCAGGATATTCGGTGATTCTATAATTGTCATAAAAACATGGCAAGAACCACTGGACCAGAAGCATGACCATGAGTATCTCTGACCACTATGTCAGATGAAATCAAACCAAGACATTTTACTGGCACACCTTTTCATTCAATAACATTTCTTAGATATGGTGTGATGATCCCAACCAATAAACATCATCTCTGAGCTGAATAAATACATGAGTTCCACATCACACCTGAAGACACTGATTTGCAAAGAGCATCTCTTCATAGGAACTTCTAAGGCTACTTGAAAGTTCCAGTGACCACAGTGGTTCCCATAGTTGGATTCTGATGATTTCCAAGGTGTGGCCTGCTCTTTGTGTTTGTCAAATTAGATTTTATCTTGTAGATCCACACGCTAAAAAGCCATTTAATATGGTTTATGTAAGTTGCCATTCGAACCCTAAAATTTTGAATGAATTTTGGTGCCTATCAAATAACTGACTTTACCAGCTTATATATGAAAGAGAAAGCTCCTTGCTTTGTTGTCATTCTTCCTATACTAAGTGCTTTATAAAAGAGATCAAAAATCAGCGTTGAATAAATTTTATTATTGATTCACGCATGTCAAAATTTATTTACAAGACTGGAGGAACAAATACTCAAGCAAGTCAGAAGGAAGATTATTTGAGTTTATTCTGCAAAGATGGACCTTAAAGCAACACCTGTGATAAAAGGGTTACTTCAGCTCTCAAAGATTCCTTTTACTTGCCAGTGTTTTAGCTCCTTTGCAGCTTATGTATTTCAAACACTCAGCCTACCCAGAGGCCTCTAAGCTGAGATGTGTGGTGATCTCTTTAGATGTGTCACACAGAAATAGGCTGCTTCAATTCATTTAATTGGGGAGATTAAGGGAGAGCTCTTGTATTCACATTGTCCCATTGTTTGTGTGCAGTTCAGTCTTTGCTATCATGAACAATACAAACAAAAGGCATTATTAAGTGAAATGTGCTTTGCTCTTCCATGCCTAATACTGTGCCAAATATGAGCCTACAACCTTGAAGCTGAGAGCTCAACCTCTGGAAGCATCAGGAAAAGAGAATTTCCTTCAGTAATCTCATCATTCAGGGATAGCACCCAAGTAGGGATGGGGAAATGTTAAATGCTATTGGTTTTCTTAATTGTAGACTTTCATATTCTATTCTAATGTATGCACATCATGATTCATCAATGTATACACTCGTGTTTTACAAAAAGCAAAGAATCACTATGAGCATGCTGATGCTTAGAAAACAGTTTGAATAAACTTCCTTTTCTTAAAAACAAAACAAACAAGCCAAAGAAGCGTAATATTCTTTCATAACCTCCCACTTCTTTTAAAAACACAAAGATAAAAAGACAACAATTACATAAATTGGAAAACACTGTTGTTACAAAACAATTAAAAAACCTCAACACTTCAATATGAAAACACTTCTCTCCCACAAAAAGTCTTAACATTCCATGTCTCCCATGGTTTGATTGATATTTCTAATTATTCTTTCTATGAATTCCTATGACAGGCTAAAAAGAATAAAATAAATCAACCTTTTCCCCAGAATCCTTTAGCAGTATCTTTTCTCTCCCTCTTCCCACAATGGTTGCAAACATCAAGAAGAGCACCACATTTTGTGGACTTTTGATTTTTTTGGCGGTCATAGACCACCCATTCCTTGGTTTGTATAAAAAGCCACAGCTCAGCTGCAGTCGGTGGTGAAGCTTCAGCTTCCCTCGAGTCATGCACATGACACTGGGAATGTTTGTTATGGAAATTATTCTGCCTATAACAGTCCAGACGTTCAGGAAGCTGTGGCTGCTTTCCTGAGGACTGGAAGATCCATGAAACCACCTTCTTGCTGGCTATGGTGTGCACATTTAAAGTGCAATGAAGGGCATTCATTGCCAAAGAACACTGCATTTGTACATCCATTTCTCTGATAACCTGGATAAACCTCAGTGAGGATTAAGCAGCAGAGGGAGATGCACAGAGAAACCAATGGTGCTGTCATTGTTTCCCAGGGAAAAATTACATTATCTTTTCTAGTTTTTGACATAAAATTACTGACTTAAGCGTTTTTGCAAGTTTATCTGCTTTCTAGGGGGTCATTCAGAGGTCTCTACTGTTCTCTTTCATATTCTCATGACAGTTGACTGAACCCTTGATCTTTGACCTGGACAGAAATTAACCCTCCACATTCCACCTTCCACACAGAGGCATTAATATTCCTAATAATGAGAAGTTATTAAAATCTTAAAAGTTCAGTGGAGCATTTCAAGGACAGTGGAATTAGATTTCAGCAAATACCTAGATTTATTGCATAATGCAAACCATTTGATTGGCTTGGATATATGCTCCAAGGCTACAATTCAGCCTTTGCTGACTGGAAAACGCACTTGACTAATTTGACTTGATCTATGAAAGAGGGAAAATCCTTGTTATGGACATATGCAGCTAAACATTGTTCCTCTCATCCTTTTCCACCCTTACCTTTGGAAGGAATATTACTAGTTAAGTAAATTTAAAATGCAGCACTGAGAGATGTGATGCCCCAACTGCTATGCCAGACACAGGGATACATGGCAAAAAGGCACAATTAAGGTTCCTAATTCACTAGATTGATCTCAAAGTTATTGCATCACTTTCTCTACCTTATACACTCAAGCCTTTAATTTTTGGAACAGTCTTTCTGCTAGCCTGTGGCTGGCCACTGAAACTCCCTGGTTGGTCTACCTATGTATTTTCCATGACTAAAAAGATTATCAGGAACAAGAGGAATTACACTAACCAACTCAACTGAGATCCGAGTTAAAAAAAAAAACAAAAACAAAAACACACCAAAACAACAAAAAAACCCACCCAAAACAACAAACAAACAAACAAACACACACACACACACACCACAACTGAAGTGAAACTAAAATAAAAATTATCATGGAAAGAGAATATGGGAAAAGGAATCAGGATCCTCTAGAACTTAAAGCTATGTGACCAGAAGGATCAGCAAACGTACTTATGGAGGGAACAAGCTAAACTTGTTGCAGTAATTATTTTGAGGTCCTGTCATTCTGCCATCCGAACCAAAAATGGAGCAATAAACTGTAATAAACCACACCAAGTAATAAACCACACCAAATTACCACTTTTGACTGCTACTTGCTGAAATGGGGTTTGATGCAGGACCCCATCTCCCATTGAGAAAATTTGTGCTCCCTTACAGAACTTGGAGAAATGCAGCTGGTGCAATACATGGAGTTTATGCTTGCTGTTATTTTTAATGACTGCTCAGCTTGTCTGAAGATGCTGACAAAATTCATTGTCAGGTTCCCATTAAAGTCAGTATGAGATAAATGATATTGCATACCAGTGCAACATAAATATAAATGTTTTGATTCTTTCCTTCCTTCCTTTTTCATACACTTATAGTTTCCATAAGCAAATTAAGACACAAGCATATTTCTTTTAAACCTGTTACTCTACATTCAGCTGTGATATGGAGACTGTGCTAGCAGTCTTCACAACTAACTCCTCATTAATGCAATTGTGATACCATACATTTATGATGACATGCTTTTACATTCTGTACCTATGTGAAATCCCAGCTCCCACCTCCCTGGCACAGGATTCTAGTCTGCAACAGAAGTTTCCAAAATCGACTCTGTAGAAGATGGAAACTCTCAGAACAGAAATGTGCTCACTATACCCACCAATATTCTCCATAACCTTGCCAAAATGTTCTGCTTAAGCAGCTGCACCAAGGCTGAAGGAGAAAGCAGTGCCTCCTCTGCACTGGCTGCTGCCCTTTTCCTTCCAGAGGTGCCAGGGCACAGTGGAGCAAAGAGCAGCTCCTAAAGAAGAGCATAAACCCAGTGGCAGCTGCCAGCTGCTGAAACTGTTGTGACACTGAACATTACTGGGAGTTGCAGACAAATGTACAGACTAAACAGGACAAAATATTAACTATTAACAATTGCTGTAGGGGTAATCACACAAAATTCCCAACACGATACTCGGTTTGCCATGTCAGTCCTAACTAATTCATCACATGTTAAGTTGGAAAAACAAGGGTAGAAGAGCAGCAAGAATTGTGAAACCATAATGGACATCATAATTCCAAGCAGAAATCATCTCATTTTCCGTGACTGATTCTGGGAGTCATTGGCTTTGGCAAAGGTAAATTAGAAAATTTGAAAGAAAACAGGATTACCAGTAGGACTACACTTTTTTTGTTAAATTGCTTTATGACTTAATTGAGGATAGTTTTTTTTATATTTTCTTTTTGGACCAGACCTCCACATTTTGGACAGCAGAATATTTACACCTGCCCAATTAAACATGACATATACCTAGCAGCTGTGAGGGTTACCAGAGGTACATTTTGAAATCTATTTGTAACCTTTATTAACACAAATAGGTTTTGGCCAAGTAGTCAATGACTGTATTGAATGGATTCTACATTAATCTCGGTTCTGGTGATTAAGTGTCACCATTGTGACTGAGTCAGACAAAGCTGGAAAATCCTCCTCCAGTAGTTGCCTACTGCCACCGTCAGTTCCTGATCACAGCAAGATGAGAAGAACAATTTAGGCTTCAATTTCCTTTTCTACCCATCTCAGTGAATGACAAAATTCTTTGAAAAAGACACTGGCAAGTCTGCTACAATAGAAGCCCAAGTGGGAGGCAACTGAAGCTGTATGCAAAGTAACACGTTACAAAAGATTTTAGAAATATCAGGACTATCCAAATAGTTTTTGAACATAGCATACAATGTGGCAGGTGTGATAGGACTCAAATGTGATCACAAGAGTTAATTTACTCAGTATCTTTCAGAATGTTTGCTGTATTTCTGTTAAAACTGTATCTAGAGATAATCTAAAGATATTCTCCTGTGATGATTCACGTATAGAAAATTATGTGTACTTATGGACTATATTATTATTATGTGGACAGCTGGACTCCTATTTCTTCATTACAGAGACAATAAAAATACTTTCCTTTTCACAGACTGAGACACACAAATTACATGACTGAGGAGCAAGTCCTGAGGAAATGCAGACTAGCTAAAACTACAACAGCACCACCACAAAGCACTGGGGATCCTTGTCCCTTAAACAAGCAAATATGCCAAGTTCAAGGTCTTTGTGCTCTCCAGGCACTCACTAACCTGAGGGTTGAGTCCATCTAGGACTAATGAGAGCTCCAAGTTAGGATCACTGTGTAAGTGACACTGTGACTTTCTAATGCATAAATAAATAGATATATATGGATATATGACATACAGGCAATTTGGAAACACTAAGATTTCTTAAAGAACAGAAAAAACAAAATATAGGTTATAAATAGGAATAAAATATAAAAAATATTATCGGTAATAATACTTTATTTATTAAAATGAACTTCTAGTGTTAGGTTACTACCCGTTTATTGTCACATAGCTGACATTATTCTTGTTAATAAAGCCTTTTTTTTCCTGCCTTCAGGGAAAATAAAATACAGTAGCCCTTTCCTTCTGTTTGCTGGACCTTGGAGGGCGTATAAACCACATCCAGGAACATACCCCAGCTTTATTATTCTTTGTTCTACGAACTGTGCGTGTCCTCAAACTGTCATCAGCGATAAACTGTAAAAGGCATCACAGCAAGTCATTAAAAGACACTCCCTAAGGCAAGAAGCCACAAACTGAAATTGCCCACTACCTTATTTACACATTTGGCCCACCTAGGTATGGCAACTTGGCAGCCTTTCTGTTAAATACGTATTTCCATACATCACAAGCGTATTTAATTCCTGGCTGGCCGAAAACAGTGGAGGAAATGATGTTCATTTAATCAAGGGGTTGGATTTTCCAGCGCTGAGGGATCACCCCTGGAATAGGATGGGCAGGCAGCTCCTGCCGAGGCCCCGGGGGCAGTCACCTGTCACTTGTGGCAGCCAGGAGCGGAGTGACAGCCACGCCACTCCGCGTGACAGTGAGCGACAGCGGCCCGGGCTCAGACATACCTGCCTTGGCCATTTCTTCTCTCTCCCAAAGAGATGGCGTGCTAGCTGCTGAGAACTCGGTGCTGCACAAGGCAGGTGATCAAACAAAATCACCACCTAACTACAAAGAACCTGGCAAACAAAGGACAGCTTCTACCCAATAACCTGAAATCTGTTCTGCCTTTCTCGGGAGCAAATTAGGACAAGATCCATCAGAAACATCAGAGCTACAGAAGGCTGCAAAAACGAAGTTGAGAAGAGGGAAAAAAAAAATGGGTTATTTGAAAGGGAATGATATAAAGTCCTCTTATTTTAATACAAATCCTCATTTTAAAATAAGTTTCATTGCTTTATTTTTTGGGTTTTTTAGACTATGCTTATATCTCGAAACCAACTGTAAAGCTTCTAACCAGCTTCAGGTTACCAAACCAATTGACAAGTGATTATGGAGTAGATGCAGTTTTCAATGTTAAGCCAATTTCCAAGGCAACAAGCTGGAGTTCCGGATCTGGGAATATCACCTGGCACTCTTATTTCCTATCACAAACCCATATAGAAAAGTCAGTGCAGCCTCAGGGCCCAACACAGCCTCTGATCCTAAACAAGTCATATCTCTAATTTTGATACTTCAAATGCACACACAGTCATTCCACAGGAGGATGCACTTGCTACTGAAAACTCCATCAATATGAGATCTGATGCTGCTTGATAAAGCACTGGTGTTTGCTATTAGTATTTATATTACACTGCTGTTTACTTTTCTGAAGCCTTTGGACATTAATCACCAAGTTATCACATGTTGTGAACCTCAGTGTTGAAAATTACTTCCATGCTTCTGAAGACAACTAGTCTTACTGTACAATGCCTTTCTTTCATTGTTGCTTTATTTCTGGTTTTGTTTGTTTGTTTCTTTTGGGGGTTAATGTATAAGCTTAACTAGTCCACTTCATGTCTATGTTTAACCAGTCCTACACAACTTGGCCAAAAATCAAAAAATGCAGATTAGGTATAGATCAGGACGCAGGGATGACTCTGGAAGATGATCACTGCAGAGATTTCAGTAGCAAGGTCATCTGTCATAATTCCTTTCATCAGTGCAGGTAAACCTAACGATATATATCAGCTGATGTCCTAATAAAAAAAAAAAAAACCTCCTTTTTGAATCCAATGAAGGGATGAAAAGGAAGACTGTCTTTAACTGATTCTTGCCAAGAGGAGCATTTTCCTTTTTTTTCCTAACATTCTTCCCTAAGAAGTTCCCATGTACAGGTTTGGGATAATGTTACCAACACATTAAATCCATCAAAAGAAGAAATAATCACAGAGTTACAGCTGCATATAAAAATGTTCTTCAAATGAAACAGGTCAATAGAACAGGATAGTCAACAAAGCACAAAACAAAACATTCAGAAAGAGGAGCATCTCTGGTTATTTCAGTTTCACTTCATTTGTGTGGTTTATCTACTAAACAAAGTTGGCACTGAGACCCTAGTGCTGGAAAAGTTACAATCCTTATTTACAAAACATTTCTCTGACCTAAAAAAATACGATTATTGTTATTTTACTAGAAGAATACAATACAAATCCTGCCCATGGTCACAGTTTAAACGTGGATCATCCTTCTTCCTGCAGCATTCCTTTCTCTTAAATTAATAACTAGATCACATGTAAATGAACATGTATCAGTTACACAGACTTTTCAATTTGCCTGCTTCTTTGGCAGGTTTTTTTTTTTTGACCTTAGGTAATTCACTGTTTGTGGTATAAGTCTTGTAAAATCTCCACCTGAAGGGTTTTCAAACCCAAAAAGTTTTCTTTAGGAACAGCTATGAAAAGGTTAGTTTCCTAACCTAACCCTGCAAAAGCAAATGACAAAGATTTTGTTGACTTCAGCGGAGTCAAAGTTTGAGAATATGAAGTGACTTCTGCAAAACCTTCCAAGTGATGTCATCCAAAATGAGAGAAGGGAGATAGGAGCACAAGGCCCCCCCATGTCAGCCCTTTAATAATACAAAGAGCAGAGCATGGCACACCTACCACAGACAGAGAACAGAGACATTTCCTCATGATCAGCATGGCAGAAATCAAAACTGAGCATGCCAATGTGACATTGGAGAAAACACTATTTATGCTCAAAGCAAAACTGTTGAGGACCATTTTATTCAGGTGAGAATATGGTTTATGTAATCCTGCCAAGGCCACTAATGCACAGACTGTGCTAATGCTGAGCTGCTGCCATGAAAGTTAAAGCTGCCCAAGGGCTTCCTCTACTGACACAATTACTAAAAGATTTCAAAGAAATATGAAGAAAAATACGAGTAGAACATGACAGCCTGCACTGTTCACTACTCTTCTACAGATTTCTCCTTCCCCCTTTAGGATATCCACAGCATGTGGTATTGTCCCTGATGCGTTTCCATGAATGTGCCCTAATATCCTGGAGGGAAATGAAAGAGCCCTATCATGCTGCTTTTTCATTTAAATTAGAGAAAATTCTGTATCCTGAATGATCAGAATAGTGTCCTTAATATGTAGAGCAATGAACTGGCTGCCAGTGAAGGCAGGATTCCTGATTTCATGGACCAATGGTCTAATCCACTAAGGCAAATTCTTCTTCCTACATATGACAACTGTGAGCTTTAGCCATAACATTCAAAACAATGAGATCATGAAAATTCATTTTTGAGAGACAGATGGATGATATCCATTATTAATGGAGCCCCAAACAGAACCTTTCCCTAAACAATGCACGCAGAGGCTTTATCAAGATCTGTCAGGCAAAAAAAAAAACAACAAACTTGACACAATAAAAGTGATAATAAAAAAATTCAGTTTTACAAGGATAGATATTACAGGTAAAGGCATGTAATATTACAGTCCACTTATTGACAATAATTCAATGAGTAGTTACCTAGTGACATTCAATAGTTTTACCTAATTAAACTCCCAGAACTGCAACTCTCTTTTCATATATTACATTAAAAAAAATTGTGGTGATGGAAGAGAAAGGTCCTTTCCTTTTAATTTCATACTGTAAAAACAAAACGCCATCTTAAAAAGCCAAGGAGGTGATAATACCACACCTCTGTACAGACACCTGAACAAAGTAATTATCTTCCAGAAGCCCAGTTATAACCAGGGGAAAAGAGCAGGGCAGGGAGAGCCTGGGTTGAAGGCCTAAGGTTGGGTTATTTCAACATACTTCATCAGAGGGCAACACAAAACACCTAAAAAACAAAAGAAAGCCAACCACTCTCCCTCCCAACCAAACTGACTGTGTTGATGTATCCCATGGGATTAAGAACAGTACCAGACTTCTCCTACAAAGTGAAGGGCTCTCAGCTTGGACACAGCAATTTAATTTTTCTAGATGTATTATGTGAAAATGAGTGACTTCTGATCTCTGCCTCATCTTCCTGCAGTCTTGGAATGATAACAACCAACCCGATAGATTTACAAGTTCTGTCCTCAAGCTGAGACAATATTTCTGGTTTCTGTGTCTCACGAAAATAACAGTTACTATTCCAGGTTCTCCTTCTTTCCAGACTATCTAGACTACATGAAGAGATAAAATATTGACACACACACACCAAAAAAAAAAAAAAAAATTTTTTTTTGCAAGGTAACCTTATTCCCCTAAAACTTTGAAGGTGTTTTTGCTTGTTATAGGTGAATGTTCCATGTGTGTAGGATTAACTCCTTGCCTAAAAATGCACCAAATTCAGCATGCCCAGGTCAAGAATAGGTAATTCTTAAGCCATCTGGTAACTGATTACAGAAATAGTAACAATAATAATAATA
>WAAE01014596.1:20354-42528 GCA_013400495.1 Nicator chloris | reverse complement strand
TTGCTGTGTAAGATCTTTAAAAATGTTTTATGAATCGTGTTCTTTTTCCTGATAATATCCTTTAAAATCCTTTTAATCACCTTGCCTTTTTTTTTTTGTATATTTACTTTTATCTTGATCAACATAACATTTCATATAGCCAAAATATTTACTTCAAGGAAATTCGTGAACCTTCTAATCAAGTGTAAAATATGTAAGCCAGCTGAAGCGTAGTCAAAATCCCATAATACCCACCCAGAAAAGCTCCCAGCCCTACCTCCCAAAATCCAAATAGAGTACTGGAACCTTAGCTTGTATTTTTTCATGTTAGCCTACTTCTGTCCTTTCTAGATTGAATTATTATTACTTCATGGCAATACTCATAATTTGAATGCAGATGTAGAAAATGACACTTTCTGAGTGTGTGTTTTTGTTGCCATATGGCAGAAGTGTGTAAGATAGGCATTTGATTTTTGTTTTGGGATTTTGTTTTTATTTCAGTTTGTCAGGTATTGAGCTTCTCTAGTCAGACTGTGGAGACCAACAGTCCACAGGTTTCTTTCTAGTCCTACCCCTGTTTAAGAGTTAGGGGGAAGAGCTGAAGGAAAGAACTGGACCACATTCTGTTGTGGCTATAAGCTGTAGAATAATCTGAGAATTGGGGCAATGGGATGGGGAGGAGGGAGATGTTCCATAAAAGTAAATCTAAGAATCTCAATTTCTTACATCTGCTGTTAGTTTCCATGCAGTGTGTCTGATACTTTGTAGCACAGCTGGTGCTTGGGTTTTCAGCTGTTGCTCTAAGTTTCAGCATGCAGGAAACTACTTGTGTTCCTCTGCAGAGAAGTGTTCTTGGATGCTCACCCTAAATATACTTTTCTTTTTGACTATTTATTCAATAATGATGAAAACCAAGGTATTTTTGGAAGGGCCTCTTTTCAATGCTATAACAAGTTACTTTTCTGATTCTGTCTCCTTCTTTAGAATACTTAATAAATTGACCATATTTTCTTTTCATTTGAAGTCACAGTATCCAAAACAACAAGAGACATTGCCTTGCTTTAACTGAAACCACCAGTTGGTTGTTCTAGACTAAATTTTGTGAAACTGTAGCACTGTGTTTGATTTTTATATTGGTTTTGTAAGGGTCTTTTTGTATTGTATTTGTGGTAGCTCTTTCTTATGTTTAATAAAGTAATAAAAAGTAAACTTGCTTTCAGTTTAATGAAAGGTCCTACCAGCTGGGAAAACTTATTTTCCAGTTCAAAGTACTGAGATGCCCTCAGGTTGTCCTAAAGCACTTGGGTAAAGCCATACATTTTGAAAAATCATTAAAGTAATTTGGTGAAACTTTTGGGGCATTGGTTTGATTTTGTGTTACCAATATGATTCTTGCAGTAAAGGAAACAAAGTTCATGTTTTTTAAGGTGCTTAAACCCCTCAAACTTTATTGCCTTAAATTTCATTCTTGAAGCGGTACTTTCAACAGAAGTTAAGCTTAGTTATTATGCTGTTCTGTAATTTTTTAACACACTGAGAGTTAAAAAGCTTTTGAAGAAGTCTACAAGTTCTTACAAATCTTGACAAAGTTAGCTATGGACAAAAAATAGAAACTTGCTGCAGTGCCCCTGTAGGAGGTGGAAAAGACAGATGTCTATTTGATTGTGCAGTTTGCACTGGAAACTTTCTGCTTGTAGTAGCATCTGGACACAATGCTGTTGTTTGTGATGACTCTTGTAGTTGAGTGAATCCAGTTCCTCTCCTTACTCCAAATTGATCTTCTCTACAGAATGTGTGGGTCCCTTCTATCAGTGCTTGAAGTTTCTGTTCTGGGGATTTCTTCTTTTGTCACATATTTTTTCTTCATAATTTTTTATTAACCACTGATTAGAAGAGAGCAGAATTGTCAGCATACTGCATCATCTTCTGTGTAAATATTTAAATTCAGTGTTGTCTTTACATATATGTAATTTTAAAATATGATTTGTGTTTCTTTAGCATGAAACACCCTTCATAGTAGATTTTTTAAAAAAATTTAGAATCTCTAACTGTATTGACACATACTTTTAAACAATATTTAAACCTTGACTATATCTTAATCAAAGCATTATATTCCATTGTATTATATAGACATGTTGTTATAAGTATTTTGCATTATAAATAAATATATGAAGTATATAGATATTATCTTAGTATAAATTATGTGTATGTCTTTGTGAAAAAGAATATTAAAGGATGTTTTCAAGCTTACAGTGCTGGGTGTATGCTGGGCAAGGGAAGATGAGAAACTTCTTTTTTCCCATTACTTTGTCTCAGTAAGTTGTTAATGGGTGAGTTGCTGCATCAGCTCTGATGCTTGTAGAGCTGTGGAACTCTGCAGGCTGTCATGTAGTAATATGCATTGAATTATGAATTCTAACTGCAGCCTTCTCTTTGCTTTTTAGAATGCACAGTTGAACAAATTTTCTTTTTTGCAGCATTGGCCACTGTGGCTCTAGGTACATTTTGCAAAGTGTTTCTCAGATTTTGCAGTAAGGTGCACCCTACTGAGATAACTCTTGTCACTGATGCTGTCATATTTTGGCTGCTAAATGTGGGTTGCACAACAGCGACAGGAAATATGTAATTTTTTTCTGAGGAGCTATGTACCAGAGCTCAGAAGCATTCCTCTCTTAGTCTTAAACTTCTCTTCTTTCCAAGATCCAATGCTTTACTCTCATGATTTCTGTAGATCAATAAAGTTCAGTCCTTTTCTTTCCCTTCTGCCCTATTTACCTCAGTGAGTAGTCTTTTGTGCCTGCTACTTTAGGTGAATAAGAGTAGGAAAGCCGGTGTACTGTGGTAAAAGAAAGCTTGGTTTGACTTAAAATGAGTGACCAAGCCTAATAACCAGTGGTCAATCACTCTGTAGAAAAGTACTTTTTAGGTACTATGCATTAGCTTTCTTATATCATTCAAGTGCTGTTATGGCTTTGCAAAAATAATTTTAACTGAAAATGTGATTGATGTGTGTGTGTGTATTATTTGGTTTAGTAGTAATTACTTAAAGTTCTTAGGTTTTCTTGCATGAATGTGTTACAAACTCATGCATGGGAAAGTATATGTGAGTTTTACCTGCTGAGATGCAATTTTACTGCAAAATTGGAAAGCTGAGCAAGTGATGCTGAAGAATAAAGGATGTGCAATATTTTTTCTTGATAATCCTGTATCGTGTTAATAAGTAATGCATTTACTTCAATGGCTTAAATGGGAAAGATTAGGGACTAAGATCATGAAGGTTCTTTTATTTAAGAAGCTTAAAACTTTCTATTTAGTCATAATCATATTTTTAATATTGCAATAATTGAAGCTTCTGTTACACTTGATTTGTAAAGTAAATACTGTATCAGGTTTCCTTGCTGTATGCATTTTGTCCTATGGTCAAATAAATGACTGCTATCCAATAGCAAGAGAGAACTTAGGCCTGAGAGGAAATGAAATGCAATTGAGTATCAATGCTATTTTATATAAATGTTATTTTGTAACATTTGGTTGTAACTTAATTTTATATCCTGACAGTAGGTACAATAAAGCTCAGACATACGCAAGTTCAGCGAGGATTTTTTTTAATCAAGATATTTCACAATTTCAGAAATCATTATTAAAGAAATCATGCAAAGTTGAGCAAACTTTCTCTGTTCCAAAAGCAGTTGTCAGTGTGCAGTGACTGCTTTCACAGCTCATGCAGAGTAACATAGATGAACTGAAGTGTGACTTTGTTCCCTCGCATAGTGATTTGTTTAGGCCTCTTTCTGAAACCTGAGCTGAAACATGAGAGCTGTTGTTACTGAAGGGTTTGATTATGAACAGTGAAGTGTAGTGATATCAGGTCTTATGGTTTGGAGTATGTCAGGAAGAAGCAGTTTCAAGTGATCTCCTGATTGTAGCAGCATTTCTAGAAGGCTTTAAATAGCATTTAATGCCTCTAGTAAGACATTGAAAGGAATATTTTTAATAAGCCTTTTTTTCTCCATCTAGAAAGTGTCAAGAGATCATTCTGTTCATGTATGGATAACATTATCTCAACCACCTGTTTTTAGAATAAGTAGGTTTGTTTGTTGGGTTTGGGTTTGTTTTTTTTCAAATAAGAAGCCAGTTTAGACCTAGATCCTCTCAACTGAAAAATCCTCTCTGTTTTAAACTTTTACAAGTTCCCCTCATTTAATTTAGTAGGCTGCTGACAAACTCATATCCATATCAAGTTTTCTCAGTATCTTTTCTTTGGTGGAGGTGATTTAGAAATAATTAAATTCTCTTATCTTCCCTTTATATTCCCTTTAGTTTTCTTCCTGTTTAAAGTGCAAGTGATGTAAAAGTTAAAGTCCCTAGTGATCCATAGAATTCTAGTATATAGTTTAAAAAAACATCCTATACAACTCAAGACTATAGCAGACTCACTTTGAGATTTTGGGCATGTTCTGTCTCTTGTTTTGTGGAAATCTTCTGATTTTTCTTCAGAAGAAAAGATATTTCAACTGGTCTAAAATACAGTCCTATTATTCTCAAAAACCAAAGACTTTTATGTTTAACAGCTTTAAAATGAGAATAGGTACATTTCTACCCTGTGTGTTACTAGTGTGCTAGCTTGTTGGGGTGCTCTGTCAGGAGTTCAAAACAAAAATTAAGTCCAGTAATTACATTATTGAACTTCTCCATGTTTTCTCATAGCTGCGTAAATCTCTGACAAAGAATATTTATCATGTATGTGTGCTTTCTTCAGTGGCTCTTCTACCTCAAAAATCAGATTTGCTTATTGAATGTTTTGGCCTGGTTCTTCAAATAAGGCAATTTGTGTGATATTTTGAGAGCTTCAGAACCTTCTGTTCTGAATTTAGTAAGTGGAATTCAAGAGAAGGGAGTTTAAAATAGTGAATCCATGAAATTAATTTAAAGAAGAAAAATCAACATGCATATTAGAAAATGTTAGAACTGGTTAATGCTATCTAGTCATCTAATTACTGTTTAACTGAAATCATGTGGGGAATGTAATTGTCTGCCTGAGCAACCTCACTCGGCATTGTCCCCTTTGTATTTTTATTGTCATTTTTGTGGTTATTGTGAAGAATTTCTACTCAAACGTGTCACTGTATTATGTTTAATAAATCGATTAAGGTTGTAGCTCAGTGGTGTGTATCCTGCATTCCAAGATAAGCCCTGTCCTCACATGGGAGAAGGAAAGCTCAGAAAGGTAAAGTGTGTATCAGCAGTGGTACTTGATATTCTGAAGAAGTGTCAGAAGACCCTTGTGTAGTTTGTCATCTCATTACTTGGACAATGAAAGTTGGTTCATGTGGAATCAGCAAAATATATTGGATTTTTAGAAATGCTGAACAGACTTATCTATAAATGTGGATTGGTCATATCCTAGAATTATATCCTGAATATTAACTAGTAATCATGGGATGAGAAAAGGAGTCATCCTCCTCAGGGTTCAGGTGCCTCCATTCATATCTTGCTTGGAAAGTCTTGGTTTGGCAGCTGTCTTGGTTTAGGGTAAATTTAGGGAGGAAACTTTGGAAGAGGTCTCTTTAGAAATCAGATTTAAGCAGTTCCTCCCCCAGCCGGTTCAGGGGGTAAATTTTCTTCGAGAGAAGTGGAAAAAACTGTTTATTTAACAAGCAAAGTACTCACAAACATGAAAAAATGAATAATATTAACCAATTAAACTCCTTGTTGCTCTGAAGAGATGGTAGATTTAGAGATTCAGAGTCTATAGTTTTCTTTGTAGGTATGGCTTTTTTTGGGTTAGGAGCTGTAAAGGCAGCATCCAAGGGGGGCGGGGTGTGGGCCTCTCCACGCTGGGGTTTGCTGCAGTGAGTTCTTGGTGTTGGTCCTCTGGAGCAGAGTTGAACACTTCCTCTGAAGAAGCCACAGTCTAGAGAAAAACTTTTTAACTCAGCTAATGAGCTAGAAGCCAGTTTAAAAGTAAAGAAGGACTCTGTTTTTTCTTGCCAGCTACAGGGCTGCAAATTCGGAGAGCACTCTGAGAGCTTTATTTTTCTTTCACTGTCCATGCTAGATAGCACAGTCTGTGAGAAAAGGAGTTTCAGGGGAGTAAAAATGAAGTTTCTGCAGGTAAACGGTGTACATCATCTTCCCCCGCCCTTTGCTGTCTCTGTCTCTCTGGGCCTAGCTTAGAGCTACGGGGCCCATTTCTGAGCAGAAATACAGATGATGGGGATAACCAGGATACCACATCATAAAGTCACCTCAGGACAACAGCCCAGGGAAAGGTTGCATCGAAACTTTAATATCAATTCAAGAAGATCAGAGAGAAAGACCTAATTATCCTCTTCAACTGAGTTCTGACCACAGACTGATTAGATCTCAGGATTTCTTTGCTCCAGTAGGACTTGATGACATAGATGGAGTCATCCTTCTAACAGACTGTAATAAAAAAGTATAATTCTTAACAATATACTCAAAAATGTGACTGATAATGAAAATAGAATAGGAGGCTGCAGTAGGCCACAGTATGTGTTATATCTTTAACTTTTGTAGTGACCATTGACAGACCCTTCATTTACAGTGCTGCTCTGTGAATTAATGGAATTTGCGCCTTGGGTATGTTTAGCAGATGAAGAGTGGATTGTGCTCTGCAAAAGACTGCACGTTGAGCAAGTTCTTCCTTTTCATTTACCTTTAGCTCACCAGAAAGTGCAACTGGTTTTTATCACAAGCAATCACATTATCATGTTAATATTATATTAGGATACATTAGATATAAAAAAAAATTAACGTTTTTCTGACTGTGGCTGTTTTTAGCACTCAGTGTTCCAACAGCTTCACAGCCTGACAAGGAGTTGCCCCAGGACTAGCACTTTCTTTGGAAGCTATGGTGTCCTCTTCAGCCACTGTTAGACCAAACTACTTGATATGACTATTTGCGTTTATATCATGATGCTCTTCTTCCCCTATCATATTCTCCCTCAAGGATTATCATGAGTGCTTTTCTTTCCCATTAAACTATGGGAAGTAAGTATATTTCTAATGCATTGCTATTCTGAAAAGAAAGATTTGGTTCTATCCTAAACGTATGGGGACTCTGCACTCAAGGTTAAGCCTGTAATTATTTTTCCTTTGCTGGTGATACCAGAATCCTTTACGATTTTGTTTGTTTGTTTGTTTGTTTTACTGAATGTCCAACAGCAAGTGTGGTTCAAACTCTTATCTCTTAAGGGCTTGTCCTTGTTCTTTTCAGAGAACTGAAAACACTCAGTGTGTGTCAGTATTTCTGGCCTTCTTAAGACAAGGAATTAACGTTTTTTCATATCTGGGCAGATCAGCTACAACTTCCAGTCATAAACTAAGGGAGATAACTGGGAAAATTTGGTCAGTGCTTCCGGTGCAAATAACCTGGTACTGACCTAGGCAGAAACCAGGTTTATTCTGTTTCCTGTAGCCAGCAGTGGCCTTTAGATGACAAATCAAGTCACTTTGGGAGGTTCTCTGTATATCATGTTCTTCAGTCCTCACCTATGTGCATGTATGTGGTGGTGTTAGGTGGTGCGTGTTAGGTTTTATCTCTGGCTGACAGCACGGTGTTACGCGAGATCGTCTATGCAAGCATCTATTGCCCCTCAGCAGTCATTGTCCCATGCTGGGTTGTGTGTCAACTCGCTCAGTAGCTGGGCACTTCAGGCTTCAGGGAGAGCATTCTTCTTATCCCCATTGGTGATGTCTATTAGGGATGCTACAAAAGTCATCAAAACCCATTCAAATATCTCTGAATCATGTTATCCCCAAGGAATTTCTACGTTTGAAATTAATGTTTCAATACTGAGGACTTTCATGTCTTAAAATATCATATTCTGCTCTAAAGAATTCTGGTTGCCTGTTATGCTCTCTAAATAGGAGATGGTATTTCCTTTAATTTCACAGTTGTGTGAAGGCAGTGAATTTTTGAAAATGGCAGCATCTAATTATATTTTGTCCCATTCCTGTTACTAGAGGGCTGGCATTCAGTGTTGTCATATTGTTGCTGGAAGTCATATCTCTGTGTCAAATTTAGTTTATTATATGTGTTTTCTAAGTCTGCATAGTACTAACTTTTAAAATAAACATAATATTAGTTTGTTGTTCAAGAAGCTACTTCTTACCTGTATTGGAATAGTTTCTTTTGCTTTAATATCAAGTCAGTAACCCAGATTTCCTTAGATCAAGAAAGTCAATGAGATAATGGACTTCGGCAATGAAGCTGAATTCTTTGTTCATCAAGTCGATCTTGGAATTTCATTGATCCCTTCCCTGGGGAGGCTGTTGTAGTGATTGACCACCCTGTCAGTGAGGAGCCTTTTCTTAATGTCCCACCTGAACTTCCCTAGTGCAGATTCATACCATTCCCTCATGTCCTATCACTAGTCACCTGAACGAAGAGAGAGGAGATGAGCACCTCTCCCTCCATTTCCTCCCTTGAGGAAGGTGTAGACTTTGTGGAGGTCACCCCTCAGCCTTCTCTTCTCCCAGCTGAACAAACCAAGTGACCTCAGCTGCTCCTTTTAAGCCTTGCCCTCGAGACCTTTCATCATCTTGGTCCCCTCCTCTGGACACAGTCTAACAAACTGATGTCCTTACATTAAGGCACCCAAACCAGCACAGAGTGCTCAGGGTGGGGCTGCACCAGTGCAGAGCAGAGCAGGACAGTCACTTCCCCCCTCGCTTGGCTCACTGCACTCTGCTGGATGCACCCCGGGGTACAGCTGACACTTTCAGCTGCCAGGGCACATGTTGACTCATCTACAGCTTGCCATCAACCCAAACACCAGATCTCCGACCCCAGGGCTGCTATTGCTTCTTGTCCCCCCATTTATACATCTAACCAGGATTACCCCATCCTGAATAGAGAATCCTGCAAAACAACAGTCTCAAGAAAGCTTTGGTATGTTAGCTTGTTCAAGTCTTGTCCTAAGTTTCCTTTTCATTCAAAAGTTCCTTTCTGGCTCAATGGTGGTTCAAGACAGATTGTAAGAAAAGTGGCAATTCTGTAAATGCCTTAAAACAGCTTCTTAATTAGCTGATTGTAGTTTTCTGAATGCAGATCTAGTTCAAAGGTTATTAGAGAGACATTAATTGGCAATTGACTGAACAACATTTCTGTATAAGATTTTGCCTATCTCAGCTTTTAAGAAAACGAATACATTTGTTAAACTAGTTAATTTTTCTTAGTATCAGTCAGTAATTTTTAGTCTTCTGCTGTTTTAATAACGAATTTACATTAAACTAGCAGCTAGGTAGTGCTTCAGGAAGATGGCTGGATTTAATATTTTGTTTGTGGCTTCCCTTAACATTAGGTGGATTTTTGTCCACCTAATGTAAATGTATAAAGTTTATTTGTGCATTTCACTTATTGAAATGACTAATAAAATTTTTATTTTACAGGTCAACAGCAAGGACAGGATGGAGTAAAAGTACAGCAAGCCACAATAGCTCCTGTAACCGTAGCAGTAGGTGGCATTGCTAATGCAGCAATTGGTGCTGTTAGTCCTGATCAGATAACACAAGTGCAGCTTCAACAAGCTCAACAAGCTTCTGACCAGGAAGTGCAGCCTGGCAAGAGACTGAGAAGAGTTGCCTGCTCATGTCCTAATTGCAGAGAGGGAGAAGGAAGGTAAATGTAACTTTTATCAGTATATATTTAAGCATCTTATCACAGCTTGCCTCATTTGGGAATGAGATTGTCCTATATTGCCTAGATTTTTAATGCTTTCTATTAGAAAGTACATTTGTGTGGGCTTTTTTAGACGGGGATTAAAATTGCCTCTATTAGCATGAAATGTTTCTCCTAATAGCTGGTAATGTTTTAGAATGTAACTACTTAGCTGTTTAAATATGATCTTTTTAGAGGCAGCAATGAGCCAGGAAAAAAGAAACAGCATATCTGCCATATTGAAGGATGTGGAAAAGTTTATGGCAAGACATCTCATCTTCGGGCACACCTGCGCTGGCATACCGGTGAAAGACCATTTGTCTGCAACTGGATTTTTTGTGGCAAGCGATTCACAAGGAGTGATGAGTTACAAAGGCATAGAAGAACTCACACAGGTTGGTTGTCCCTCTCTGTAGCCATAGTACAGCAAGTCTGAATCGTAGTGGCCATATGGTATCAAGGTTCTCACTTACTAAATTAGCTGAAAATTACCCTTAAATGTAAATAAAGTAACTTTAAAACAAGGAAGTGGTAGATTCCAGTTTTCATTAATTTAGGCTGACTGTGAAATCGTATAAATAGAAAGGGATCTGTTCCAACTCTTCTTTTGTATGTAGGCTGGAAAAAGATGACCATTTCATCATAGATAGCTGATGTACATTAGCCAGTGCCTGATCTAAATGTAACAAATTTAAGTCAGGCACATAGGATTGGCCATGGACCAGGGAGGGTTATAATTTCCTCACTTGGATTAGCTCAGTCCTCAAGAAACAGATTCATCTAGTCCATACACGATATTTGGTCTTGGGAATTTTCCTGGAGTTTCAAGTGGGAACTGATAAAACAAATTCACTTAACAGTTCAGAATGGAAAAGTTGGCCTTTTAAAAGCTGAAAATTTTATCAGCTTTCATATTTTTAGGCCCAGGAGAGTGTCTTCCTGTCCCTTCTCCCCCAACTTATAGCGTTTGATGTCTAAGCACTAATTACGTTTGAACAGTGACAGGACCTTTTGGTAAATTGAATTGGTCTCTCTTGGTGTAGATTTCACACGTGTCATGGAGCATTGGAATTCATGTTTCCAAATTTGCTTGTCATCACTGTAATCTAAATAACAAACGTATTCTTAAAAAATGCTACCAAGTTGTTCTTTGAGCGCTTTTATGGTAGGTTTTTGGAAGTTTATGAAAATTCTCTGGTGTCCTGAAATTAAAACTTCTTGTCAGATAATCACAGCATAGCAAATACTTGTTGAGAACATTTTAGTTGTGAAGAGTAGGTGGCCAAAAGCCTCTGGCTGAACAGAACACACCTGGAAATTAGGAAGATGGAAAAGAAAATGTCTTTTTAAAGACACTTTGAATGTTGAATAGAATAGGGTGAGATTCAGATGATCAAGCAGTGTTCAGTGCTCTCTTTCAGTAACATTTTGGTTTTCTTCTTTTTAAAAAGGTGAAAAGAGATTTGAGTGCCCAGAATGTTCTAAAAGGTTTATGCGAAGTGACCATCTCTCGAAACATGTCAAAACTCATCAGAACAAGAAGGGTGGTGGAACAGCCCTTGCTATTGTTACCTCAGGAGAACTGGACTCTTCAGTTACTGAGGTTCTTGGTTCTCCAAGAATTGTCACTGTTGCTGCCATTTCTCAAGATTCAAACCCAGCAACCCCTAACGTTTCAACAAACATGGAAGAATTCTGAAAGGATCATTTATATGGACACCTAGTGCTGCACTTAAGTTTACATACCTTTCAGGATATGGAAGTGGGCTGGTGGAGTGGATTACAGAGCAGGAAATCTTTTTTTCAGTCATGACTTCTGTAAGTGTTCCAGGTTGGAGGGTCAGCATGGGAAGTGTACACCGGTGCAACAAGACAAAAATTTCAAAAATACAAACAGCGCAAATTGATGACTGGATAAACAGATAGAGGAATAGTATTTCCATACTGTACTTTTTTAGTTGTATGTCTGTATATTCTGTAACGATTTTAAGTGAACTTTACCCCCCTATTTTAGCACTGTATGTTAATGTGTTTATAAAATCAGATAGTATCAATGTAAAACTGGGTGGACCTTGACTAGGATTAATACCATCTGATGAAGGCACTTTGTTTTTAACATAAATTTGTGATATTTTCATGAGAGCATCCTTTTCCCATAAGGCACAGCAAAACAATACAGGATGAACAACAGTGGATATATTTTGGGGTTTTGCTCAGTCCATCCAACACATCGGTTAATTTTGGCCATCTTTTCTCAAGTTTTGGAATTACTCAAATAGCAGCTGGGTGGTGCATGCTGCAAAGTGGTTCTGAGGTGGGCCTCAGATTAATTTTGACTACTACATTATAGTAGTGTGTATAAATGACAATCAGTGAGTTCTAATTCCTCTCTTCGTGTGGAGAGCTAGGTTATGTAGAATTAGTGTAAACAGTAGGAAAGATAAAACCATAGAAAGATATTAACATAAGATTTACAAAAGTAATGGTATCTTTATGTAGAACGAAAAAAAAAAGTGTCAAGTTTTGGTAATTCGTTTCATTTTATATTTCCCTGCCCATGGCAAGGAGGTTGGAACTAGGTGATCTTTAAGGTCCTTTCCAACCCAAACCATTCTGTGGTTCTGTGATTCTGTATTTTAAAACATCTGTGGCCCATTTCTAACTCATAGATAACTTGAATCTTAAAAACTCGACCTTAGGTGTTTGAATGTTTTAATTTTGTTAGAATTAATGGAAATCAATCAGACAACGGAGTGTTGTCCAGTATATCCTCTCTGTACATACTAGTTTATTATGTTGTGGTTAATGTGCTGAGTTCTTTGTGCTTTGACTTAAGAGCCAAAGAAAAAATTTAATTATCACATTTTAATAAGAAAAGAAGTAAGCAAACACTTTCTCTTTCCCCTTAAATATTACCATCTCTTTTTTTCTCTTCAAGGATAATATGTAGGCTGGTAATAAATATCTGTTATCTATCAAGTCTTATATTGACCCTCCAACCACAAAACAAAGGGAAAAGAGAAATAATGTAATCTTTTGGAGACATGACTTGATTTCAAAGGTTTGGTTACATTTTCAGATGTGACAGTGAATATAGAGGAAATGTAAAAAAAAGGAAAAACAACAACGAAAATTGCATTTCTCTATGTGAAAATTCCAGTAGGTACAAGGAGGAAAGATGGCCAAATAATTCACACTCAGGATTTTTAATTACTTCTCGTAGGCATAAATATAACCTTTTACGTCTACAGTCACTTGTTAATAAATTCTCATGACCAGTTTTTAAGGAGATTTATACACCAAAATATTTTTAATGTAACCGAAGGAAGTACAGTGCAAGAAGAATAAGATGTTTTTCTTTCCCCTACAAATTATGAAAGGAAGAATGTGTGTGGTAGCTGTTGGTTTGCGAGACATAACAGGTACCCTGTGCATTCCCTAAAGAGCATATACTTCTCATCTGAATAATTTATCAATCTTGTGGTGTTTTCTGTATTTTTGAAGCAAAAGAAATACCATTGTTTACACTGTGTACACTTTAGGCCAGCCCTTTGTAGCAAAATACTAAGCTGAGGGTATTTTATACTTTCAGTTTACATAAAAAGCTTTGAGATTAAAGAAAAACAATTTTACACTGTGGTTATGAATTTCAAGTTTCTTAAAGCTTTTTTAGACTTGTAACAGAGTCTTTAAATTTTAGTTGGGTTTTGTACATTATTTTGTATATTTTATTTAAAGTACTCTTAACTGATGTATCTGGATTTAAAACGTCAGAAGCAATTAGGTGTTACATTTAATACAGATGAACATTAGGTAGTATTAACTGTTAATTTTATTATAAAGGAAATGAAACGTCGAAGATATATTTTATCATTATGCTTCACAATCAGTGCTCTACATTACTTTATGCAAAGAAGAACTTTCCTAATGTTAATATCATATTTCCTAAAAGTTAACAGTTTTGTAAACTGAAGTTACAAGCATTCTGCACAACCATTTCATATGTAATTTTTTCATGCATACTTATGTATGCAGATAGGAAACTGAAGTAATTTTTAATCTGCAATGAATCCCTATTATAGATGTATCCAAATCTAAATCTGGTTGGCTTCATAGCATCTCAAGTACATTAACTTGTGTTAGCAGGTGCACATTTTACCACTGGAATTAGAAACATTCTGCCAGTCTGTTCTGCATACCATTCTGAATCCACTTTTCTGTCTTAAAAGGATCGTAAATTTCAATGTCCTTTATTTGACTCAGTGGGATATAGCTGTTGTAAGTAATAGGGCACAGATGTGCAGTAGTATCTTGTTTAATGGCATTTCACTGTTCATTCCCTTTGCCACCATTAAAAATTTTGCTTTATTGTAATTATCAGTGCAAAGTGTATTTACCATGGTAGAACTCCAGTGTTAGAATAGTTTTTTTCTTACAATATACTTTCTTTGGTTAGGTTTGTGTATGTGTTGCCGATTACATTAGCAATTGGTGTTAAGTCATTATTTATCACATTCTTTCACGAGAGCAGTAATAAAAGTGTGTAATCTAGGAGAAAAAGTTAATTTGTCAAAGTTAAGTAAGCATGATGTTTAGGTCCTATTTTTCAATTTTATAACTGTTTTATTGCAACAATATTTGTATTTAAGTCTTCATTTTAATGCCTTGTGGTGTTTTTTTATGCATGTCACTGAATTGTCATCCCGCAAGAATTGATGTGCAGCATAGGGTATTAAATCTACATAATGATTTTGAAACAGAAAAATAGTTGATGGTAAAAATGTAAATGTTTTGCAAAAATTCCTTATAAAAAAAGTTTTGTAGTAATATTTCACTTGTAAATTTTTCTAAAAAAAATGGAAAAGGAAAAAAATGAGAGTAACATTTCCCCACATCTAGAATTTAGAAATTAATTCTGCCAGCAAAGCCTGTAAGGCATTAATCTGACACTTTTACAATGCTGATTTGTATAATTTTTTGGTGGGTTTGGAACTAAAATCATGTACAAGTTGTTGCCTGCAATAACATTTTGCAAGTAACCTATTAAAATTCCCTTGAGTTTAAAAGGTTTCCTCATTTAATTACTTACAATATAAAGCAGCAATAAATAATGTTTGTATGATAATCTGTTCATCAAGAAGAACACTAGAAAACAAATGCTTCTCAATGGGGAAAGGTTGGCAGCAGCTTCTGGATTTGTGTAATTAAGACCTGTACTTGCTGGTCAGCGTTTCCCAACTGGCAGACTCCCAGCAGGGAATTAAACCAGCAGATTCTAGCTCAGCATGAATTCTGTGGGGCTTGTTCAGCTCTTGTGAATGGAAGCTACGGTTGTTCCTGAACACACCAAAGGGAAAAATTTCCTAAGGTAAGGAATATGTACATACACACACACACAGAAAAAATACAAATTTGGAAAGTGGAAGATAATTCAGTTTGACAGAGGTAAATAATAGAAGTGTCACTGTATTGCACACAGAAAATTAATATAACAAAGAAATGAAAACCTGCAAGTACTGACTTCAACTCATAGAAAATATAATGAGCTTTTCTTAATGAGATGTTGACAGGCTTTTGCATTTTGTTATACTAAAATAACTTTCATGGTATGCCAAATTGCTAATGATAATGTTATACTAAATTTTTTTAAATCCTAAAAATTGTTACGGTAGGCTGTACTGTACTTTTACTGTGAATAAGTAATACTGTTTCACAAAGGAAGAAATGCGTGGAGAATCACAGGATCATTTAGGTTGGAGAAGATCTTTAACATCATTGAGCTCAACTGAAAAGCTAGCACTGCAAATCCCACCACTAAAACATGTCCCTAACCCCCACATATACACATAAGGCGGCCACTTTCTTCTATTTTGCCAAAGAAGATGAATTTATAATTTGGGACTTCTAACCTTGTACTGCAAAACAGAATCATCTTTCCTAACTGAGATATAAAATACATTAGCTTTATTATATGTTTGATTAAATGCCTGTTAAAGTCTCAGTAACCTCTATTTGAATGTCAGACTTCTGAAGTCAATCTATGTCATAATTCGAAGTAAATGGACATCTGACCACCTAATATGTCTTTATTGACCAATTTTTTAGTATTGTGGCACTGGTGTGTTTTGAAGCAAATTCTACATTACTGGTAAAAGACTAGTCCTCTGCTTACACCATTTCAAATATACAATATCAGAAAATAAATTCTTACATAAGGATGAATGTGCATGTTCCATTTTACCCTTTTAGTCCTTCAAATGTGATTGTTCTTCTCTGGGAAGCATGAAGTGTGACACCAAATTGAGTATTTCTGTTGCCAACTGTAAATTCGCTACCATTGCTAAAATTATCGAAAGTTACATTTTATATTTATTCCATTAGCTTTATTTTCTGTCCAGCTAGGTAGCAAATATCAGGATTAATTCATACTGAACTTCCTAATGCCTTCCATGCCCCTCCTTCCCAATCCTTTTGCTTTCCCCAAAGCTACTTGCATCATTTCCTGATATCCTGAGATTTGTCAATGAAAATGGAAGTGCTGTGGAGATCTAGAGCTGGCACGTGCTATCTTTGCTTCCTAGAATACCTTTCATGGAGAGAGGACAGCGAGATACCTTTTCTAGACGAGCCTCACTAAAAATGACCAGAGGATATCACAAGCAGGTGGATTGGTGCTTTGCCCAGCTACTGTGGATGTAGTGATGGGCATTTTTCTGTTCCGTTTAATGTGGTTTGTTGGATGGTTTTCATAGCAAGAACCAAAAATTGCCTACTTCTAAATTGCCAGGTCAAGGAACATAGGCATTTCTTTGACTTAAATGAGCAGCAGTGTGCAATGTAAGATTCATAACATACAAATTCAAAGCTATATCTTTCATTTCTACTTCCGTGTTTGGAAAATGCCTAGGCTTGAGCATTTAATAATTTCTTACAATATTTTAGCACAACCTTTAAAAAAAATAAAGATGTTACAACCTTTATAGTTTGTCCTAGGGAGGAGAAACTGTTCTTAACTGAAGGTATTGGAGACCATAAATATTCTGAGATTTCTTTACCAGATACACGTTTTACATCATTTCTGGAATTTTTCATCGGTTACCTCATGCATCTGTGCTGTATTCTAGCCTAGGTTGCCATTAAAATCTCTCTCATTGCATTTTCAAGTGCTGTAGCTTTTTATTTGAATAACCTCTTGCTTCTTGCTAAACACATTGCAGAAACACATCCACCAGACAAAAGAAGTACTTTCTCTTAAATGTTTATATTGGAAAACTCCTTCGGAAAGTAATTCAGATGAATGAGATCTCTGTTAGATCCCCACATATTATGGAAGCTTAGTCCAAGCTAGAGTTTAAAATAAAAGTTTGCAGGGCAGGGAGTGTTTATCAAAAAATGTTGGTGCTGCTGATCTAAAATTCTGTTAGCATTTATTTTTTATGTTGTTTTGAGTTGAATGCATAGCTTTGTGTCACTTGTGTGTATTTTAAAGGCAAGTCTTGGACCAGATTCCAGGAAGAGCCCAGTCTCAAAGGTGGCTGACCTTTTGGTACATTTGTCAAAGTTCTGAAAGGTTTTTAAAACGACTGAAAGCAAATAGCAAGCAAAGCATTCTCTGCTAAGTGGGCATTTATATCTTTCAGGACTTAAAAGTTCTCGAGTTTGTACATCAACAAGTATATAAAACACTATCCTCTTGCTAACTCCTCTTTGTCAGTTCTACCTCAGTCTTGCAAATATAGATTCTCTGCTTACAGTTTTAAAAATCTAAGGGATTAATATGCAAAATTACACAGGTGAGCGGAAGAAAGCCAAAAAAGTGAAAGCCAAACCAATTGAAGAATTTTTTTCCAGTCACACATTTTATTTTTGTACTGTTGTAATTTTTGCTTAGGCATGCCAGATTTTCATCATTTTATGTCAGTTCCTAACAGGAAACTTCCATAACTAGATGTGGAAGAAGTGTTAATTTAAAGGACAAGAAAAGGTAGCTAGAGCATAAACAGGATTCTGGTTGGTGTACCTTTTCCCCCTAAAGTCTTCAGTCTTTATTGACAGCAGTCACTAAAGTTTACTGCTGCTCAAAATGGGAAAAGAAGGTAATTGAAAGAAGCAAGAATTACCTGAGAGTGGGATGAGATGGGTGAGAAAATAATTAAGGGGGAAAAAAAAGAGTACATTACAAAATAGGAGAGTGAGGAATTAAAAGAAACATGAATGGAGTCTAAAGTGATACTACACAAACAAGCAAAGCAGTAGTTGCCATTAGTAGTTACCATGTTGAGCTAGAAGGAGATAGAGAATAGGTAGGATTTTCCCTTTGCAAATACACATTTTTTATGCTTTTGACTTTTGACACAAGACTGGTCTTGCACGTGGTGCTGGCAGCTTCTTTCTAGCTTGAGCAGAACTCACAGAGTACTCAGTAAATTCACTAATGAAAGGTCTTTAAAAGTGGAAATCCTTGTTGGTGTTTATTTTTCTAAACTGCTGGACTTGCAGGCAGAGTAGAATATGGTTAAAAGTAGAGCCCCCTGGGAGCTGTGCATGGACATAGTAAATGTCAATCATCCTGGAGGTTACCATCTGTTTACATTAAGAGAAGCAATCAATTTTTACAGATTGTCATAAACCAGAGAGATTTTTCTACTTACACAGAAAAAAAATTCAATTTCAGCTTTTTTTTTTCCTGTTCCTCTTTTATAGCAGCATGAAACTACACAGAAATAAAGTTGGTAGCCTTTATGGAACAAAAGTACACTGTTTTAAATGGTAAGAGTTTAAGACATGAGTCATACATTTAAGCTCCTGCTCTTAAATATGAGCAGAACTGATTTCACTGGCGTCTATCATCAATTTACTGAAAACATTCAAGTGGTGTAATTCAGATGTATTGTAGTAAATATGACTTTTGCTTTAAACACAATCCACACTTCTACACTGGCATGTCTGAGTTTCACTTTTGTTGAAAAAATGCCTGAAGCCTCTTCTGAAACGAAGATTGAGTACTAAGGGTAGTCTTCTATTCTTACACTTGCAGCTTTCAAAAGTAATTTGGCATTGAGGATCACCTAGAAGCTGCTATTAAGTAGCTTGATTGCTACTTATTATTGCTATTATCCAGTAATAATGAGTGATTGCACCCTTGTTCTTCCTTTAGTTGTGACTCTTCCAATAGCCTCTATGTTCTGCTTGTTTTAGCACAGTTACCACACTGTTAGAATAAAATTTCTCACTCTTTGAAGAACTTTAGTCTATATTAGATTGTTATTTAATTAATTGGTTGTAGCCAACTGATCACGTGATAATATGCATATAAAGAGTAGAGAGATAGAGAACTATGGAGCATGTAACAAGACAATATGCAGAGGCATTACCCACAAAAATTCTAAATTTAATCCTTTCTCTATTTGAGCTCTTCCATTCTTTCAAGTTCTGCTTGTACCTTGCAGGAAAAAAAAAATAATTCATCATCTGCGGTCTTGAGGAGATACCTTACAAACACACGGGAACACATGCAGTGAAAAGAAGCTGAGACAAATATTTATTGCAGCAAACCTCTACCAGTTGGACAGCAATGATACATGGAGGAAAATCAAAAGTGAAACGTATTGTGGAAAATGATAACAGATTTCATATGTGTCACAGGTTCAGAAAAAGAATTTGGAGATTATCTTTTTGTCATATTGAAGAAATAAAAATACATGAATCACAATGATCTGTATTAGTCCCTTCATTTGAATGACTTGACAGAATGTACCATGTGATCCCTCAGCTGAACTAACTAAACAAAGCTTTCCACAAAAATTCTACAGGCAGTTTTTAATAAGGATCAGAAAATTACTTTTTGAAGGTGCCAACCTTTTTCATTTCAGAGAACAAAAGCGTCTATTACACTACTTCCCTGAGACCTTAGAGATTAATATCTTTTTCACGTATATCTAGTCAACTACCACCTTATATCCCTCAAAATGTATTATTATGATCTCAAATTACTGTTGAATTTGTCTGTTAACATCTGTTAATTGTCCTTCTGACTGGCCAACTAAGAGATTCAAATATCCACTATATATATTGTGTTGAATATATTTATTCATTGTCCTACAGCTGCAGTGGCTAACTAGAAACTGCATTGAAGCTTTTACCCATACTCTTGCTGAAATGCACTCCTAAAAGATTTTCTGCTGAATATTTGAGATAAGATTTAAAGAAACAAAAGGATTATCAGAAAAGAATAATGCAAATAAGGCTTGAGGACAAATTATGAGGACAGTCGCTGAGGTTACAGAAGTCAGGAAGATACTTTGAGTCAACTTTTAGGATTTTTCATCCTTGTTTAATTACAGATCTTTTAAGTTTTCTATAAAGCATGTTTTATTTGATTTTACCAAAGGAAATGGGGAAATTACTTGCCTTCAATCAATGGCTAGCTAGCTAGCTAGTTAGATAGATAGATAGATGAAATTTTTTTCATCAGTGCCCATTTAAGTTTGTAGACTCCTCTGGCTGTGACCCAAGGGGCAGGTTCATCTCTGGGGAAGCCTGGAAAAGCCCCTGCACTTACACTAAGACAGGTGTTTTCTCTGCCACTCTGTGATTCCAGAAAAGAGATGTAGTTCAAGCTTAGCTGTGAGGAGATATATTGGACAAGTTGATGTCTCCAAAGGGCAAGAGAGGTAATAATAATAATACTAACAACAACAACAACAACAATAATAATAATAATAATAATAATAATAATATCTGTTTCCTTGAGAAAGGTGGAAAGTGCTCTGAAAGTTGGTTACATGCTAAATGTTGACCAAGTGAAGCATGAAAAGCAAACGGATGGGGCTGGTGAGAGAGCCAAGCTCCAAGCCCTAGCAACACTGTTGAATTCTGGCTGACCCCTGCAGAAGGGAAAGTAATCGCCTTCTCTTAGAATGTAAGAACAAAGGTGCTCACAGAAAAGAAACCAGGGGAAGAAATGTAATGTCCCCTGTGCTGCAAAATAAGGAGAGTAAAATTCATCAAGCAGCACTACAGTTTTCTGCACAAAGGAAACAAGCCAGCTCCAAAGGTCTGTAGGGCAGCAGCCTGGCACAAGGTGGATTGCTGGGCATTGCCTCACTATTTGTGCTCAGCTCCTGAGAGAACTGTACACGGACTCTATGCAGTCAGAGGTACCGGTTTGTAAGGTACATTGGTAGTAGAACTCAACTCACAGTTCCATCCTAGTTGTTTTCTTGAAAACAACTCCAGGATTACAGAGGTCTCCAGATGTCCATGCCCAGAGCAGGCACATATTTTATAAGGGTGTTTTTGCATTAGTCACATGGCAGAAATCAACTTTTTTCTGGGATGAGTAGCTATCTACAGAGATGCTCTACAGCTTGGCAGAGCATCATGGGCTGGTAGAGACATGAGCAGCTTGTAAGTGCCAAACTGAAGAAACCTCAGAGAGAAACCTGTCACACAGCAAGTGAAGCTGGCTTCCCTTGCAGCTAATATAATGGGTGGTTTTGTGTTTTTCTCAGATATCCACAGACATTTTACTTTCGCTGGGTTGAAAACGTATTATGAAAATATCTGTGTTTTGTTTGTGCTTAATCAGATACAGTTAGGCAGCTCTAAGAGCTGTGAAGTTGGGAAGGCAAACAGTAATGACTTGTTCCTTTTTTTTTCCTGCAAAATGCAAGCCGAGGAGCTGTTTTAAATCCCGGTAGGAAATGTTTGTTGTTAGTGAGCCTAACTTCAGAAAGCAGCTGTCCGTCTTCCCACTGCCGTGGAAGAGGCGGTTGCTGCCCTCATGGCCTGAAGTTTAACTAAGAGCTGCCCAAATAAAACCGCTCTCGGCGCATTGCTTCCTCCTGAGCCCCTTGTCCTTGTGTCCCGGCAGCAGCGGGAGCGGGATTCGGCGGGACCTGTCCCAGTGGCTGTTCTGGAGCCCCGAGCGGGAGCCGGACATTAGTGCCTGACAACTCCCACCGGACGCGCGGTCCTGGCATCCCCAGGGCGCGCTGGGGAGCAGGTACGGGCAGGCAACAAACAGTTAATTCATGGCACTTTTGTACACATTTGCCAGAGAAGACGCTGAGGCAGGGATTCGTATTTCACACGTTCCCGGCGGCGCGGGGGAGGATGCACCAGTGTTGCCCCATAGGGACTGGACGCTGTAAACGCTCACGAATTCCCTCAAACCCCGCCGCGCTGTCGTGCCCTCCGCCCCCGGCCCCTCCCGCTGGGTCCGCCGCCCGCCCCCGGGGCCGCGCAGGCGGAGGGACCGGGCCGCCTCCGCTGCGCCGGCGGAGGGAGCAGCGCCGTACCCCGGCCGCGGCAGCGGGAAGGGGCCGGGGAAGGCCATCCCCAGGGAGACGGGACGCGGTGAGCGGGGGGCCTGGACGGGGCGGCGAGGGGTGTGTGCGTGGGGGCAGTGAATGTCTGAGCCGGCGACAGCGGAGCTGCGTCCCGTGCCCCCAGCGCGGCTCCCGAGGCGGCCCCGGCAGCGGCAGGTGAGAGGGGCCGGCCCCGAGC